>OZ012640.1:3522837-4122837 GCA_963942525.1 Ptychoptera contaminata | reverse complement strand
TGAACTTATGTACTAAAACTGCAAATACTTTATATCGTTCTATTAAAGCACCATCTAGTGTTTACTTTTTTTAAATCTATTATAATTTTTTTTAGTATACTCTGGCAATACCATGACGCCATTTTTTCTTTTATCCAGATACTCTTAAGACAACTAGTCATTTCGATTAAGTATTCGTGACGTTTGGTAATAATTAGTTTGTGACGTTTGGTATAAGAAAGAAAAAATAAATCTTTTTTATAATTTATAAAATTTTATTGCTGTTATTGCCGCCGTTTAAATATTATAATAATAATAATTTAGTTATAAATGTGAAAAAGTTAAAAAAAAAAAAAAAAAACAACATAAAGTAAGAATTTGTTTACTAAAATATTAGATTAGAGAAAAATTGCATATGGTCGTCGACCATATGCAAAACAATTGACACATTTTGTGATTTTATTTTTTTGCCATTTAAATAAGAATTATTTTTATATTTTTTTTTCCCTTAACATATATTTTTTAACTGTATTTATATTTGCTAATTAATTTATGCTTTATGCTGAATCAAATCTGTATAATTTTGCTAAAAAAAAGAAAATCCATTTTTCTCCAGGCCGCGTCTTCATATACCTTTTGTTGCATTTCTCGCAAGAGATTTTTTTTCTTTACATTTTACAAATATTTTTTAATACTTAAAAAATAATTACAAATAATAAATAATAAAATAAATATGTATATGCGCAATTACTGAGAACTCTGTGTGTGAGCACACAGTCGTCACCCCAGTTTTACAATAATAATAATAATAAATACAGAAAAAAATCACAAAATTATTAACATCTAAATGTAATTTATTTTAATTAATACTGTTGTCTAGTATCGCGAAAATTATTATTATTTTTTGTATAGTAAATTAATATAAACAAAAAAAAAAAGAAAAATGAAGACTTTTCTCTAGTAATTTCATTTTATTTTTTTTTACGATACACCCTATACTGGTATAATTTTTTTTTGTTTTTTCTGTATAACCCCCCTGTGTATATATATATTATTTATTTATTTATTTATTTTAAATGAAATTCGATTTTCGTTATCAATATGCAAATTTTTAAACAAAAATTATTTATTTATTTATATTAAATATTAAATTCATATTAATTATTAATTTATATAAATAAAATTGATATTTTTATTTATATTATATTTTTTATTCTATAAATAAAATTGATATTTTTATTTATATTAATTAATTTATTAATATAAACAAAAATTAATTATTTATATATTTTTTTTTCTAAATAAAAGATTTATTTATATAAATAATATGAAAGAGAAAAATATATATTTATATAAATTTTATATATATGCTTATGTCTCTTTTTACTATCTATGTCTCTCTCATCCGATGTACAGTTAGAGAAAATTATAAAATTTTTCCTTTTCATTTTTTATTTTCTGTGTAAAACAAAGACGCATTTAATTGTTGAACAATATATATATTTTACTGAAAAAATAAAAATTATACTTTAAGATTTTATTTATTGCAAAAAATAATATTAATAAAGGTGTACTTTTGGTTTCATTTTGTTGCTTGCTGCTGCTGCTGCTGTTGCGTTTGCTACGGTGGATACAGAAGAAATTTTAATAAAATAATTTTTTTTTGTGTAATTTTCCCATTTTAATAACACTGAATAATTAATTAGTGATCATTTTTTATTATTTTTTTCTTTTTATTTTTGGCATAATAATAATTCTGAATAAACTTTTTTTTTTTTTTTGCATAATTTTTAGAGAATATAAGAAAATCAACAAGAAAAACAAAGTGGTGTAGTGTGTGGTGACTATGGCCATTTAAATGAACAATGGTGGTGATAATTTTTGGTTAAAAAAAAAAAAAAAACAATAAACTTGAAAATATGTTGAAAGAAAATAAAATAAATAAATAAAAATGGATAAAAATAAAAAAAAAAACAATAAACGTACATTAAGTGATGATGTGATTTTATGTGACATAAATATGGCTGATGAAGAAGATATACAATTAGATGATGTTGAATTTGATGATGTTGAAGGAGAAAATAATCAGCAGCAGGAGAATTTTATTAATAATAATAATAATGAACAACCAGATGATGATGATGATGATGATGAACAACAACAACAACAACCAGATGATGAAATTGTTCCTATGAATATTGATGATTCTGCAATTGATTTAGAAATAGGTGATAAAAATGAGGGTAAGTGAATGATCGGTCATATTATATTTCCCCAACTAAAAATATTTTAAACCCCTTTATTGATTTTTAGTTTAAATAATTATTATAATTTCCCCAATAGAAATATTTTTTTAATCCCTGTTTAGTTTTCCTATTTTATGAATAACCCTTTGACACTCTTTCGGAAAATATTATTTTTTTACTTCTTGATTATGGAACTATTTTGAATCGGAATTACTTTTATAAATGATAAAAATTACAATCGATGATAATTTTTATTGGATTTTTCTCTACCTTATCACACGTTTTTATTTAAATTTTTTTTTTTTTCTATTTTCAAAAAGAATTTTAATTGATACAAAAAAAAAATGATGTAACACCCTGTTTATTGTTAATTATACAACAAAATAAACAATAAACAAAAGAATATTATTTTCTCCTTTATGGCAATTACTGTTATTTAATTATAAATAATTTTTTTTTTATATATATATTTTACCCCTTCATACAAAACACCCCCGTTTAATATTTAAATGACTTTTTTTTTTTTTTTTCGCTCATTTTATTTAATTCGCTTCTTTGGAAAAGTTACTTAGTGTTTTTTTTTATTATTTTATTTTTATTAATTTTTTTTTTTTATTATATTCAAAGCATTTAGAAATTATTTCTTATTTATTTATATTATAATTAATAAAAGAATTTTTAATAATTTAAAAAAAAAAATATATAATTTAAATTATTGTCTCGCTGTGCACGTGTGTGTGCTTTTCTTGTTTAATTATAATTACTATAAAAAAAAAAAAAAAAAATTTACATTAGATTTTCTTTGTTTGATTTTAAAATTTTTACACAACAACGTGGTACTTTTTTTTTTATTATTATTATTATTATTATAATTATTTAAATTAATAAATTTTAAACAAGAGAAAAATATGGCGAAAAATATTTTAATAATGATGGATGATATTTGTGAAAAAAAAAATGAAAATTTATTAACGTGTGATAAGATGATGATAGAAATTGATAATAATTTAATTAAATTAAATGATATAGATTGTGTACAACAACATACAGGTGGTGGTAGTGATGATTGTGATATTAATGCAAGAAATAAAATTTGTGAGATTGATTGTTTTTTTTTTTTTTTTTCACCGTTTTTTCGCGTTTTTTTTTTTATATAAATTTTTTTTTGTTTTTTTTTTTTTTTTTCCTCAAAAGCTACATCAATAACGTCAGGTGCAACACCACCGGTAACGAAAATAGCAGGTTCTGCTACCGCAACTAGTACTGCTATAGCGAAGGTGACAGTAGGAACTGCTACAACTGGATCGTCGTCATCTGGACCATCAATGGCTCTCGAACTATTAGATCCAGCCATTTTAAGTAGTCGTACTGGTGCGATTACATTTACAAGTCAATATAGTGGAGCAGAATCTTTAAATAATTCAATGTCACGAATACGTTATACGCACACACAATTACTGGCAATACAAGAATTGCCATTATCAAAAATTCGTCCACTGTATATAGATGAGGTTATATTTATTTAAATATAATAATATTTATTTTATGATAAATATTTATCAAAAAATGCAATTGTGATGAGAAATAGTTAAAAATTTCATTAAAATTATTAAAATTTATTTTATTGAAAATGATTATTAGATTTATTATTGATAATATAATTAATACGAATACGACGAATGCTATTGAAAAATATTTAGTTTTTACTATATCATTTGTAAGATTTGTATGTAATTTTTTCACTTGCGTTAGTTTTGATCCTAAAATATTTCTTTTCACTTTATTTAATGTTCTTTTAACAACCCGTTCACATCGTGGACATAAACGATATAACTTTTCCAATTGTTGTCTGTAAACAAAGTAAAAAATAGTAGAATAAAATACTTTTGTTTGAATCACTATACTTACGAATATTCCTCAATTTCCTCGTCATATTTCTCTTCATTATTTGGTACAAATGAGGCAAGTTGTTGTACTTTAATCTGTTGATTTCTATTACACAAGGAACATAAACCATCACTCCAACGACCTTTATTACTTGATGTTTCAAAGTTCTCTTCACGTTGGCAACTATTTTTAGAGGAATTTAATTTTGAATTTCATTTGTGTATATTAATTTAATTAACACTTAAAAAATAAACTACCTTATTTTTAAATATAAATTAATTGAGGTTATAAGTACCACCCCAATAGAGGTTGATATAAACAATAATAAACTGATTTGTTCTATAATTGATATCATAATTATAGTAAAAGATAATTAGTTTTAATCTTGTTAAACTAGATAACTTGTATCTAGTTATCTAGATCCAAGTTATCTAGTTTAACAAGATTAAAACTAATTATCTTATCTTTTACTACAATTATGATATCAATTATAGAAGTTTTATTTATTTAACTAAGTAAAAAAACCACATGCCGAGCGAACTATGAATAACTTAGACCGCCATTTTTGACATATCCTTTATTCACCTAAACAAACTTTGTGGTATATTCAACACAGCATACCGGGCTCACTTGTAGCGAATGTAAAAGTTTATTTTTAAACAAAAAATAACGGAAAAAATTTGAATCAATTTTAATTTTCAAATTTTCTTAATTTAAATAATTTTTGGCATGGAGTTAGAACACCGATTATTACCATAAATTTAAGTTAGAATAATTTAAGAAATTAGATTAAATGAATTCTTAATATAATGTAAACGTAGTAAATTAAAGATAGATGTAAATTACTTATTGGTCAGACTATTGACTAGATTGTAATAATAATAATAAATAAATGTATGTTTATTTAATAAAAAAAAAAAAAAAAAAAAAAAAATAAAATAATTTTTAATAATAAAAATATAAAAAATGGATTCAGAAGAGGAAGACTTTGAAAATTTATGCTGTCCAATTGCTATAGAAAATATAAATGTTGTTAATGCACCATTATTAAAGGATTATTATTGGAAATCGCTGAATATTATTATTATTATTGTTATTATTGTTATTATTATTATTACCTAATAAAATATTTGTGTTATCAATAGATCTACTACCACTTGATAAATTTATATTATTATTCGTATTTGTATTAAAACTATTTGTTTTTAGTGACATTGTTTCAGATAAACTACCATCAGTTTCTGGTGTTGCTAATGGTGCATTAACAAAATCATCTAATGTTTTTATTGTTCTTATTGGTAATTCATGTGCTGAATGACGATGATTTATAAATAATTCTCCAGGTAAAAAGTCAACACGTTGTGATGGTTCAACATCACCATCAATAAATTGCTGTTCATCAGTGTCAATTATATCAAAACTGAATACTTCATTTGGTAATGGTTTATTGCGTCTAGTTATTTTTGGTGGCCAGGACCGTTCTAATGGACGATGTGATTGTGTCATTGGTGTATTATTACGTGGTGGCAATGGTGGTGCATCTGTTTTTATAACATTATCATTAATTATTGTTGCTGTTGCTACTGCTGCTGTTGTTCTTGTTATTGATGGTGTTGTTGTGATGACATTTATTGCCGACTGGACACTCACTGTTGATGGTGTTGTCGGTGTCGATGATGATGATGTTTTTGTTGGTAATATTTTATTACCATCATAACGATCATTTGACAACCATATTTCAATATAACTATTACCATTTGGTGATGTTAATGAATCATTTGGACGTACCTTCTTCTTTGTACCATTCACAATTATCTCCTGTTCATTTGTTAAATTTATTTTCGCTTTTCTTCGTACACCTGTCGAATTTGGTGTTAACGATGATGATTCACTGCTACATGAATCATTATTATTATTATTATTGCTATTTTGACTAGAATTTAAATTAATAATATTCGATGTTGTTGGTATTTTAGATGTAATTGTATCAACAATTGTTATTTTATCTATTTCATCATCATCATCATCAATATTTCTATAATTTTCTAAATTTTTATCTATAATATTATCATTATTTGTATTTTCAATTAATTTATTATCATTAATTAATTTATGCGGCGTTTGTTGTAATAATGTTTCTAGTAATAAAAAAAATGAAAAAGAAAAAACATAGAAAATAATTTAATTAATTAATTTTAATAACAAAACTAAATGGTGCTTTGCATTTTATTATTTATTACATTTATTAATAATAAAACATAAAGTAATTAAAATAACTGTCTCATTAGTGGTAATAATATTGTAATTAGTTATATTCTTTTTATTAATTAATCACGCGTAATAACAATAACACGAAAAGAATAGAAAACCAGTTAAAAAAGACGAAGATCAGGGATTAAGTTGTGGAAAAATATGTCTATTTACGAATCTTTCCTGGTAAAAAAAAAGAAAAACAATGAAAAATTCAATGACAACTCATTTGGATGGCAAAGAACGATTAAATTATTCGTTTCTTATCTTTGGAAAGTTGTTTTTTATGTTCTGTTCATATTAATCCTCATTACTTGACGTATGATAACACTTTACCACAATATCCGTTTATATTATTACAATCATTCTATGGATTAATGAATTTAAAAAGTAATACGAACATACTCTGCTAGCTTAAGGCAATATTACGTTATTTAAGCTAAAATATTAACGAAAATATATAAACAGTGATTTCCATTGTTGTTATCAGGAATAAGTTTAAATTTGATAACAAAAAACACCTTTAAAACGTGTAACTTTGATTTTCCAGAAGAAACGTAAGAAAATTACATTTAATGCCATAAAAATACGTTTACGGATACACAAATATTGTCTTACAACAAACAGATTCCTTTTACGTATTAAACTTAACATAATTCTCAAAAGTTAAGACAGGAGAGACAAAACCTAGCTAATAAAACTACATTACGTAGGTCAGTCTTGGTAATTGTTTAGATAATAAAAAAAGGCTATAATAGTAAAATTTTAATTAAATTAATTAGTAATTAATTAATATTCCAGAGATTAGATAAAAATAATTAAAAAATAGCTATATTGAGTTGTTAAATGAAATAATAATATTCAAATAAAAATTAGTGTAACCTAGATGCATAGTCCAGTCCCTTGGGTACAATCACATCATTTAAATAATTTTAGAATAAAGAAAATATAATTTTTAATGAGAAAATCAAAGAAAATTTCCATAAAAAAAAAAAATTAAACATATATCAAAATAATTGGATAAAGCAGAAGTAAATGTTTTGCAAAAAGAAAAAAACATTACCACGGCTACGACGTTACATAACAGTGAAATGGAAATAAAAAAAAAAACATTTTCTTTTTAAATTCTTTTAAAACTTGCACATAAAGCTATAAAGAAAAGCTTAGCATAGAGATTGTTATTAATCCCTGATAAGAAAATGACGAAAAAATAAGAACTTTTTCATTCATAAAAATTTTATTTTTTTTTTTTTAATCTAATCATTTTGACATTTTTATCACTTATTTTAAGACGAAATAAACGTAAATTTAATAAAATTATTTACCATTTTTGTGTAATAAATTTATTTTTGTTTCCTCATTATCCATTATCAAAACGTCTTCATCTTTCTGTTGATTTTCCACATTATTTTCCGTTGTTTTTCCATCAACATTTTGACGAGATACACTTGCATGATTCTCTACATTTAATTCTTCCAATAATTTAACATTATCATTCATTTCTTTTTTCTCTTCTTTTTGATCATCATTAATGTGATTAATATCATCATTTACTGTCAATTCTGTTTCCACTTCTTCTTCTACTGTTGGTGCTGGATTATCAATTGCTTCTTCCTCTTTATTGCAAATTTCATCCATTATTTATTTAGAATAAATAGTTTTATTTTTTAATTGGTTGTTATAAATGTATATGCTGGGTGTTTTTTTGGGTGGTTCCTGGAATTGGGTGAATAGTTCGTTCACCGGTGTACACAGAAAATTATAAAAACATTAAAAAAAAATATTACGCCTTTGTTTGGCGCCGATATGACGGCAACTAGCATTACATTACATTACTGCAGTGAAAAAACAAAATGCTTTTAAAGGCTCTTTCACTATATATTTTTGTAATTTTATCATTATTAACTAATTATTATTATTATAATTATATTTTAATATACATAATTTAATATTTTTATTTATCATTTTAATATTATTATTATTATTATTATTTCTTGTTTGTTTTTTATTTAGTCACATTAAATTATTCACAAACGTGAAAAGTTTCTACCTTTTTATTATCACAGTTGTCTTTTTATGTATTATTTATTATAAAAAAAAGCAAAAAATTGAAGCTTTTTATTCGAAATATACTTTATTTTCGTGAAAAATAAAAACTATTAAATACACTGTGACGTCATACACCTGTCAAATACTATTTAATTAACTACTTTTATGTAAAAGTAAAGAAATTTCACAAAAGAAATAAGAAGCTACATTTTTTTTCTGTTTTCTTTCGTGTTAAGGATTCATTTTATGTATAAACATATTTCTTTTGTATCACTTTGTCTTTCGCTTTAATTAACTCTATTTTACTTATATTTAATTAAATTAAATTTCTAAATAATTATGTTTGTTATTAAAATAATCTTATATATATATAAATATTATAGCATAAAAATTGACAGGTGTTTTCCGTCGTATTATAAAAATTAAACTATTTTCGTTTTTTTTGCTTGAATATATATGTCATTATAACGATGTAGCCAACATATAAAACATAAAAAACACTAGAATCACTTTGTTATTCAAATATTTAAATAAAGAAAAACGCATAATAAACAACGCATGCGTTTTATTTGAATATTTTTTTTTTTTTTTTTTTTATAAAGAAATTGACATGTTTAGGAATTACGACGTGAAGTCGACCTGTGAATAGCTTTGAGCTACCATGTCAATTTATAGGATGGGATGTAAGATATTTGTGGACATTGGTTTTAAAGGATTGGATATTAAATTGGTTTGGGAACGCACACGCTGGTAAGGCGTTCCATTTCTTTGCTGTACGAGTAAATAAAAATCGTTTTGGAACTTCGATGTTCTTACCGTACTTAGAGTTACCGCTCGACCGTGGGTGGTAGTACCAGCCCTTGTTTCCCGTAGCCTTTTTTCGCGCGAAGGCATTATTTCGGAGTCCTCTTTCGAACAATGCCCGTAACTATATTTATAAAAAATCGTGAGGTCCGCTACGTCCCGACGATGCTTTAGCGAGTCTAATTTATCCGTGATTTCGGGATTATTTATTAATCGAATGGCCCGGTTTTGTACCCTATCTAATAAATCTAAGGTGGTCTTTGCCGCAGCGCCCCATACATGACAATATTCCATACACGGCCGTATGAAAGATTTATATATGAGACAGAGTTGCTGCGCGTTAAAAAATGACTTGCAACGATACAAGAAACCTAATTTTTTTAACGCTTGTTTCGCGATACTCATGACATGGTCATGCCACAACAGATTTGATGAGATATTTACACCAAGAAGACTCTTTTTCTAGTAGAATTGAGTCAAAAATTATATTCTCGTTTTTATTTTTAAGTTGTAGCCGCGATATCTCACATAGTTGTGTTTTAGACGCGTTAAATATAACCGAGTTTTTCTCCCCCCATTCAATTATCCTACACAGATCCTTATTCATAGATGAAACTACTGTTTCCCTTTCCATTTTTCTCACCTCGGTATTATGCGAGGAATAACAGTGAGTGGCATGGAGAGTGCTATCATCAGCGAAACTATGAATCGGATTAATTGTCGACTTTAATAAGTCGTTTATGTAATTATAATATATAATTGCAAAGCCAGATTGTGGTCTATTAAAAGCAAAACATACAAAATTAATATTATTATCAATATCATCCGAGGGACGTAATGGTTTATTTAATAATATTGATGTAAATTGTATTATTTATAAATACGATATGAAGCCTCAAAAAAGGATTAAACCAACCGATGAATGTTTTGAAATAACAGAGCATGGTTTTTTTGAAATGGTAAATAATAAATAAATATTTTCCATATACTAAATTATTAAATAAATAATTTTTATTTATAATAAGATTAAATGTTATATATATATATAGTTAATAAGTTTATAAATGAAAATCAATTGCCTCATTTGCTGTTTTATGGCACACCTGGTACAGGTAAAACAAGTACAATTTTGGCTTGTGCAAAACAACTTTATACACCGGCACAATTTAATTCAATGGTTTGTAGCGTATAATTCGTGGAAATATGACTGTATTAATTATTTTATATGTTCAGGTACTTGAATTAAATGCATCAGATGATCGTGGTATAAATGTTGTTCGTGGACAAATATTAAATTTTGCATCAACACGTACTATATTCCGAGGTGGTTTCAAATTGATTATATTAGATGAGGCAGACGCTATGACAAACGATGCACAAAATGCCCTTCGAAGAAGTACTTATAAATGTCTAGTCCCATTATTGAAGATTATTTAATTCGCTTTTATATTTTTAGTTATTGAAAAATATACAGATAATGTACGGTTTTGCATTATTTGTAATTATCTAAGTAAAATAATACCGGCACTTCAATCACGTTGTACACGTTTTCGTTTTGCACCATTGCTTGCTGAACAGATTTTACCACGATTAGATTATGTTATTCAAGAGGAAAAGTAAGATAAATTAGGGACAAAAGAAACATGAAAAGTAAATGATATTTAATGTTTTAGTTTAAAAGTATCAGAAGATGGTAAACAAGCATTGATGACACTTTCCGGTGGTGATATGAGAAAAGTTATAAATGTTTTACAAAGTACTTGGATGACAAAAATCGCCATTCAACCTCTGCATTTTGGTAGTTGTCGCGGTTTTTTGGCTCGCATTTCGCCAAAAATGACTCTGCAATTATGATTCTTACCTCATTTGATTCATGAATGAATTATCTATCGAACTGTAATAAATAATTAGGGCCATAGTATAGAAACTTTTTGAGATTTTCCCATATAACTGGGAGAAAAAAGAATCTTCTTGGATTAATTCTGCTGAACTTTGAGAGGCCATAACTCACAAAATAATTTTTTGCTGCCACTTTGAGTAAGAAATACAGGCTCAGGGATTCCATATTAACGTCCCTGCAAAGTTTCAGACAAATCGATTAAAAAAATTTTTTTTCCAAAAAAATCTCATTTTTATGATGGTTGGACTGCAAAAATCGCCATTCAACCTCTGCATTTTGGTAGTTGTCGCGGTTTTTTGACTCGCGTTTCGTCAAAAATGACTCTGCAATTATGATTTTTACCTCATTTGATTCATGAATAGATTATCTATCGAGCTGTAATGATATATACACCCCACTTACTTATATAGAAAAATCGCTTTGTTTCACTTTATTTACATTTTTTTAAATTATTCTTTTGATGCCATCACAAAAACATTTAACACAATTTTAACAATAGATTAACTATAAATCAAAAATACAAAATATACTTAAAATTATATATTAATTAACTAATTAAAAATTTGTCTTTCCCCTAACTAAATTTTATTTCTTTCTGACAGTATTCTTTTTTTTCCAATAAATTATTAATTTTCTCCTTTTTTTACGTAATGAAACTCTAATGACCCGGTCATTAAAACGGTTTTACTTTATTTTTTAAAAAAGAAAATCATTCTTCGTTGGATTATTTTATAAAAAAATATATATATTTATAAACTAGCTTAACCAAAGAAACACATAAGCAAACTATTTAATTAAATTAATAACACTTTTTTAGTAACAAAATGAAAAAAATGGCAGTAGAATAATTTTGAGTTTTAGAAGTTTCTTTTAATCAAGTTTATCCTTAGCATTTGTATTAATAAAGTCCAACGTTTTACTATTCCAATCTTTAAACAACGATCCCTTTCAATGTTTGGCAAGTGCGATGATAACTTTTTAAAATTGAATGATGTATTATGAAAATTATTATCGCCGAAACGTTGCTGCTTATGTTGTAAATAGGACGGTGATGGTGGTGGTGATTGAATTGTTGGATTATAATATGAATGCTGTAATTCCAATATTAAACGGCATGAATTTTTCTATTATTTACAATTTTTGTATTCATTTTATCAAAACTTTGATTATTATTTTGAGATAAATAAAATGCTGGCTCTGATATAACTGATGTTCTATCAATATCACCACAAACAGAACTTTCCCGTGAATTATTTAAAATTTGTAAATTACTATTATTTAAATGATTATTATTTTTATTTATTGAAAAATTATTTGAGCTTGTTTGTGATTCAAAACCAGAACTTTGTGATGATGTACGTGACATAATTGGACAAAAATCAATGTTTAAACTTTTATTTGGTGATATTGTTGGCATTGTAGTATTATTATTATTAATTATATTATTATTATTATTACTATTCCAATAACCACCGGCCAACCAAGATGTTTGTTGTTTTATTGGTGATATACAATTATTTGTTTGTTTTAAAAATAATTTTGATGGTGTTAATATATTATCACGACGATTATTTATTTGGAAATTATCATTTATAAATGATGTTTTACGATGTTTTAATAAACTTTCATTTAATGTTAAACTTGTAATGCCACTTTGAAAATCATCTGGTATATCATTATTAGTATTATGAGCATTATTATGAACAACATTATTAGTAATACTATTATTAAAATTATTATTATATAAACTATACGGTGAGTTATTATGATTATTTTGCTGTTCAAATGGAATTGTTCTAAAATAATTTTCATTATTGTTATTATTAGCATTATTATTATTATAATATGATGGAGATAAAACGGAAGGTGTCAAATGACTTAATAATGTTGATGGTGTAAATACCGATGGACTTAATGATTTTGTTGTATTAAATGTTTTATTTAATTTTTACACTTATATCACTAAAATCATCATCATCATCGTCCTCTTCATCAACAGATACATCTGACATATTGTTTGTATAAATTCGATGAAAACTATCATTTAATTTATTATTACTAGTATTGTTTTTTAATGAGACATTTAACCATTTTAAACATTTTACAGATGTGAATATAATTAATAATCCAATTAGTATCTAAAATATGGAAAAAATTATTGAAATTAAGTAGTTAAACCATTAATAATATCAAATCTTACCTTTACTAAATCAAAGCATAATAAATTAAAATAGTTGATAAAATATTTTTCAATAATTGGGACACCTAAATTAATATTCCACAATAATATTGTTATTAATTGTTGTGATTTATACAAATCATTAATTATTACCAATGAAATTGTTATAATTATACCAAATAAATTTGTTATAAAATAAAAATCGTAATTCTTTAAAATATCTTTAAAATATGTTAAATTTTCTTCAATTAAATCTGAATAAATTTTATGATAAATATTTATCAAAAAATGCAATTGTGATGAGAAATAGTTAAAAATTTCATTAAAATTATTAAAATTTATTTTATTGAAAATGATTATTAGATTTATTATTGATAATATAATTAATACGAATACGACGAATGTTATTGAAAAATATTTAGTTTTTACTATATCATTTGTAAAATTTGTATGTAATTTTTTCACTTGCGTTAGTTTTAATCCTAAAATATTTCTGTTCACTTTATTTAATGTTTTTTTAACAACCCGTTCACATCGTGGACATAAACTATATAACTTTTCCAATTGTTGTCTGTAAACAAAGTAAAAAATAGTAGAATAAAATACTTTTGTTTGAATCACTATACTTACGAATATTCCTCAATTTCCTCGTCATATTCCTCTTCATTATTTGGTACAAATGAGGCAAGTTGTTGTACTTTAATCTGTTGATTTCTATTACACAAGGAACATAAACCATTACTCCAACGACCTTTATTACTTGATGTTTCAAAGTTCTCTTCACGTTGGCAACTATTTTTAGAGGAATTTAATTTTGAATTTCATTTGTGTATATTAATTTAATAAACACTTAAAAAATAAACTACCTTATTTTTAAATATAAATTAATTGAGGTTATAAGTACCACCCCAATAGAGGTTGATATAAACAATAATAAACTTATTTGTTCTATTATTGATATCATAATTATAGTAAAATATAAGATAATTAATTTTAATCTTGTTAAACTAGATAACTTGTACAAGTTTTATTTATTTAACTGACTAAAAAAACCACATGCCGAGCGAACTATGAATAACTTAGACCGCCATTTTTTACATATCCTTTATTCACCTAAACAAACTTTGTGGTATATTCAACACAGCATACCGGGCTCACTTGTAGCGAATGTAAAAGTTTATTTTTAAACAAAAAATAACGGAAAAAATTTGAATCAATTTTAATTTTCAAATTTTCTTAATTTAAATAATTTTTAATAATAAAAATATAAAAAATGGATTCAGAAGAGGAAGACTTTGAAAATTTATGCTGTCCAATTGCTATAGAAAATATAAATGTTGTTAATGCACCATTATTAAAGGATTATTATTGGAAATCGCTGAATATTATTATTATTATTGTTATTATTGTTATTATTATTATTACCTAATAAAATATTTGTGTTATCAATAGATCTACTACCACTTGATAAATTTATATTATTATTATTATTCGTATTTGTATTAAAACTATTTGTTTTTAGTGACATTGTATCAGATAAACTACCATCAGTTTCTGGTGTTGCTAATGGTGCATTAACAAAATCATCTAATGTTTTTATTGTTCTTATTGGTAATTCATGTGCTGAATGACGATGATTTATAAATAATTCTCCAGGTAAAAAGTCAACACGTTGTGATGGTTCAACATCACCATCAATAAATTGCTGTTCATCAGTGTCAATTATATCAAAACTGAATACTTCATTTGGTAATGGTTTATTGCGTCTAGTTAGTTTTGGTGGCCAGGACCGTTCTAATGGACGATGTGATTGTGTCATTGGTGTATTATTACGTGGTGGCAATGGTGGTGCATCTGTTTTTATAACATTATCATTAATTATTGTTGCTGTTGCTACTGCTGCTGTTGTTCTTGTTATTGATGGTGTTGTTGTGATGACATTTATTGCCGACTGGACACTCACTGTTGATGGTGTTGTCGGTGTCGATGATGATGATGTTTTTGTTGGTAATATTTTATTACCATCATAACGATCATTTGACAACCATATTTCAATATAACTATTACCATTTGGTGATGTTAATGAATCATTTGGACGTACCTTCTTCTTTGTACCATTCACAATTATCTCCTGTTCATTTGTTAAATTTATTTTCGCTTTTCTTCGTACACCTGTCGAATTTGGTTTTAACGATGATGATTCACTGCTACATGAATCATTATTATTATTATTATTGCTATTTTGACTAGAATTTAAATTAATAATATTCGATGTTGTTGGTATTTTAGATGTAATTGTATCAACAATTGTTATTTTATCTATTTCATCATCATCATCATCAATATTTCTATAATTTTCTAAATTTTTATCTATAATATTATCATTATTTGTATTTTCAATTAATTTATTATCATTAATTAATTTATGCGGCGTTTGTTGTAATAATGTTTCTAGTAATAAAAAAAATGAAAAAGAAAAAACATAGAAAATAATTTAATTAATTAATTTTATTAACAAAACTAAATGGTGCTTTGCATTTTATTATTTATTACATTTATTAATAATAAAACATAAAGTAATTAAAATAACTGTCTCATTAGTGGTAATAATATTGTAATTAGTTATATTCTTTTTATTAATTAATCACGCGTAATAACAATAACACGAAAAGAATAGAAAACCAGTTAAAAAAGACGAAGATCAGGGATTAAGTTGTGGAAAAATATGTCTATTTACGAATCTTTCCTGGTAAAAAAAAAGAAAAACAATGAAAAATTCAATGACAACTCATTTGGATGGCAAAGAACGATTAAATTATTCGTTTCTTATCTTTGGAAAGTTGTTTTTTATGTTCTGTTCATATTAATCCTCATTACTTGACGTATGATAACACTTTACCACAATATCCGTTTATATTATTACAATCATTCTATGGATTAATGAATTTAAAAAGTAATACGAACATACTCTGCTAGCTTAAGGCAATATTACGTTATTTAAGCTAAAATATTAACGAAAATATATAAACAGTGATTTCCATTGTTGTTATCAGGAATAAGTTTAAATTTGATAACAAAAAACACTTTTAAAACGTGTAACTTTGATTTTCCAGAAGAAACGTAAGAAAATTACATTTAATGCCATAAAAATACGTTTACGGATACACAAATATTGTCTTACAACAAACAGATTCCTTTTACGTATTAAACTTAACATAATTCTCAAAAGTTAAGACAGGAGAGACAAAACCTAGCTAATAAAACTACATTACGTAGGTCAGTCTTGGTAATTGTTTAGATAATAAAAAAAGGCTATAACAGTAAAATTTTAATTAAATTAATTAGTAATTAATTAATATTCCAGAGATTAGATAAAAATAATTAAAAAATAGCTATATTGAGTTGTTAAATGAAATAATAATATTCAAATAAAAATTAGTGTAACCTAGATGCATAGTCCAGTCCCTTGGGTACAATCACATCATTTAAATAATTTTAGAATAAAGAAAATATAATTTTTAATAAGAAAATCAAAGAAAATTTCCATAAAAAAAAAAAATTAAACATATATCAAAATAATTGGATAAAGCAGAAGTAAATGTTTTGCAAAAAGAAAAAAACATTACCACGGCTACGACGTTACATAACAGTGAAATGGAAATAAAAAAAAAAAACATTTTCTTTTTAAATTCTTTTAAAACTTGCACATAAAGCTATAAAGAAAAGCTTAGCATAGAGATTGTTATTAATCCCTGATAAGAAAATGACGAAAAAATAAGAACTTTTTCATTCATAAAAATTTTATTTTTTTTTTTTTAATCTAATCATTTTGACATTTTTATCACTTATTTTAAGACGAAATAAACGTAAATTTAATAAAATTATTTACCATTTTTATGTAATAAATTTATTTTTGTTTCCTCATTATCCATTATCAAAACGTCTTCATCTTTCTGTTGATTTTCCACATTATTTTCCGTTGTTTTTCCATTAACATTTTGACGAGATATACTTGCATGATTCTCTACATTTAATTCTTCCAATAATTTAACATTATCATTCATTTCTTTTTTCTCTTCTTTTTGATCATCATTAATGTGATTAATATCATCATTTACTGTCAATTCTGTTTCCACTTCTTCTTCTACTGTTGGTGCTGGATTATCAATTGCTTCTTCCTCTTTATTGCAAATTTCATCCATTATTTATTTAGAATAAATAGTTTTATTTTTTAATTGGTTGTTATAAATGTATATGCTGGGTGTTTTTTTGGGTGGTTCCTGGAATTGGGTGAATAGTTCGTTCACCGGTGTACACAGAAAATTATAAAAACATTAAAAAAAAATATTACGCCTTTGTTTGGCGCCGATAAGACGGCAACTAGCATTACATTACATTACTGCAGTGAAAAAACAAAATGCTTTTAAAGGCTCTTTCACTATATATTTTTGTAATTTTATCATTATTAACTAATTATTTTTATTATAATTATATTTTAATATACATAATTTAATATTTTTATTTATCATTTTAATATTATTATTATTATTATTATTTCTTGTTTGTTTTTTATTTAGTCACATTAAATTATTCACAAACGTGAAAAGTTTCTACCTTTTTATTATCACAGTTGTCTTTTTATGTATTATTTATTATAAAAAAAAGCAAAAAATTGAAGCTTTTTATTCGAAATATACTTTATTTTCGTGAAAAATAAAAACTATTAAATACACTGTGACGTCATACACCTGTCAAATACTATTTAATTAACTACTTTTATGTAAAAGTAAAGAAATTTCACAAAAGAAATAAGAAGCTACATTTTTTTTCTGTTTTCTTTCGTGTTAAGGATTCATTTTATGTATAAACATATTTCTTTTGTATCACTTTGTCTTTCGCTTTAATTAACTCTATTTTACTTATATTTAATTAAATTAAATTTCTAAATAATTATGTTTGTTATTAAAATAATCTTATATATATATAAATATTATAGCATAAAAATTGACAGGTGTTTTCCGTCGTATTATAAAAATTAAACTATTTTCGTTTTTTTTGCTTGAATATATATGTCATTATAACGATGTAGCCAACATATAAAACATAAAAAACACTAGAATCACTTTGTTATTCAAATATTTAAATAAAGAAAAACGCATAATAAACAACGCATGCGTTTTATTTGAATATTTTTTTTTTTTTTTTTTTTTATAAAGAAATTGACATGTTTAGGAATTACGACGTGAAGTCGACCTGTGAATAGCTTTGAGCTACCATGTCAATTTATAGGATGGGATGTAAGATATTTGTGGACATTGGTTTTAAAGGATTGGATATTAAATTGGTTTGGGAACGCACACGCTGGTAAGGCGTTCCATTTCTTTGCTGTACGAGTAAATAAAAATCGTTTTGGAACTTCGATGTTCTTACCGTACTTAGAGTTACCGCTCGACCGTGGGTGGTAGTACCAGCCCTTGTTTCCCGTAGCCTTTTTTCGCGCGAAGGCATTATTTCGGAGTCCTCTTTCGAACAATGCCCGTAACTATATTTATAAAAAATCGTGAGGTCCGCTACGTCCCGACGATGCTTTAGCGAGTCTAATTTATCCGTGATTTCGGGATTATTTATTAATCGAATGGCCCGGTTTTGTACCCTATCTAATAAATCTAAGGTGGTCTTTGCCGCAGCGCCCCATACATGACAATATTCCATACACGGCCGTATGAAAGATTTATATATGAGACAGAGTTGCTGCGCGTTAAAAAATGACTTGCAACGATACAAGAAACCTAATTTTTTTAACGCTTGTTTCGCGATACTCATGACATGGTCATGCCACAACAGATTTGATGAGATATTTACACCAAGAAGACTCTTTTTCTAGTAGAATTGAGTCAAAAATTATATTCTCGTTTTTATTTTTAAGTTGTAGCCGCGATATCTCACATAGTTGTGTTTTAGACGCGTTAAATATAACCGAGTTTTTCTCCCCCCATTCAATTATCCTACACAGATCCTTATTCATAGATGAAACTACTGTTTCCCTTTCCATTTTTCTCACCTCGGTATTATGCGAGGAATAACAGTGAGTGGCATGGAGAGTGCTATCATCAGCGAAACTATGAATCGGATTAATTGTCGACTTTAATAAGTCGTTTATGTAATTATAATATATAATTGCAAAGCCAGATTGTGGTCTATTAAAAGCAAAACATACAAAATTAATATTATTATCAATATCATCCGAGGGACGTAATGGTTTATTTAATAATATTGATGTAAATTGTATTATTTATAAATACGATATGAAGCCTCAAAAAAGGATTAAACCAACCGATGAATGTTTTGAAATAACAGAGCATGGTTTTTTTGAAATGGTAAATAATAAATAAATATTTTCCATATACTAAATTATTAAATAAATAATTTTTATTTATAATAAGATTAAATGTTATATATATATATATAGTTAATAAGTTTATAAATGAAAATCAATTGCCTCATTTGCTGTTTTATGGCACACCTGGTACAGGTAAAACAAGTACAATTTTGGCTTGTGCAAAACAACTTTATACACCGGCACAATTTAATTCAATGGTTTGTAGCGTATAATTCGTGGAAATATGACTGTATTAATTATTTTATATGTTCAGGTACTTGAATTAAATGCATCAGATGATCGTGGTATAAATGTTGTTCGTGGACAAATATTAAATTTTGCATCAACACGTACTATATTCCGAGGTGGTTTCAAATTGATTATATTAGATGAGGCAGACGCTATGACAAACGATGCACAAAATGCCCTTCGAAGAAGTACTTATAAATGTCTAGTCCCATTATTGAAGATTATTTAATTCGCTTTTATATTTTTAGTTATTGAAAAATATACAGATAATGTACGGTTTTGCATTATTTGTAATTATCTAAGTAAAATAATACCGGCACTTCAATCACGTTGTACACGTTTTCGTTTTGCACCATTGCTTGCTGAACAGATTTTACCACGATTAGATTATGTTATTCAAGAGGAAAAGTAAGATAAATTAGGGACAAAAGAAACATGAAAAGTAAATGATATTTAATGTTTTAGTTTAAAAGTATCAGAAGATGGTAAACAAGCATTGATGACACTTTCCGGTGGTGATATGAGAAAAGTTATAAATGTTTTACAAAGTACTTGGATGACAAAAATCGCCATTCAACCTCTGCATTTTGGTAGTTGTCGCGGTTTTTTGGCTCGCATTTCGCCAAAAATGACTCTGCAATTATGATTCTTACCTCATTTGATTCATGAATGAATTATCTATCGAACTGTAATAAATAATTAGGGCCATAGTATAGAAACTTTTTGAGATTTTCCCATATAACTGGGAGAAAAAAGAATCTTCTTGGATTAATTCTGCTGAACTTTGAGAGGCCATAACTCACAAAATAATTTTTTGCTGCCACTTTGAGTAAGAAATACAGGCTCAGGGATTCCATATTAACGTCCCTGCAAAGTTTCAGACAATTCGATTAAAAAAATTTTTTTTCCAAAAAAATCTCATTTTTATGATGGTTGGACTGCAAAAATCGCCATTCAACCTCTGCATTTTGGTAGTTGTCGCGGTTTTTTGACTCGCGTTTCGTCAAAAATGCCTCTGCAATTATGATTTTTACCTCATTTGATTCATGAATAGATTATCTATCGAGCTGTAATGATATATACACCCCACTTACTTATATAGAAAAATCGCTTTGTTTCACTTGTGTTTTATAAATATCTGAATTCTGGAGAATGCTAAAAATGTGAAAAAAATGCTTTATTTTTCACGAAAATTTTATTTCATTTTTTTTTTTTTTATTCTATTTTTGAACTTATCCCTATTCCTTCCTTTTCTTCCTTATTGTTAGTAGTTTGTACTGTCGTCGCCCAATCGTCATAATCTCATGCAGTCTTCATATGGATAAATTAAAAAAAACCGTATAATGAAAAATTACTGCGTTGAGCAAGAATCGAACCCGAAAACCTTAAATTCGTAAGTCATCGAACTAGCAACCACATCTACCGATATACTTGCAAGCAAATACTTATCTGATAGGATTTCAAATGCGATTTTAATGAGTTTTTTATTAAATTTTTTATTCAATTGTAGGTGGTGATATAACTGGGCTGTTGAACTGCTGTCGTCATCAGAACAAGTTTCAATGTCCAGATTTAAGAAAAAAACTGCATAGAAGCAAATCTGCTACAGCAAGAATCGAACCCAATTACTCCAAATACAAACCCATCGATTTAGCGCACTCGGCCAACGAGAATTACAAAAAAAATCAACCTATTCTGCATTCACTACATTTTTGTTTATTTATTATTAAAAAAAATATCTGAAAAACCGTGAAAATGCTGAAAAACTAGGATTGAAAACAATTAAGGAATTTAATAAAGAAAAACTAAAAAACGTCTCGAAACTCAAAGCATAAAATTTATTTAATTATTTTTTTATTTATTAAAGCAAACAATTTATAGAATTTTTTACTAAGAACACAATCAAATAATTAAAATGAAATTTTGATTTTCTTTTTTGGCCACCAAAAGCATTTCCTCAATTATTTGTCTATTCTCTCCACCAGATTCCAATTCCACTAAATTTTATATGGATATCCAGACACTAGAACAGCAACGTTTAATCACACCTAAAAAAATAAATAGAGAAACAATAATTGTTTATTCATCTTATGCTAAACAACAGCAAAAGTAAAGTTTTCTCTTAGTTTAATTAAAATAATTAATTAATTACTTATAGCAATACTAAAAAACATAATTCTAAACTTTTTTAATGAAAAATATATTCTGTGGCAGTACCCTTGCCAGCTGATCCCTTCACAATCAAACTATACTAAACTAAATGCAATGCTTAATCGGTACAAATTGCACTAGTATAAATGTATTTCGATTAAACGGTAATCTACTGTATATATTTTAATGAATAAAAAATTTTACAAAATAAATTAAATATTTAAAACTTTATTAAAAATCACATAAATTAGAAAATTACAATGAACATAATAATTGACACATTTAGATATATATATATCGAGTCTTGTTAAAACCACTGTACAAACCAGTACTACAAACAAACAAAGAAATATTAAAATATAAAAATTTAAATAAAATTATAATAAAAATATTATTATACATATAGTGTTTAAATACAAATGAATATAAAAAGAAACAAAATTGTGAAAATAACTAAAAATTATTAAATTAAAGGCTATATATATATACCTTTAAGGTTTAATGCCAAATAAATGTAATATTATAAAAAGTAATGATCAAATAAAAGATTATAATGAAAATCTAAATAAAATAAATAGTGAAAATCATATAATAGATAATACACAAGTTGATATAACTACAAAAACAATCAATAAAAAAGTAAAAAAAATAGATCTTAAAAGACTAGGAAGCAAACCTAAAACGACAACAATTACAATGACTACAAAAAAAAAATAAATATGGAACTAAAAAAAGAAGTAACGAAATTAATGCAGGAAGCAGAGAAGACGAAAAAACATTTAAAAGACATAAAAGGAAGCCAAGGATAAATACAATTAATAAATTAATAAACGCAGAGACAGTATTAATATGGAAACTAACAATTACGAGCACATGGATAGCAAATCACAAGAAAAAGATGAGTTTACATTAGTAATAAATAAAAATATTAATAAAAATAAAGTCAACAACAATAATAGTAATAAAAATAATATAAATGCAAATGACTATACTTATACGCCAACATGTGACAAAATAAAAACAATTATACTTAAAGGATTAGATGGTTCAGAAGAAGAGGACCATATACTAGAATTATTAAATGAAAAAAATTTATAAAACGTAGAAATAATTAAGGTTAACAGATCAATGGCAAATAATATAAAACTTCCGATCTATGTAATACAAGTTTCACCTGAAACAGATACAAAACAATTATACTAACAATAAATATAATTAAATAACATGGTGATAAAATGGGAAACATTAAATAAAAATCAGACAATTATGCAATGCAAAAGATGCCAAAGATATGGACATGCAGCACCAAACTGTAATATGAGCTATAGATGCGTGAAATGCTGCAGTATACCTACCACATGGACCAGGGGAATGCAACGTAGCAAATGAAAATAACCAAAATACAATATATTGCACATTATGCAAAAAATTAGGACACCCTGCATCATACAAAGGATGCGAAAAATATAAAGGAATGGTCCAAAATATAAATATTAAAAAAGAAACAATGTTTAAGAAAAAAGAACAAATACCTATAAATAGTAATAATAATTATATAAAACCAAATTTAAAATTTAAAATTTAATGAATTGTTTAAGGAAGTGACGGCAAAACAACCAACAAGAATACACACAACGAATGAGAAAACAGATGATGAATAGAAATTTTAAATAAATTAAATAAAATAGAAATGAACACAATCGAACACAATAAACAACACAAGAAGAATAGATCAATTATTTAATAAACATATTAATGAGAACAATAACAATTAATACAAATCCAATGATAATCGCAATCAACATAAATTCATTAATTTCACTGCATAAAACATATGAACTATTAAAAAATAATTAAAGAAAACAACCCAGACATTATACTACAAACAGAAACAAAAATAAATGATAAGAATAAAATAGAAATAGATGGATGATAGAATACTATCAGAAATGATAGAAGGAATATAATACAAGGAGGAGGATTTAACAATAATATTAATGTATGCATCATAAATAAAAAAATAAAAAAAAATATATATATATATATATGTTTGTAAAAAAAACACGAAATTAAATTCAAAAAACGTTACACGCTCAACCGTTGGACGATATTCTTTTATTTTTATATTATTACTAGCTGGTGTTACTCGGCTTCGCACGGCAATAAAATAAAGTTGTGCATTTATAACACTTAATAGAAGAAAATAATAATTCTTTTTCGTTTATATGCGATTTTGAAGTTATGCCGATTTTTCTATACGACTTTTTAATATGATATTTTGTGTGGGAATTCCCGTTGAATATTGCTTGTATGCATTTTTTGTTGGGAATCTCTCTTTTATATGATTAGTATTGAAATAAAAACTAATTTTAAGGTATTGGTTGGATTCTTTTTAACTTCGATTCTATTTCACTTTATGCCTCGAGCACAATGCGAGCGTCGAGCGTCAACTTTGAAGTCGACGCTCCGCTCGCTTGTTTGAATATACATAAAACAAATGCAACATGGCACAATACGACTTCGACTTTGAAGTTGGAGGGAACTTTGAGCAAATTCAAATTTGGACTTCAACTTCAATATGGCCGTGTTATTGCCAGTAGTAAAATTTAGCTTATCGTTGTGTTTTTCGGCCTATTTTTTTTTTGGAAGGTTGGATGCATTGTGAAAATATTTTTTGACATTTCATATTTTGTGTTTATGTTTATTATATTTATGTTTATGTGACATTATTTTATACATTAAATTAAAAAAAAAAAATCTATGAATTATATATTACTACTATATTTATATTTAATATAAGTTGATGAATATATTTTTTATAAGTTTGTCTAAAAAACTGATGGTAAGTAATGTAAATGGAATAAGTAATAAAATGAAATAACCTCTGCGCGAATGTTATTAATTATTTGCAGTAATATTTTGTAAAACGAAGTGGTTGTCCATCAGTGACAGGAATAGGAAAGAACTGGCCAAGTTCGAGCTGCTATTGGGTTGTGGGTTGAAGAAAATATTTGTGGAAAAAATTAATATAGCCTCTGAATTACTTGCTTTAGAATTTGATACAGTAGGTATATTTGATTTTTAACTGTACTAATTTTGTTTTTTAATTAATAGAAATCCGGTGGAAAATTGTTTGGATTAAAAAAATCATGTATCAAAATCACAAACCAATTGGTATAAAATATTTGGCTAAAAAGTTATTAGAAAATTATCAAAATGGAACAACAAAAGAATTAAGTTAACTTTGATTCTTCAAAATTATTTTAATAAATTATATCTTAAATGAATACTTTTATTTTTATTAAATGAATGCGATATTTTGAAATTATTATTTTTAATTTTAATTGAATTTCTGTAAATTATTTATGCTTTTATTTTATTTAAAAAAATGTTTTTTATACAAAATATATTTATGAATTTATTATAGCAAAAACATACGTTTTTTTAATAATATTCTTCAATGGATGTGTATCAAGCATGTTAAATTCAAAATGATAAAGTTTCGTAAAAGAATTTAATCAGCCATTAAAAACCTGCACATTGGAATTTATTAGAAAAAACATGGGAAAAGCTGTTGCCTCCAAAGGGATTAAATAATTTTAATGAAATAATTGAATGCAATCAATTAAACAGTAATAAAACAGAAGTCAAATATTTGGCTAGTAAATAAAGACTGTGATGAGCAAGTAATAGAAAACAATGTAATGTGGAAGAATATAATAATATTTATTTAAATCTCTATCATTTTCTAGTTGTACTTCTAAACTTTTAGTGTATTTAATTATTATAAAAATAAAAAAATTGAGTATAAAAGCACATATTTTATTAATAATGAAAAGATATAAAAGTAATCATCAACATTAGTTGTTAATTAATTAATTTATAACAATTAACTCATTGGCAAAGAAATAAAAATTAATATAGGTTCGTGTTTTTTTTTACACAAAATTTTGACATATATACAACAATATCAAAAATGTATTAAATTTAATAACCTAAACGTTGGCAGCAATACTAAAGCTCCGCTCCTATTGTGCCATAGCAAAGTTTATCGATTTTGCCGACTTCAATGTTGGCGCTCGACGCTCGCACTGTGCTCGGGGCATTACATATCTATTCTTTTGTTCTCACTATTAAAAGGGTTTTCAATATTTTTCACTAACACATACGCCGATCGCAATCGGATTTGGCATATTTTACGTATATTTTCTTTTAACCGAAAAAATTGTTACCTACCGATTTTTTACATATATAAATTTTTATGACCGTTTGTTATAAAAGATAAAATTTTTTTGTTTACCCATTTAAGGGGAAATATTTGTTTTAATTACTGCTGAACTGCAGAATATAAGTGTGAGAGAAAAATTGAGAATTATTTCACTTTGGGTTTTTCCATTTGTTTTTAAAATTGGTTTTACCTTATTTATTTTAAAACAATAGTAAAAGTATCGTTCATTAGTGCTTGTGAATTAATTAGTAAATAAAGTGAATTTATGAATTAATTTAAAAAAAGTTTAATGTTAAAATAATTAGAACATTAGTTTTATTATTTTTTTATTAAAATTATTTTATTAAATAGAAATAGTAACTAATTTTATAAGTGTAATTATTAAATAATATTCATTCATATGAATCATTCAAACAAAGAGAATTTCTAGTGATAGGTATGTATGCATATGTGTTGTTGTATTTTTGTTAAAAAATGTAATAAATTTTTAATTTTAGGATCTAGTATAAAAAAATGGCGTAAACGATATAAATAAAATAAAAACGATATAAATATAACGATAAACGGTATAAAGGTATTTTAATAGTACTTTTTCAAAATAGAAAAGGAAGAGAGTGAGTTGGAATTATTATAATATAGTTTAGTTTCTTCCCCCTCTGCCTAAATAGTGTCAATTTTTACCACCTCTACAAAATGTTACAGAAACACACGAAAAAATCGGACTTTACTTTATATATTAGATTATTATTATTATTTAAATTCTCTTTTATTAATATTGGCGGTTGTAAATATGGTTTACATATAAAACGTCTACGTGCAATATCAATTTCATATTTAGCATTTTTATCCGTTATCCAATCATTTGTTATATAAATATTATTATCATTTATCTCTTCACTATCATTTGTTTGTTTTAAATTTAAATTCTTTATAAATTCATTATCATTATTTAATTCAATATCTTTTATTTGTTTATTATAATCATTTAAATTATATTCATATATTATTGGTTTACGTATAAAACCTAAACATATAATTTTATCAATTGTAAAACCATAACCAGATGATGTTATTGTGCCAACATATTTATTATTACGATATATTGGTTCACCGCCCCATGGCCATACATCCATATTCGGATCAATATCATTTAATACGAACATAACTAAACGTTCACATATACCTTTATCTTTTTGCTTTTTTAATGCATATTTACCAATGAAATATTCTTTCTAAAATTGATTAAATAAAATTATAAATTAATTTATAAAATAATATAAAATAAATAAAAATTCTTACATCTAATTAAACATAACAACCATTTCCTGCCTCGTATGGTGTTATTGAACTGGTTAACTAACTCTTCACCACAAAATGGTGTAAATTTTTCAATACGCATAAAACGTTGTGTAAATATTCCAACATCTTTAGC
Source organism: Ptychoptera contaminata (assembly GCA_963942525.1). Lineage (NCBI taxonomy): Eukaryota > Metazoa > Arthropoda > Insecta > Diptera > Ptychopteridae > Ptychoptera > Ptychoptera contaminata. The sequence goes on along the minus strand of OZ012640.1, from coordinate 4,095,104 downwards.
ACCATAATCATGACCCACCTTATATATATATAAATATATATAAATTTATACACGAATAATATAAAATAATTAAGTTTATTTAATTACCTGCATTAAACGTTGATAAACATGTACAGCATATTCTGATGGTATAAATAAACAATAACCAGGTAATAACCAGGTTCACCTGGTCACTTGCATAACCAATATTCATTTTTTTATATTGAAATGGTGATAAATTTATATCAGAATTAGACATTTCCCTTTGGTCCAACAATATTTTTTAATAAATTAGATTTTCACATGACAATTTTTAATAAAAATTTAATTAAAATAATAATAATAAACGTCCATTTGACAAAACATCTAATATCAATTGAAAAAGATCTCTCGATCTTTTGTCGTTAAGCTATCGTTACTCAGATTTTTTCTATAAAACACTTTTATTTTATGCATAAAAACATGTTTTTGATTTTTTTTATGTTTCTTTTTTCTTTCTTTTCTCTATTTTTTGGTGGAATGTTTATGTAAATATAGAAAAAAAATATATAAAAATATGTAAAAATATGTAAAAATTTCTTAAGTTTCACGATATAACGAACACACTATCGGCGGGGTACCGTATACGTTGGACACATATATATTCTTTATTTTTGCAAAAAAAATTTTTATCAATAAAATATGTATATATCAGTGATGGCTAACCTTTTTGGGAAGTGGGTCAAATTTTTGTTAATTATTTGTTTTTTAGCACTAGCTCATGGATCACAAAACCAGTCGTCTCTATGAAGAGAGATAGATATTCCGTATTCATTTATTTAACGTAACTTCTCAGTCAATTCATTATTTAATTTATTTCTGTTGGAAGATTTTACAAAATTCATTGAAGAAAACAATTTTTCCTACAAATATATAGACCCGAATATCGTTAACAGAGTATTTGCTAGTTTTTTCATTGATACAAAATTATTTGGTAAAGAATCTCATACGCTTAATATAATAATTTTCTGTTTCGGAAACATTACTATCTGCACTACTTTCAGACAATTTTGCTTCTACTTCGGCAATCAGGTGAGGGTCATTTCAAAAGTCTGCGCGGATTAGTGTTTCGCCCACGGGTCATAGGTTCGCAATCACTGTTACATATTAAAAAAAAAACAAAAAACACCAATACAGTAATGACTGTGAAAGGTCGGAATAATTAAGCCAGCCGTCGTCTTTCGATTAAACGGAATCTACTGTATATATATAGATATATAAATTTAAATAATCAAAATGATTAGCGTAGCTAATTTTCTATAGTTTATAATCATTATTGAAATTATTTTTCGTAAGTGCGTCGTATCACTGTGAAAAGTTTGTGTTTTCCTTTTTAATTTTATTAACGAACGGTGCAAGTAGATAAAACAAAATAAAAATAATTTAATAATTAACTTTGTGATATAAATTGATTTTGTTTAAGTGAGAATAAACGAATGATTTTCCAATGTAAGAAATTGTTTTTATTATTATTATTTTTTTTTTTTTATTTTTTATTTTTTTTTTTTTGCCTCAAGAAAAATCATCTCATATCTGTATTTATATTAATAATATTTTCGGATAGAAACAAGGTGGCTGAATAACGTAAAAATTCATAAGAAAATTAAGAAAAATGGATCAATCAGAAAATGTTGATTCAGACAGTAAACCAAGAATTTCTTCTCAAGCAGCAGCACAAATTTCTCGCGGAATAAAAAGAGCAAATAAAGAAAAAGATGTTAATCAAGTAAAAAAACAAAAATTATATCAAGATTATTCTAAGGGAGGATTAGTATACAGTGTACATGGCATTATCTATCAGTTAAAACTACTAATGCTATTTTTATATAAAGGAGTACAAAAAAAGTATTCATTTCGTTTAGCTACAGAGTGGGATGCTGCTGAAAAGTTCGATGACTTAGTTTTTGAATACACAGATAAGAAAGATAAGAAAAAAGTATACCGGTTCTTGCAAGCGAAGCATAAGGAAGATGAATCGGAAAAGATTTCTATTAATGATTTACTCACAGAAACAGATGGAGCATTTAGTCTACAAAAATATTTTATTTCTTATCGTAAAATTAAACAAAAGCCAGAGTTTAACGGACAAAATGATGTATTAAAAGACTTTGTTATTTGTACAAATATTGATCTAAATGATGATTTGCAAAGTAGTTTTGAAAGATTAGGAGATGAAGATAAAGATAAAGATGATATTTTAGATGAAGATGTACAAAGTAATAGTAAGCAGTCTAAACGTTTAAAACTTGATATAAATAAATTTCCTCAAAAAGAAAGGATATTTTCCGTATTAAAAAATTCATCAGATCTAAACAGATTAGTAAAGGAATTAGCTAAGCATTTTTTAGAAAACAAACAAATAAATTTCTATAATCACCTCTTTAAATTGTATAAGCCTGCTTTAATAGAAATGAATATAATTGATATTAAAACTAAAAAAATTCACGATAATTTTATTAATAATCATAATCTATCAGAGCCAGCGAAAAAGTTTTGGGTCTTATTTCAGAGCGAAATAGATAAAAATCAACCTATAACAGATATAAATATATCGAACGAAATAAAGGGTAAAGAATTACGTTTATCTAAGGAACAACGTTTAGAAAATACTCTGCCAAATGATGATGTAACTGATGAGGAGATAAGCGAATTTTTTGAAAAATTAATATTTGCTGTGAACCAACCTAATGAGATTGAATTAGGAGAGATTATTGAAAAAATAATGGGTAAGGATACATATTTTAATTTAATTAATAATGAGTTTGTGGCAAGTCAATTTCAAAAACAAATGTTAGATTGGATGAAAGAAAAGAAAGGAAATTTTCTTACTTGTGAAGATGGTCAAGGATTTTTTGACAAAGCAAAGGAAAACTTTTCTGAAATAGTAACAATTGGTCATACGTTAGAGTATCACGATAAGATTAAAAAGTATGGCATAGTTTTTGATAAAATTCCAACAGAATTAACGAACGATTTTTTAACATCAAATGATAAACAACAAATTTTTAATCTAATTTGTCTAGAAAACAACAACATATTGGGTGCAATTAAGGTATATCAAACTATCAAAAATATGTCTAAATATAAAGAGGATGATAGCCATATTTGTATACGTCTTGACTCACTTCTAAGTATTAATGATCATGTAATAAAAGCATTTAAATCAAATACAAATAACTTATTAGTAATCGATTGTAAAACAGCAGAAGAGAATATAAATATAGATATATTATATAATCAATTATCTAATGTTATAAAGTTTAATAATAATAATAATAAAATAATTCTCATTACAAAAGATGGTGATAAGTTAGCAGAAAAATTTAAGAAAGAATTTTCTTCTAATGATAAATATAAAGAAATAAAAGATAAAGATAATAATTTTAATGATCTTTTTCATAAATCACAAGAAAAATTAAAAGAAGAAAATGTTCTATTTCAAGGTGAAAAAGTAAAATTAGATGAATTAATAAAAGACAATTTAAAACATCTAATTGATGGAAATGTATTAGCAAGTCTTATTGATGGTAATGGAATACAAATAGGTACTAAACTTACTGATTTAGGTGATATTAAACCCTACTATATTGATCGAATATTCAATCGTCAGGTAAACATTAAAAAAGACTTTGTGAATAAAGAAAATTCAAGATTTTTTTTAACACATAATAGTCAAATTACTGAATCAAATTTAGAACAAGAAAAAGATATAATATTAATATCTGATAAAGATGACCATTTTATAGAATTATGTAACAATAAGGATTATAATAATAATATTCATTGGCTTAAAAATGATGGTAACGATCTTGTATGGAAGCAATCACGCGGTGTTTTATCGAAATTAATTGAGTTTATTGATAAAAAAAGTAATCCATATGATATAGAAAAAATTACTGATATTAAAGATAAAATGGTACTCATTGTTGCAGAACCTGGTATGGGTAAGTCTACTGTATTAACTAAGCTAGCAGAAGAAACAAAAAAATCTGATACATTATTATGGATTGTAAGAATTGACTTAAATGATCATACAAAATACTTACAAAATATTTTAAAAAAGAAAATAAATTTTAATAATAATAAAGATCAAGCGATTGAGTTTCTATTAAAAATTGTTGTTCTTAATTCTGACTTAGAAAAAGAATTATTTAAACGTAGAATTAATGATCAAGGTAAAATAGCTTTTTTATTTGATGGTTTTGATGAGATTAGTCCGACATATAAAGAAATAGTTATTGAACTACTAAATCTACTTAAAGATACAAAGATAGAAACATTGTGGGTAACAACACGTCCACATATGAGAAGTACATTAGAAAATAAATTTAGTACACTATCTTATACTTTAGAGCCATTATCTACAGAGAATCAGAAAACATTTTTAATGAATTTTTGGAAGAATAAGTTAGATTTGAATATCGATAATGATGAACGTTTAAATGGTTATATTGGAAAATTAATTAAGTTATTAAAAAGTTCTATTAATGATAAAGAAACAGAATTTACGGGAATACCATTACAAACAAGTATGTTAGCTGAAGCATTTCAAGGTAAATTCAAAAAGTTTTACAATTCTAAAAAACAAAAACCAATTTTACCTAAAAAACTTAATCTGGTCGAATTGTATGAGCGCTTTGTCAAAAGAAAATTCAAATTGCATCTTGAGACAAAGCAAAACGTTGATCTTTCAAAACCTGGCAATAATTATAAAAAACAATTTCCAACTTTTAAAAAAACACACCAATTATTAGCATTAAGTATGCTTTTCACTGAAGAAGATTTAAGTAAACGTCTTTCCATTAAAAATGAGAAAATAAAAAAATATAAAAATAAGATGGAAAAAGGTTACAACAATATAGGTATTATTAATAATATTATCAATGGAAAACCCAACTTCGTTCATCGTACTTTCGCTGAATATTTTGCTGCACTATGGTTTGCTGAACTCTGCTTTAAAGGTAAACTAAAAGAGCAACAAAAAAAAAAATTTCTACGTGAACATACTTTTAAAGAAGAAAATGGAGTAGTACGTAATTTCTTTGATCGTATACTTACTAAGGATAAAAAAAATGAAAATAAATATGAGTTACATAATGCAGTTTTGAACAATGATAAAGTCAAGATTAATGAATTATTATCAGATTCAGAACAGAGAAAGGATATAATTAATGCTACTGATAAGGGAGGTAGAACAGCACTACATTTAGCTGCTGCGTATGCCCATTCAGATATTGTTCAGATTTTATTAGATCATATTAAAAATGTTAGTATAGTTGATGGCGTCTTTAGTTGGAGTCCCTTAATGTATGCTGATAGATGCCATTACTGGAATATAGCTGAATTGCTTTTGCAAAGAGGAGCAAATGGTGATCATATGGTTGAGGCAATAAGCAGCATTAATAACGGTATTGTAAATACAGGAAAACAGACTTTATTACATATAGCTGCTAAAGAAGGTTACTTGGAGTTTGTTAAAGTTTTAATAAGAAACAAAGCTGATGTTAATGCTGTTGATGAATATAGAAGAACTCCTCTACAATTAGCTGCTGAAGAATGTAAACTGAATATAATAAAGTATTTCGTAGAAAATGAAAATTTTAATGTTAACATTAGAGATGTAGATAGGTGGGTTTTAGAACGCTGGGATGCTGGACATGGTAACTTAGAGAGAGTGAACTACCTTATGAAAAACAATGCTTCTACTGTTGTCGATAACGGTACTTCTTTGACAATTTATAATTCATTGTTTGATAGATTAAGAGACTTTAGATATGACAAAAATAATGACTTTGATTTCAAGTTTTACATTGGTCTAATTCTCCTTTACATAGCTGGTGGTTCGGATAAAGCACTGTTTGTATTAAAGTATTTTGTAGAAGTCAAGCATGTTGTTTTAGACACTCAAGATATAGATGGAAGTACTCCTATGCACATAGCTGCTCAATATGGTAGATTAGATATAGTAAATTATGTACTAGATAAAGTTGAATCGAAACTATTAAGTGAGTTGCTTTTTGATATTGAAAAATATGGGATGACTCCACTGCACTATGCTGGCCTAAATGATCATTCAGCAGTTATTGATACTCTATTAAGTAGAATGAGGAATTACCGAGAGAATTTAATAATGTTAATTTCTGATCAAGAAAGTGAGGTGAATGAAATTGATTGTGATAACTGGTCAATAGTAAAGCCACTATTAGAAAAAGGAGCAAAAACTTTCATAAAAAATAAACATCATACAATATTACATGAGGCAGTCAGAGGTGGTAAAAAAGAAATAATAAAATTAATAATAGATAAAATTAAAGAAAAAAATACGAATTACATTGAATTACGCGATAGTGAAGGTAATAGTCCATTGATGTGGGCTGTCAGAGATAACAACGACGATGCAACAAAGATATTATTAGCGTATGGAGAAAATTTAAATGTTCAAAATAAAAATGGAAAAACAGCATTATATTTGGCTGCTTCCAAGGGCCATGTAGGTATAGTAGAGCTTTTGCTTGACAAAGGTGCTGAGATTAATGTTGCTGATAAAGATAATAGAACTCCTCTACACGTTGCTGTTGAAAGTGGAAAATGGAGTACAGTAGAATTACTTATTGAAAAAGGTGCTAACGTTAATGTTGCTGATAAAAATAAAAGAACTCCTCTACACGTTGCTGTTGAAAGTGGAAAATGGAGTACAGTAGAATTACTTATTAAAAAAGGTGCTAACGTTAATGTTGCTGACATAGAACAAAGAACTCCTCTACACGTTGCTGTTAAAAGTGGAAAATGGAGTACAGTGGAATTTCTTATTGAAAAAGGTGCTAACATTAATGCTGCTGACAAATATGGCAAAGTAGTTCTGCATTGGGCTGCTTTAGGAGCAGAATGGAAATTAATAGAATTTCTTATTGAAAAAGGTGCTAACATTAATGCTGCTGACAAAGATGGCAACGTAGTTCTGCATTGGGCTGCTGCAGTTGGTAACTTAAATATAGTAAAATTTCTCGTTGAAAAAAATGCTGATTTTAAGCTTCAAGATAAAAATGGCAATACTCCTTTGCACGAGGCTGCTTATTGGGGCAAACTAGATACTATCAAATATCTTATAGAAGAAAAAAAAGCTGATTTTAATGCTCAAAACAATGATGGCGATACTATATTACACAAGGCTGCTTATAAGGGCAAACTAGATATTATCAAATATCTTATAGAAGAAAAAAAAGCTGATTTTAATGCTCAAAACAATGATGGCGATACTATATTACACAAGGCTGCTTATAAGGGCAAACTAGATATTATCAAATATCTTATAGAAGAAAAAAAAGCTGATTTTAATGCTAAAAACAAAAATGGCGATACTCCATTACACTTTGCTGCTCAGGAGGGCAAACTAGATACTATCAAATATCAAGACCATAAATTGAGAGCACTATATTATTTATTAGACGAAGTTAAAGCAGATCCTAATATCAAAGATAACAATGGAAAAATCCCATTAGATTTAGCTACAAATAAATACATTATCGATTTACTTAGATCTTACAGCCAAAAGCAAAGGTCACAACAGGAAGGAGTTTAAGGTTTAGTATCAGCAAAGGGATGTTTATCAGGTCCAAATTCAGGGAATAGAAGAAGAAAAGAAGCTAAAGAGTGTGAATTATTCTGGGCCGATGTAGATGAATTTAATGAGGAAAAAGAAGATGTAAGGGATAACGGTAATATTAATAATACGAAAACAATAAAATAAAAAAAATAAGTAATATTCAAAATAAAACACAAGAATCACAGAACTACTGTAATCTACTGTATATATTTTAATGAATAAAAAATTTTACAAAATAAATTAAATACTTTATTAAAAATCACATAAATTAGAAAATTACAATGAACATAATAATCGACACATTACTAACTATACTAAACTAAATGCAAGACAGTAAGAACTAGACAATAGAAATATATAACAAATACGATATGCAGCCAGTTCGTGTAAATAAATTTAATGAAATTCAATAAAAATATAATAAATTGTCATGAATTAATTAAAATTATCGATTCGGCGAAAAATTTGTACCAATATCTAAATATGTTTAATAAATTATGTTTCTTTGATATGACCCTAAATGCTTATTTAAATTCGATAGATGATTCATTTATGAATCAAATGAGATAAGAATCATTCTAGTTCAATCAAATCTAGAGTCATTTTTGGCGAAATGCGAGCCAAAATAAACATAAATAATAGATAACGGTAGCTAACGGAAACCGTGTACCGCTTTTATTGCGAATTGTGTCTTTAGATTTGTGCCGTGATGCTGATTAAAATGGTACCAAACATAATAATCTAAATTGTCAAAAAATAATTATCACCATACAACATTAGTATCGTCATGCTGCTTTGCATAGCAGAAACCGTAGTCGGACTATTGATCGCATGACGGTTGCTCATAAGACGGTTATGAAATTAAATTTCCGCAAGTGCAAAAATTATAAGTTTTTTATTACATTCTCAATAATGTTCTGGTCAATAATCTTCTTTTCTTTTTTTTTTTGTTTTTGAAATTACCAAGAATTTTACATCACTTGGTATCTATAATGTTATTTTATAAATTGACGAAGATAGTCTACCTAGCGTCGGTGTTATTGCTTGTTTCCGCAGTATCAAGTAATAAAAACAAAAGAAAACAAAAAATTATTATTTTAAATATCGACAAAGTTTTTTGTATTAATATTTATGCTACGTAAAAATGTATGAATAGAGATAATAAATCGAGAAAATTAAAAACAGTTATATTTTTAAATTATTTATCCAATTCATTGTTGAATACAAAATTAGAGTACAATGTTTATGATGGGCATGGTCAAAAAATTCCTTCATTAAGAAAATAATACAAGAGAAAATTTATGATCTCGGCACCTTTTGTTGGATAAACCTTTATGCCTTCTTATCTAATTACCCTTCTATATTACCTGTTCCGTTCCATAAGTTACGGTTAAATAACGGTTTATAACGGTTTTACCGAAACTTGGGGGCGATACATAATATAAATTAAAAAATCTGGGAATATCAAGGAAAATTATTTTGTATAAATAAGCATATATTTTATGAAGGTGTCAACGCCTTCAGAGGGTAGAGATATTTCTTCCTATTGGTCAGTTAAGTACTTTTTTATATACTATTATATTTTATGAATCGAAAAGCCACTTTAAATAACTGACTTAAAATTCGTTACTTAAAAATATTTTTAATCTCATTTAAGTGTTTATCAGAAGCAGTTAAAATCAAAAGTGAATTTAAATATTATGAAAAATCAAAAAAAAAATCAAGTGAAAAATAATTACGTAGTGATAGTATTTGGGTAGGTTTTTTCCTTACTGATGTGTAATCACCAAAAACTGAATGACATTCAGTGATACTATTTAAACGATTTACATTAATTCAGTGAGGAAAAGCCATTATCAACAAACACAACAGTTCGGTCCTTGCAAATATAAAAGTTTTTCGATTAAATCAAATGCGGTCAAAGTTTTTCCTGTTGTTACTGTTTTTTTTTTTTTTCACTTTTCGCCAAGGTTTTTCCACCAATCAATCAACTTTTTCGCATTCTTGTTTATAAAAACAGACAAAAAATAGCCACGACGACGACGACTATGTGTCTGTTTCTCTTTCATCCACGGTGAACTTTTGTTTTTTAAAATTTTATTTGATGTTAAAGTAATTTTTGTTTATGTTTTGTTAACTGATTATGCTTTCTTAGTTTTAATTAAAGACGAAGAAGAAAAAGATGAAAACAAAAGTGAAGACGAACAATAAGAATAAACTTAATGAAAGAAAATCAAGAAGCATTTTATAGCAAAACTTTAAATGTCACACAAATAAATAAAAGAAAGAAAAAAAAGCAAGCAAATCAGCGGAAACAATTTCAAGGATATCTACTTTAAGAAAAGAAAAATAAAATAAATAATTATTAACAAAATCAGCGTTACAATATCCGTCGAAATAATTTTCGATCATCCGCGGTTGGTGTTATGATCGCGGTGGATAATTTAGCGTGTATTCTCGTTCCTTGCTTTTTCAATTTTTTATTTCTTCGTAAATGCCATAACCACGGTTGTAGAACAAACAAATATCTATTTTTGCTTAAAAATTTATTGCCGAAAATTTAAAATTCGTTAATTTTATTTCGTTAACCGCTGTTGAAACAAATTTAATAAAAATTGGTTCAATACACTGAATTCGTATTAGTTTCTTTGTGTGTCTGTTTTTTTTTTTTTTTTTATTTTTGTTTAAAATGTCTTGGCGCCGCCAATGCCATTGTCGCATTTAAAACGGTGATTTCTCAATAGTTTTTGGTGTTTATTTTTAATACAAACAAATTTATTCACAGTAGATTCCCAATTCATTTGAATTTAAATTTCACTTACCTCGGAATGTCGTAATATGAGACGAATTTTATTAACAATAATTACATTATACAATTTGTTTTTTATTTTCGCATTATTCTTTTCTTAGCAAATCTTAGCGTTTTAGAAGAAAAGAAAATATTAATTTTTATAAATTAATTTCACTGAGAAATGAGACTCTAATTTTTTGTTTTATTTTCATTTCATTTTATTGGTTTTTTTCTCTTTCACCATTGTCATGTGGTTCAAAAGTTGTCACGTTGGCGATTTTATTTCACGTAAATAATTTATCATTTAGCAGATAATATTATTAACAAAAAAAAACAAGTTTTTTGTGTAAAAACACATAGACGTCGAATGGTTAACATTCTAAAAGCATAAAATAATAATTGTTGGCCCACAAAGGAGTGTCGTTACCACCGTCGTACCGACAAACAAAGAAAATTACATGAAAATTAATGCCAAGCAGCCAAAACAATAGAAAATGATTTTTCACTTTTGTTTTGTTTTTTTTTTTTTGCAAAAATTTTACCTTAATTAAATTCCATGCAAAAAGAACAAATTAAATGGAGTGGATATTCGAATCACGTACGAATCACGTACGAATCACGTGTGCATAATAAATCAATCAATAAAAATTTATGCTCTGATTAACATGCAAAAAAAAAAAGAAGTATATTTTATTAATGCATTTTTTTGCATAAAAATATTGCAAAAGTTTTTTTCGTTTCTTTTCCTCATTGAATAATGTATATCGTTAAAATAGTATCACTGAATGTCATTCAGTTTTTGATTATCACAATACAAAATAGTATCACGATTTGAATAGTACAACGGATTGGAATATTAGCTAAGCATGTGCATTGGTGAGACACACCTTGACTCTAGTCACAAACCACAGTAGAGTCACAATTTATAAATGATGCAAAATTTTTAAAACTTTTAATGACAATTTATTTATGTTTAGTTATGAAAATATTACTGTTTTAATTCTTTTGATAAATTGATTTTATAATAATTTTAATTTTTTCTAATGCAAGATACTAGTTGTGCGACTTGCCAAGTTGCATCGTTTGCAGAGCGGTCACTCAACCATTTTGAAGGTTGCTCTGTCGGTTGCAAGAAAATCAAAAAATTTTGATTTTTGTCGACGTGGCGTTGTTTTCTGGTTGCAAGTTGCTTAGTCAATAATAATTTTGTATAAAGGTTGCAGTAAAAGTTGCATAGGTTTGTGGCGTGGATTTGTGGCGTGATGGCGGGTCAAGTCGCGCAACTAGTTGCGAACCAAGTTGTCTTGCATTGTGTATCTTGCATTTTAATTGTTTTTATGATTTATGATTTAAATAGGCAAAAAAAACTTTCATTTTTTATTTGATTTGTTTAATTGGCGATACAATTGTATTGTATGATTGTGATGACTTTTTACCTGTGTTCTATCTCTATCTCTCTATTTGCGTGTGCGCTTGTTGTTTGATTCTGTTCTATGTGGCATATTGTTGATGCACATTATACGACATTAATCCCATGTAATAGGTTAACTAGTATGATAGAAAACAAGATTACATAATGACGAGTTTTAATGTAATGACGCCACAAGAGATTTATCAAAATAACGGACGTGCACATTGCGTTATCTTGTTTTCTATCATTCATGATAGGTTAATGTACTTTTATTTTTATTTATTTATATATATTTAATTTTTTTTTAACAGGAATTTTTGCCTACTTAAATTATTTAACACGAAAGACAAGACGTGAGGCATTAGCGTTACTTGTTACCGGCTTAAAACGTCTTGAATATCGTGGCTATGATTCAGCCGGTAAATTAATTTAATTTAATTTAATATAAATATATATTTTTTTTAAATTATATTTATTAATTTAATTGAATTTATATTTTATGTATGAAAATAGGTGTTGCCATTGATTCATGCGATGGTAATGGCATGATTATGGTTAAACAAACGGGAAAGGTACAAATGTTAGAAGATGCAATTGATTTACGTAAGTTATTATTATTTTTTCTTTTTCTCTTTTCTTATAATAATAATAATAATAATAATAATAATAATAATAATAATAATAATAATAATAATAATAATTGAAAATAAAATTTAATTTTTATAAAATATATATAAAATATAGAATTAAAAGATATAAATAGTGAAGATATTGTTACAACACATGTTGGTATTGCGCATACACGTTGGGCAACACATGGTGTACCAAGTGAATTAAATAGTCATCCACAACGTTCTGATAATAATCATAGTTTTGTGGTTGTACATAATGGTATCATAACAAATTATAAAGATGTTAAAATATTCTTAGAGAATAAAAATTATCGTTTTGAGTCTGAAACTGATACAGAAATTTATAATTGCAAAATTAATACATTTATTATGGACACAACATCCAGCATATTCATTTCGTGAACTTGTTGAACAAGTTGTCCAACAATTGGTAGGTTTTTATTGATCTTATAAATTTATATTAATTAATTAATTAATTAATAATATTTTAAAATAGGAAGGTGCTTACGCATTAGCATTCAAATCAAAACATTTTCCAGGTGAATGTGTTGCAACAAGACGTGGTTCACCATTATTAGTTGGTATTAAAACAAAGACACGTTTAGCAACTGATCATATACCAATACTTTATGGCAAAGGTAAATTTATATATATTTATATATATATATATAGAAACACACACACACCTGTTTATTATTTTTATTTATTTATCAAATGTTAACTATTTACCTGATTGGTAAAATTAATTAAATCACACGTACGCGCGTACGAGATATCTATAAGAGTAAAAGATAAAGAAAAAAATTTGCATGGAAATTGTCGCTTTTTTTTTTTTGGTTATCATTTGGCTGCGCTTATAAGCTGAGGTTTTTTTTTTTTTTTGTTTTTATTAACAAAAATTTATATAACAAATTAAATCATATTGATTAACAAAAATAAATTTCTAATTATTAATACTAATATGTAGAAAATAGTGAAATTGTTTTCTGCAAAAATATAACGGCAAATAGTATCACGAAAAAATTGAATCGACATCAAGTGATAGTATTTGGCGATATATGCTAATTAAAAATTCTCTAACTTTTGATGTAAGAACACCAAAAATCAACCATTGAATCATTGATACCTAGATCCATAAACTCATTTACACTAGTGTTTCTGTTCTCGCGAAGCATTTCAATAATTTCTTTAGATAAAATGAAATTTCTAGAAATGAATTTCGTGTGATTTCTCTGATATTATTTCGCGTTATAAACAACGTTAAATCTGAAGTTGTTAAACTTTTATCCCTATATTCGGGGGCGTCTTTATCTCGTACGAGAAACAAGAGCTGAAACTACCACCCACGGTCAAGTGGTAACTTTAAGTACTGTGCGAACTTCGAAGTTCCAAAACGATTTCTTTATTCGTACAGCAAAGAAATGGAACGCTTTACCAGCGTGTGCTGGTGTGCATTCCCAAACCAATTTAATATCCAATTCTTTAAAACTAATCTCCACAAATATCTTACATTCTATCCTATAAATTGATATGGTAACTCAAAGCTATTCATAGGTCGATTTCACGTCATAACTCCTAAATAAATAAATCAGATAAATAATTCATAAATATATAGTTCTTATTTGATCAATCTATATTATATACATCTATCACCCGATTTACACGGGTAAAAAAAAATTTTTCTTCGTAATTGGTATTTATCGATCACATTTCATACAGTTTTACGTGATTTTAATTTATACGAGAATTCTACGAAACATAACTACCGCATAAATGCGAACTGATGACTGGTGAATGAAAATTAATCAAAAAAAAAAAAAGAAATTTTTTTTTTCGCGGAAATAATAATTTTTCCTTTCAAGAAATTCTCAAGACGAAACACTAACATTAACATCACTACATCTAACTATTATTATTAACTTAGAAATTAATCAATTGCTTGGTCAATTAGTTGGAAAAAAAAATTACTAAACAAAAAAACTCAAAAATTAAACAAGCATCAACGGTAATTCAGGTAAAATGTATTTAGCTGTAGTTTTCAATTATTTATTATTAAGCTTTTTGTAGTTAGATGAAAAAAAAACTAACTAATTAATTAATTTATGCGGGACGGTGATGAGAGGACCGATACACTTGAATTGTACAAAATTGATCGGTGTCTGGCTTAGTTAGAAAGATACGGCAACGTGATTAGATTGCAAAACAAAATCACGTTCGTTAAAATGTATCTCAGATATAACTGTAATCTGTAGACACAGACTTGTACAAGAATCCAAGTTGTATCTGCTTCTCCTGCCTTTATTGATTTATTATTTTTGGTACTTTTGGTGATTTTAAATTATTTATTATAATTAATTAATAATTATTTTTAGGTTTAAGATGATTATTATAATTATTTAATTAACGTGTATCGCCAAATAACTGATATTTTATTTAAATACACTCATTCATCGATTTACGCGGTACATTTTATACGCGGAAACACTTTAGTGCGGTCAAGAAATGTTACAAAAATTAAACTTATTTATTGTAATTTTCTTCATCAGTGGTTTATTCATCTTATTTATGCACATATTAAGCCAGTTGTTTACACGGTTTCAATTTACGTGAGTTTTTTGTGGCGTAAATCGGGGTATGAGTGTAGTATCATCAAAAAAATATTGGTAAACTAGTGATATTATTTGGCGATATACGTTATTATTATTATTTATTTATTTTGTTTTTTTTTTTATTTTTTATTTTCTAATTAATTAATTAATATGTATTTTTTTTTTTCTCTCTTTTTTTTTTGTTTTGTTTTTGCTCCTTTTTAACTGTTTTAAAAAAAAAACACTCTTTTGTGTGTCTCACTGTGACTATGACTCTGACTCTGACTCTGAGTCCTAATACTTCTTCTCCACTCTCTTTGTGTTGTGTGTTTTAAATAATTTTTTTTCCCATTATCTGTTTATTGTTGTTTTATGTGTGTTTATTTATTTTATTTTATTTTTTGTAATTAATTTTAATTAAATTTTTTTTATTAATAATTATAATTTATTAAATCACAACTAATAATAATAATAATAATAATAATAAATGACCACCAACCACCATTATGAACCAAATCAATCAACCAATATGAACCAATCAATTAATTTAATCAACCAACCAACAAACCAACCAATCAATCAATCAATCAACCAATCAAACAACCAACCAATCATCATGAATCATTTTTTTTTTTTTTAAATCCTTAATTAATTAATTTAATTAGATGAGCAACAGATTAAACAAGGTGATTTTTATTTATGTTTTTTTTTGTTTATTGTTTTTTTATTTTTTTTTTTGTATTTAATTAATTTGATTAGTTTTGTTGCTGTTGTTGTTATTGTTGCTGTTGCTGCTGCTACTGATGTTCTATACTCTTGTTGTTTTTAGAATGAATTATCTATATTTGGTTAGTTTTGTTTTCAATACTAATCGCCAAACCATCACCATTTAGTATCCTTAAGCCTTAATTTATCGTTTTTTTTTTTTTTTTAAATAAATTTATAAAATAAAAGAAAAATAATTAAAGAGCACGGAAACTGCACAGAAACAACAACAATCATAACAACAGCAACATCAAAAAAAAAAATCACATTAATCCATTAATCTCTCTTTAATCCATTTTATTTTTACCGTTTTGGTAAGACAGGTAGAAGTGTTTAATGTGTAAATTTAATCAATTAAAAAAAAAAAAAAAAAAATGTAATTAATTAATAGTTTTTGTGTGGAATTTTGTTTATTTTTGTTAATTTTTGCATGGATTTTTTGTTTTAATTTATTTATTTTTTTAATTAATTTAGGAAATTATTTAAAATTAACGTATATATCGCTAAATAGTATCAATAATAATTACAGAAATAATAAAATAATATTTGTCGAATATATACATACATAATTAGTGTGCATACTTTGTATAATTATAAAATTTTCAGAAAAATTTAAATTCACTACATTTTGCACCATTTGAACCTCTTTGCACTATTTGACCAATTAAACTATTTAACTATATAATTCTAGACACATCTATTATTAGTTATTGCATGTTTAGGTCTATCTACAATGTGGAGAGGATGTTTTAGATAAATTTACCAGCCTCACTTCACCGGTTTCAACACTTTGTCCTTGGTTTTCATTGCTTCCAATGAAATGAAATTCACGAATTCATTGTTCATAGTTTGTTGAACTCATAAACATGTGAAATGTGCTCAATTGCTTCTATATTAGGCCGGTATACCGGCTTTTCGGGTTCAAAGGATTAATAGTGCTACTATTCGGGTTATAATGTATGTAATATTTAAATAGCATCACTAAAACACAAACTCACATAGTAATACTATTTAAATAATACTGATACTATTTTAACTAAGTGATTCTATTTTATTAAGCGATATATACGCGACGTTAGATTAGTAACAGCTACGTTATGTTTGTGTTTTTTTTTTTTTCATTTTCACGTGTATATCATGTTTTTGTTTTTTTTGTTTTTTTTTTTTTTGACTAATTAATTAATTTTATTTTATTTTAATTTTAACTATTTTATTGTATTTTTTTTTTTTTTATTTATTTAAATAATTTTAATAATTATGTTTGTGTTTTTTTTTTCTATTTTTTCCTTTATTTTCCCTATAAATTTTCTTTTTTGGCTTCCTTAATTAAATTTCAATAATTTTTGTGAAATAAAAAAAAAAAAAAAAAACATTCACCTGATCCACTAACCTAACTACCTACCTGCCCTGATCTGCCTACTTGTTTGTTTTCTTCATTAATTAAACAAAAACTTAAGCAAAAATATAAAAATGTGTGAACAGATGCCGAAGCTGCGTTACATTCAGGTAAAAAAAAAAAATCAAAAAAAAAAAAAAACAATTTTTATTTCTTTCTCACTACTCTCATTCTCGCTAATTTTTTTAATTAATTATTTAATTTATTTCTTTTTTTTTCACATACATTCATATACACGTACACACATACACACACACACACGCATTTATTCATATAAATAATTTTTGCTTTAAAATTTGATTTAATTTTGCTTAATTAAAAACAATAAAAATTAATATTTTATTGTCGCATTCTTAATTGTTTTGCATTTTTTTTTTTTTTTTTATTTTCTTTGCATAAATCAGTAAATATTTTTTTTTATCATTAATTTTACATATATATATAATTTTTTTTTTCTTCCCATTTCATCTCCATAATGATAATCACACTCCATTTTGTATAATTTTATGTTTTTAACCCTTTGTATGCCAACGTTTAATTTTTATTGTGTATTATTGCGCAGTGTATTGAACAGCGCAATCATACTCGTTGAGATTCAAAGGGTTAAATAGTCTAATATATATATATATATATATATATTTTTATTATTAAAAGATTGCTTATTAATTTTATTAACCCTTATCGGTCGTAAGTAACTGCTCATGTGACAACATTGTACTTTATCGCTGCGGTCGTGTATGTCATATAATGAGATGGAAAACTAGTAAATCAGTTTAAAATTTATTTGTGAGGTAAAGTATCAGCAATGGAGAACTCAATTTTCAAAGTATATAATTGAGTCTAAAAAAAAATGAAAAAACAAATAGATTTTCGACATTTCATTTACCAAAGGAACAACGAAACAACCTAATAAACGTATCTTCACATATGACATGCACTAACGATACCGATAAGGGCCAATTATTCATTAATTTTTGCTCTATATGGTGATCTTAAGATAAATGTAATTAAAAATTATAAACATAATTAACACTTGATCAACGGGTCTTTTTTTTTTTTTTTGCGCCGTGACGAGGTGCTGTTTAGCTAGAAACTCGCACAACCGTAAGAATTAAAATAAAAAGTAATCTTTTATATTAAAGATGCGATTAAAAAATGATAAAATCGATAAAAACCGATACTGGTCGCTTCGTCGTTTATTTTTAGGCGACATATCGACTAGGAGTTAGTAGACCGTTGATCAAGTGTTAATAAAAATAAGAAAAGTAATAATTTTCTTCTTATCCTTTTGGTTGGCTATTCTTTTGGATTAAATATTTGAAAAAAAGAATAATTATCAGATTTATTAATTAGATTTAAGAGTTTTTCAGAAGACACACATACATACGGTGATTGGGTTATTTTTTAATTTATTTAAACAACACGGTGGTTGCCTTTGGGGTATCATTTGTTGTAAAAAAAAAAAAAATTTTATTCAGAATCCAAATTTCTCCTATTTTTTTAATAAAAATTTTTTTTTTTTTTTTCGCATATGACGATGCCCAATTAAATATGGATTTTTCTTCTCTTCTCTTTTCTTCTTTTTTTTTTTGTTTTTGATTTCTGTTCCGTTTATTTAATTAAATAAATAAAAAAAAAATTAGAACATCGTCCCCATGGCCATGGTCCACGTGATGTTCCAATGCTACCACGTACAGAGTCAACATCTGAATTTATGCCGCTTGAAGATAAAGAAGTTGAATATTTTTTTGCATCAGATGCATCCGCTGTTATTGAGCATACAAATCGTGTTATTTATCTTGAGGTAAAAAAAAAAAAAAAATGATAATGATTTTTTTTTGTCTGTCGTATCGTTGTGACAATTTTTTAATTTAAATTTAAAGGATGATGATGTTGCCGCTGTTAAAGACGGTGCATTAAGTATTCATCGTTTGAAAAAGTGTTTAGATGATCCTCATGCACGCGAAATAACAACATTAAAAATAGAAATACAACAGATAATGAAAGGAAATTATAAATATTTTATGCAAAAAGAGATTTTCGAGCAGCCAGAATCTGTTGTGAATACAATGCGTGGACGCGTTAATTTCCGTGATCAAACAGTTATATTAGGTGGTATTAAGGATTACATTCCAGAGATTAAAAGATGTCGCCGTTTAATGCTAATTGGCTGCGGTACATCGTATCATAGTGCTGTAGCGACACGTCAATTACTCGAAGAATTGACTGAATTACCGGTAATGGTTGAATTGGCTTCTGATTTCTTAGATCGTAATACACCGATATTCCGTGATGATGTTTGCTTCTTTATATCGCAATCCGGTGAGACCGCCGATACATTGATGGCACTACGTTATTGCAAGCAACGAGGTGCCTTAATTGTTGGCATAACAAATACTGTTGGCAGTTCAATTTGCCGCGAGAGCCACTGTGGTGTTCATATTAATGCTGGCCCAGAAATTGGTGTTGCCTCTACAAAAGCTTACACTTCGCAATTTATTTCGTTGGTTATGTTTGGCTTGGTAATGAGTGAGGATCGTATTTCTTTGCAACAGCGGCGCCTCGAAATAATCAAAGGGCTTGAGAATTTGCATCAACATATACAGAATGTGCTGAAAAAAAAGGTCGACAAAAAGGTCTCCGAAATGGCTCACGATCTCTATCAACACAAATCGCTTTTGATAATGGGTCGTGGCTATCATTTCGCAACATGTCTGGAGGGCGCTCTTGTAATATTTTTTTTACACATTCTCTCTCAATCGATTCGCGATAATAATTGTTAAACTTTTTGTTCACATTTGCAGAAAGTTAAGGAATTGACATACATGCACAGTGAGGGCATTATGGCCGGAGAACTGAAGCATGGACCGTTGGCGCTAGTTGATGACTCGATGCCGGTACTGATGATTATAATGCGTGACCCGGTTTACGTGAAATGTATAAATGCATTGCAACAGGTGACCGCCCGCGAAGGTCGTCCAATTATTATCTGTGAGGAAAATGATGTAGAGACAATGTCATATTCATCGCGAGCGCTTGAAGTACCAAGAACCGTTGATTGCTTACAAGGTATTCTGACTGTCATTCCAATGCAACTCTTGTCTTATCATATTGCAGTATTACGCGGTTGCAATGTCGATTGTCCACGTAATCTTGCCAAATCGGTTACGGTTGAATAAATAATTTAGCGCACATATTAATATAAATGACTTAAAAATTTTAATCTCGCGGACCATTATATGAAAAAGTTAAAAAATTAAGAAATTTTAATTAAACTAATTTTAAGGTACAAATGTGCGACTTTAATGCACCAACGATTATCCAATTTGTATTCCTAATTTTTCTTCTTATTCTTCTTCTTCTTCTTCTGTTTTTTTTTTATATACATAAATATTTATAATTATAAATACCCTTGTGCGCGTAAATACCGTAAACTATTAACCTACCCATGCATCCACCTATCATTCCCAATTTTTTTTATATTTTTTTATCGGAACGAAAAAAAAAAAAAACCATCGAACGAAAAATGTCTCGCGAAAAAACAAATAACTGTGTTCCACATCTCGCGAATAAAATTGACAATGCGAAATGTTCTTTTTATTTCTTCATTTTGTATTCTGTATTCTTTTAACCTTAAAAATTAAAAACAAAAAAAAAACTCTATCAATAATCCCCCATTTTAAATTTAAATTATGCAAGAAATCACGGTGGCTGGAAGCATTTATTCAAATTAAAAAATTTATTTAATCGTAATGTTTTTTTTTTTTTTTTTTTATTTATTTGTTGCATACTTATAGTAAATGTTGGTCTAGACCAGTGATGGTGAACCTATAACCCGCGGGTCGTCAGACAGTGACCCGTGCAAGCTTTTAAATGGCACAATCTTGATTTCCGAAGTAGATGCAAAAATGTATACACGTAGTGCAGATAATAATGATCACACACTGTAAATTGAAAAGATTATATTAAACGTATGGGATTACATATCAAATAATTTTGTATCAATGAAGAAACATGCAAATGCACTGTTCACGATATTCGTGTCTAAAATCTTCCAAGAGAAATAAACTTAGTAATGATATAACTGAGAAATGCGTTAAACGTATCAAAACCGAATATGGGCATAATCCCTATCTTTTGCATAGAGACCACTGGTTTTGTGACCCACGAGCTATAGTGCTGAAAAGAAATAATTAACAAAATTTGACCCACTTCCCAAAAACGTTCGCCATCACTGGTCTAGACACACATCTGTCATCAATCCTAATTTTTTAGTACTTTCAGGTATTTCAGACACAAAATAATAAATAATTGTTTTATTTAAAAATATTTATAATAATTAAGTGAAAATCAATGCAAAATACTTTGTTTTACTTTTGTAATTCTTGTTGGTCTAGTGTGCTTAGGCGAAAGGTTTCTATTTTGGGATGTTTAGGGTTCGTATCTCACCGTCGCGTAATTTTTCAATACAGTTTTTTTTCTTAAATCTGGACATGAACATTTGTTCTAATGACGACAGCAGTTTCAATAGCCAAGTCACCACCATCCACAATAGAATAAAAATTTATTAAAAAAATTGTTAAAATCGCACTTGAAATCCTATCAGATAATAACAATTTTTTTGTTTTTTGCGTTTTTTAAGGAAACCCGTAGTCCGATTTTATAGCGCATCTACCTGCATTAAAATTTTTAAAATACACCTGTAAGTTTTCTTAATAATTGTGAAAAACATGACATAATTTTATATTAGCTGCCGTTATCAAACGGTGATACTTACATTGACGTATTTGATATCAAAAGATGCGCTACAGAATAATCTATCATATTATGGCAATCCTGATAAGATCGGTCCAAGGGTGTCCTTAATAAATCAAAAAAACAGGATGCAATTTTCCGTTTGTTTTGTTTAGTTTTTAAGGAAACCCGTGCATCGATTTCACCGAGAGTAGTATCGTAGGACGTGGTTTTGCGTAGCGCATCTACCTGTATCAAAAATCCGGAATTAATCAACAGGTGTTCCTAACAATTGAGAAAAACGTGACTTTAAGTAATCATGCAACTTATATTGATGTGTTTGGTATCAATATATGCGCTCTAAAAAGTGCCAACGAATGAGCCTACTCTCGATCCGATCCGTCCACGCGTTTCGCTAAAAAACGCGAGAAACTGATCCCCAAAAATAACCAAAATCGGTTGTTGTTGTTGTAATTGACTTTTTTTTAACACACTTGTGTTTTATAAATATCTGGAGAATATCTAATTCTGGAGAATGCTAAAAATGTGAAAAAAATGCTTTATTTTTCACGAAAATTTTATTTCATTTTTTTTTTTTATTCTATTTTTGAACTTATCCCTATTCCTTCCTTTTCTTCCTTATTGTTAGTAGTAGTTTGCACTGCCGTCTCCCCATATATACCATACCATCATTTCAGTGGTCATAATCTCATGCAGTATTCATATGAGTAATTTAAAAAAAACCCAATAATGAAAAATTACTGCGTTGAGCAAGAATCGAACCCGAAAACCTTAAAATTCGTAAGTCATCGAACTAGCAACCACAGCTACCTGATCTGATAGGATTTCAAATGCGATTTTAATGAGTTTTTTATTAAATTTTTTATTCAATTGTGGGTGGGTGGTGATAACTGGGCTGTTGAATTGCTGTCGTCATCAGAACAAATTTCAATGTCCAGATTTAAGAAAAAAACTGCATAGAAGCAAATCTGCTACAGCAATAATCGAACCCCAATTACTCCAAATACAAACCCATCGATTTAGCGCACTCGGCCAACGAGAATTACAAAAACAATCAACCTATTCTGCATTCACTGCATTTTTGTTTATTTTATTATTAAAAAAAATATCTGAAAAACCGTGAAAATGCTGAAAAACTAGGATTGAAAACAATTAAGGAATTTAATAAAGAAAAACTAAAAAACCTCTCAAAACTCAAAGCATAAAATTTATTTAATTATTTTTTTATTTATTTAAGCAAACAATTTATAGAATTTTTCACTAAGAACACAATCAAATAATTAAAATGAAATTTTGATTTTCTTCTTTGGCCACCAAAAGCATTTCCTCAATTATTTGTCTATTCTCTCCACCAGATTCCAATTCCACTAAATTTTATATGGATATCCAGACACTAGAACAGCAACGTTTAATCACACCTAAAAAAAAATAAATAGAGAAACAATAATTGTTTATTCATCTTATGCTAAACAACAGCAAAAGTAAAGTTTTCTCTTAGTTTGATTAAAATAATTAATTAATTACTTATAGCAATACTAAAAAACATAATTCTAAACTTTTTTAATGAAAAATATATTCTGTGGCAGTACCCTTGCCAGCTGATCCCTTCACAATCAAACTATACTAAACTAAATGCAATGCTTAATCGGTACAAATTGCACTAGTATAAATGTATTTCGATTAAACGGTAATCTACTGTATATATTTTAATGAATAAAAAATTTTACAAAATAAATTAAATACTTAAAACTTTATTAAAAATCACATAAATTAGAAAATTACAATGAACATAATAATTGACACATTTAGATATATATATATCGAGTCTTGTTAAAACCACTGTACAAACCAGTACTACAAACAAACAAAGAAATATTAAAATATAAAAATTTAAATAAAATTATAATAAAAATATTATTATACATATAGTGTTTAAATACAAATGAATATAAAAAGAAACAAAATTGTGAAAATAACTAAAAATTATTAAATTAAAGGCTATATATATATACCTTTAAGGTTTAATGCCAAATAAATGTAATATTATAAAAAGTAATGATCAAATAAAAGATTATAATGAAAATCTAAATAAAATAAATAGTGAAAATCATATAATAGATAATACACAAGTTGATATAACTACAAAAACAATCAATAAAAAAGTAAAAAAAATAGATCTTAAAAGACTAGGAAGCAAACCTAAAACGACAACAATTACAATGACTACAAAAAAAAAAGTAAATATGGAACTAAAAAAAGAAGTAACGAAATTAATGCAGGAAGCAGAGAAGACGAAAAAACATTTAAAAGACATAAAAGATAAGTACAAGGAAGCCAAGGATAAATACAATTAATAAATTAATAAACGCAGAGACAGTATTAATATGGAAACTAACAATTACGAGCACATGGATAACAAATCACAAGAAAAAGATGAGTTTACATTAGTAATAAATAAAAATATTAATAAAAATAAAGTCAACAACAATAATAGTAATAAAAATAATATAAATGCAAATGATTATACTTATACGCCAACATGTGACAAAATAAAAACAATTATACTTAAAGGATTAGATGGTTCAGAAGAAGAGGACCATATACTAGAATTATTAAATGAAAAAAATTTATAAAACGTAGAAATAATTAAGGTTAACAGATCAATGGCAAATAATATAAAACTTCCGATCTATGTAATACAAGTTTCACCTGAAACAGATACAAAACAATTATACTAACAATAAATATAATTAAATAACATGGTGATAAAATGGGAAACATTAAATAAGAAACAGACAATTATGCAATGCAAAAGATGCAAAAGATGCCAAAGATATGGACATGCAGCACCAAACTGTAATATGAGCTATAGATGCGTGAAATGCTGCAGTGAAATGCCACATGGACCAGGGGAATGCAACGTAGCAAATGAAAATAACCAAAATACAATATATTGCACATTATGCAAAAAATTAGGACACCCTGCATCATACAAAGGATGCGAAAAATATAAAGGAATGGTCCAAAATATGAATATTAAAAAAGAAACAATGTTTAAGAAAAAAGAACAAATACCTATAAATAGTAATAATAATTATATAAAACCAAATTTAAAATTTAAAATTTAATGAATTGTTTAAGGAAGTGACGGCAAAACAACCAACAAGAATACTACACACAACGAATGAGAAAACAGATGATGAATAGAAATTTTAAATAAATTAAATAAAATAGGAATGAACACAATCGAACACAATAAACAACACAAGAAGAATAGATCAATTATTTAATAAACATATTAATGAGAACAATAACAATTAATACAAATCCAATGATAATCGCAATCAACATAAATTCATTAATTTCACTGCATAAAACATATGAACTATTAAAAAATAATTAAAGAAAACAAGCCAGACATTATACTACAAACAGAAACAAAAATAAATGATAAGAATAAAATAGAAATAGATGGATGATATAATACTATCAGAAATGATAGAAGGAATGATGTAATACAAGGAGGAGGATTTAACAATAATATTAATGTATGCATCATAAATTTAAAAAAATAAATAAAAAACACGAAATTAAATTCAAAAAACGTTACACGCTCAACCGTTGGACGATATTCTTTTATTTTTATATTATTATTATTATTATTATTTAAATTCTCTTTTATTAATATTGGCGGTTGTAAATATGGTTTACATATAAAACGTCTACGTGCAATATCAATTTCATATTTAGCATTTTTATCCATTATCCAATCATTTGTTATATAAATATTATTATCATTTGTTTGTTTTAAATTTAAATTCTTTATAAATTCATTATCACTATTTAATTCAATATCTTTTATTTGTTTATTATAATCATTTAAATTATATTCATATATTATTGGTTTACGTATAAAACCATAACCAGACGATGTTATTGTGCCAACATATTTATTATTACGATATATTGGTTCACTGCCCCATGGCCATACATCCATATTCGGATCAATATCATTTAATACGAACATAACTAAACGTTCACATATACCTTTATCTTTTTGCTTTTTTAATGCATATTTACCAATGAAATATTCTTTCTAAAATTGATTAAATAAAATTATAAATTAATTTATAAAATAAAATAAAATAAATAAAAATTCTTACATCTAATTAAACATAACAACCATTTCCTGCCTCGTATGGTGTTATTGAACTGGTTAACTAACTCTTCACCCCAAAATGGTGTAAATTTTTCAATACGCATAAAACGTTGTGTAAATATTCCAACATCTTTAGCACCATAATCATGACCCACCTTATATATATATATATAAATTTATACACGAATAATATAAAATAATTAAGTTTATTTAATTACCTGCATTAAACGTTGATAAACATGTACAGCATATTCTGATGGTATAAATAAACAATAACCAGGTAATAACCAGGTTCACCAGTATGTGTTAATGACATAACCATAACATCACTTGCATAACCAATATTCATTTTTTTATATTGAAATGGTGATAAATTTGGTCCAACAATATTTTTTAATAAATTAGATTTTCACATGACAATTTTTAATAAAAATTTAATTAAAATAATAATAATAAACGTCCATTTGACAAAACATCTAATATCAATTGAAAAAGATCTCTCGATCTTTTGTCGTTAAGCTATCGTTACTCAGATTTTTTCTATAAAACACTTTTATTTTATTTTATTTTATTTTATGCATAAAAACATGTTTTTGATTTTTTTTATGTTTCATTTTTTTTCTTTTCTCTATTTTTTGGTGGAATGTTTATGTAAATATAGAAAAAAAATATATAAAAATATGTAAAAATATGTAAAAATTTCTTAAGTTTCACGATATAACGAACACACTATAGGCGGGGTACCGTATACGTTGGACACATGTATATTCTTTATTTTTGCAAAAAAAGTTTTTATCAATAAAATATGTATATATATGTATATATCAGTGATGGCTAACCTTTTTGGGAAGTGGCTCAAATTTTTGTTAATTATTTGTTTTTTAGCACTAGCTCATGGATCACAAAACCAGTCGTCTCTATGAAGAGAGATAGATATTCCGTATTCATTTATTTAACGTAACTTCTCAGTCAATTCATTATTTAATTTATTTCTGTTGGAAGATTTTACAAAATTCATTGAAGAAAACAATTTTTCCTACAAATATATAGACCCGAATATCGTTAACAGAGTATTTGCTAGTTTTTTCATTGATACAAAATTATTTGGTAAAGAATCTCATACGCTTAATATAATAATTTTCTACTTCGGAAACATTACTATCTGCACTACTTTCAGACAATTTTGCTTCTACTTCGGCAATCAGGTGAGGGTCATTTCAAAAGTCTGCGCGAATTAGTGTCTCACCCACGGGTCATAGGTTCGCAATCACTGTTACATATTAAAAAAAAAAACAAAAAACACCAATACAGTAATGACTGTGAAAGGTCGGAATAATTAAGCCAGCCGTCGTCTTTCGATTAAACGGAATCTACTGTATATATATAGATATAGATATATAAATTTAAATAATCAAAATGATTAGCGTAGCTAATTTTCTATAGTTTATAATCATTATTGAAATTATTTTTCGTAAGTGCGTCGTATCACTGTGAAAAGTTTGTGTTTTCCTTTTTAATTTTATTAACGAACGGTGCAAGTAGATAAAACAAAATAAAAATAATTTAATAATTAACTTTGTGATATAAATTGATTTTGTTTAAGTGAGAATAAACGAATGATTTTCCAATGTAAGAAATTGTTTTTATTATTATTATTTTTTTTTTTATTTTTTTTTTTTTGCCTCAAGAAAAATCATCTCATATCTGTATTTATATTAATAATATTTTCGGATAGAAACAAGGTGGCTGAATAACGTAAAAATTCATAAGAAAATTAAGAAAAATGGATCAATCAGAAAATGTTAAACGTCTTAATGAAGATTTTCAGTCATTGGGAATACAGCCAACTTCTATTGGACAGTCATCAGTTCAGCAAAAGCAAAACACACTTATAGTTGATTCTGATGAAAATACACTGGAAGACAGTAAACCAAGAATTTCTTCTCAAGCAACAGCACAATTTTCTAGCAGAATAAAAAGAGCACATGATAAAGAAGATGTTAATAAAGTAAAAAAAAAAAAATTATATCAAGATTATTCTAAGGGAGGATTAGTACACAGTGTACATGGCATTATCTATCAGTTAAAACTACTAATGCTATTTTTATATAAAGGAGTACAAAAAAAGTATTCATTTCGTTTAGCTACAGAGTGGGATGCTGCTGAAAAGTTCGATGACTTAGTTTTTGTATACACAGAAGATGAGAAAAAAGTATACCGGTTCTTGCAAGCGAAGCATAAGCAAGATGAATCGGAAAAGATTTCTATTAATGATTTACTCACAGAAACAGATGGAGCATTTAGTCTACAAAAATATTTTATTTCTTATCGTAAAATTAAACAAAAGCCAGAGTTTAACGGACAAAATGATGTATTAAAAGACTTTGTTATTTGTACAAATATTGATCTAAATGATGATTTGCAAAGTAGTTTTGAAAGATTAGGAGATAAAGATGATATTTTAGATATAGATGTACAAAATAATAGTAAGCAGTCTAAACGTTTAAAACTTCAAATAAATAAATTTCCTCAAAACGAAAGGATATTTTCCGTATTAAAAAATTCATCAGATCTAAACAGATTAGTAAAGGAATTAGCTAAGCATTTTTTAGAAAACAAACAAATAAATTTCAAAAATCACCTCTTTAAATTGTATAAGCCTGCTTTAATAGAAATGAAGATAATTGATATTAAAACTAAAGAAATTCACGATAATTTTATTAATAATCATAATCTATCAGAGCCAGTGAAAAAGTTTCGGGAGTTATTTCAGAGCGAAATAGATAAAAATAAAAATCAATCTATACCAGATATAAATATATCGAACGAAATAAAGGGTAAAGAATTACGTTTATCTAAGAAACAACGTTTAGAAAATACTCTGCCAAATGATTATGTAACTGATGAGGAGATAAGCGAATTTTTTGAAAAATTAATATTTGCTGTGAACCAACCTAATGAGATTGAATTAGGAGAGATTATTGAAAAAATAATAAGTAAGGATACAAATTTAATTAATAATAAGTTTGTGGCAAGTCAATTTCTAGAACAAATGTTAGATTGGATGAAAGAAAAGAAAGGAAATTTTCTTACTTATAAAGATGGTCAAGGATTTTTTGACAAAGCAAAGGAAAACTTTTCTGAAATAGTAACAATTGGTCATACGTTAGAGTATCACGATAAGATTAAAAAGTATGGCATTGTTTTTGATAAAATTCCAACAGAATTAACGAACGATTTTTTAACATCAAATGATAAACAACAAATTTTTAATCTAATTTGTCTAGAAAACAACAACATATTGGGTGCAATTAAGGTATGTCAAACTATCAATAATATGTCTAAATATAAAGAGGATGATAGCCATATTTGTATACGTCTTGACTCACTTCTAAGTATTAATGATCATGTAATAAAAGCATTTAAATCAAATACAAATAACTTATTAGTAATCGATTGTAAAACAACAAAAAAGAATATAGATATATTATATAATCAATTATCTAATGTTATAAAGAGTAAAAATAATAATAATAATAATAATAAAATAATTCTCATTACAAAAGATGGTGATAAGTTAGCAGAAAAATTTAAGAAAGAATTTTCTTCTACTAATAAATATAAAGAAATAAAAGATAATGATAATAATTTTAATGATCTTTCTCGTGAATCACAAAAAAAACTAAAAAAACAAAATGTTCTATTTCAAGATGAAAAAGTAAATTTAGATGAATTAATAAAAGACAATTTAAAACATCTAATTGATGGAAATGTATTAGCAAGTCTTATTGATGGTAATGGAATAAAAATAGGTACTAAACTTACTGATTTAGGTGATATTAAACCCTACTATATTGATCGAATATTCAATCGTCAGGTAAAAATTGAAAAAGACTTTGTGAATAAAGAAAATTCAAGATTTTTTTTTACACATAATAGTCAAATTACTGAATCAAATTTAGAACAAGAAATAGAAAAAGATATAATATTAATATCTGATATAGATGACCATTTTAAAGAATTATGTAACAATAAGGATTATAATAATAATATTCATTGGCTTAAAAATGAGGATAACGATCTTGTATGGAAGCAATCACGCGGTGTTTTATCGAAATTAATTGAGTTTATTGATAAAAAAAGTATTTCATATGATATAGAAAAAATTACTGATATTAAAGATAAAATGGTACTCATTGTTGCAGAACCTGGTATGGGTAAGTCTACTGTATTAACTAAGCTAGCAAAAGAAACAAAAAAATCTGATACATTATTATGGATTGTAAGAATTGACTTAAATGATCATACAAAATACTTATACGATATTTTAAAAAAGAAAATAAATTTAAATAATAATAAAGATAAAGCGATTGAGTTTCTATTAGGAATTGTTGATCTTGAAAAAGGCTTAGAAAAAGAATTATTTAAACGTAAAATTAATGATGAAGGTAAAATAGCTTTTTTATTTGATGGTTTTGATGAGATTAGTCCGAATTATACAGATATAGTTATTGAACTACTAAATCTACTTAAAGATACAAAGATAGAAACATTGTGGGTAACAACACGTCCACATATGAGAAGTACATTAGAAAATAAATTTAGTACACTATCTTATACTTTAGAGCCATTATCTACAGAGAATCAGGAAACATTTTTAAAGAATTTTTGGAAGAATAAGTTAGATTTGAATATCGATAATGATGAACGTTTAAATGGTTATATTGAAAAATTAATTAAGTTATTAAAAAGTTCTATTAATGATAAAGAAACAAAATTTACGGGAATACCATTACAAACAAGTATGTTAGCTGAAGCATTTCAAGATGGATTCGAAAAGTTTTACAAATCTAATCAACAAGAAACAAATTTACCTAAAAAACTTAATCTGGTCGAATTGTATGAGCGCTTTGTCAAAAGAAAATTCAAATTGCATCTTAAGACAAAGCAAAACGTTGATCTTTCAAAACCTGGCAATAAATATGAAACACTATTTGGCTCTTTTAAAAATAAACACCAATTATTAGCATTAAGTATGCTTTTCTCTGAAGAAGATTTAAGTAAACGTCTTTCCTTTGAAGAAAATGAGGAAATAAAAAAATATATAGAAGAGGTGGAAAGTGGTAACGAGAATATAGGTATTATTAATAATATTACTAATGGAAAACCCAACTTCGTTCATCGTACTTTCGCTGAATATTTTGCTGCACTATGGTTTGCTGAACTCTGGTTTGATGATAAGCCAGAAGAGCAAAAAAAAAATTTTCTACGTGAACATACTTTTAAAGAAGAAAATGGAGTAGTACGTAATTTCTTTGATCGTATACTTACTAAGGATAAAAAAAATGAAAATAAATATGAGTTACATAATGCAGTTTTGGACAATGATAAAGTCAAGATTAATGAATTATTATCAGATTCAGAACAGAGAAAGGATATAATTAATGCTACTGATAAGGGAGGTAGAACAGCACTACATTTAGCTGCTGCGTATGCCCATTCAGATATTGTTCAGATTTTATTAGATCATATTACAAATGTTAGTATAGCTGATGACGTCTTTAGTTGGAGTCCCTTAAGGTATGCTGATAGATACCATTACTGGAATATAGCTGAACTGCTTTTGCAAAGAGGAGCAGATGGTGATCATATGCTTGAGGCAATACGCCTCAAGTATAACGGTATTCAAAATGAAAGAGGTGAGACTTTATTACATATAGCTGCTAAAGAAGGTTACTTGGAGTTTTTTAAAGTTTTAATAAGAAACAAAGCTGATTTTTATGCTCAAAACAATTATGGCGATACTCCATTACACTTGGCTGCTTATGGGGGCGAACTAGATACTATCAAATATCTTATAGAAGAAAAAAAAGCTGATTTTAATGCTCAAAACAATGATGGCGATACTCCATTACACGAGGCTGCTCGGGGGGGCAAACTAGATACTATCAAATATCTTATAGAAGAAAAAAAAGCTGATTTTAATGCTAAAAACAATAATGGCAATACTCCATTACACTTGGCTGCTCAGGAGGGCAAACTAGATACTATCAAATATCTTATAGAAGAAAAAAAAGCTGATTTTAATGCTCAAAACAATGATGGCGATACTCCATTACACAGGGCTGCTCATGGGGCCAATCTATATACTATCAAATATCTTATAGAAGAAAAAAAAGCTGATTTTAATGCTCAAAACAATGATGGCGATACTCCATTACACGAGGCTGCTCGGGGGGGCAATCTATATGCTATCAAATATCTTATAGAAGAAAAAAAAGCTGATTTTAATGCTCAAAACAATTATGGAGATACTCCATTACACTTGGCTGCTTATGGGGGCAAACTAGATACTATCAAATATCTTATAGAAGAAAAAAAAGCTGATTTTAATGCTCAAAACAATAATGGCAATACTCCATTACACTTGGCTGCTTATGGGGGCAACCTATATACTATCGAATATCTTATAGAAGAAAAAAAAGCTGATTTTAATGCTAAAAACAATGATGGCGATACTCCTTTACACGATGCTACTCATGGGGGCGAACTAGATACTATCAAATATCTTATAGAAGAAAAAAAAGCTGATTTTAATGCTCAAAACAATAATGGCAATACTCCATTACACTTGGCTGCTTATGGGGGCGAACTAGATACTATCAAATATCTTATAGAAGAAAAAAAAGCTGATTTTAATGCTCAAAACAATAATGGCAATACTCCATTACACTTGGCTGCTTATGGGGGCAATCTATATGCTATCAAATATCTTATAGAAGAAAAAAAAGCTGATTTTAATGCTCAAAACAATGATGGCGATACTCCATTACACGAGGCTGCTCGGGGGGGCAATCTATATGCTATCAAATATCTTATAGAAGAAAAAAAAGCTGATTTTAATGCTCAAAACAATAATGGCAATACTCCATTACACTTGGCTGCTTATGGGGGCAATCTATATGCTATCAAATATCTTATAGAAGAAAAAAAAGCTGATTTTAATGCTCAAAACAATGATGGCGATACTCCATTACACGAGGCTGCTCGGGGGGGCAATCTATATGCTATCAAATATCTTATAGAAGAAAAAAAAGCTGATTTTAATGCTCAAAACAATTATGGCAATACTCCTTTACACAGGGCTGCTCATGGGGGCAACCTATATACTATCAAATATCTTATAGAAGAAAAAAAAGCTGATTTTAATGCTCAAAACAATGATGGAGATACTCCATTACACTTGGCTGCTTATGGGGGCGAACTAGATACTATCAAATATCTTATAGAAGAA
Organism: Ptychoptera contaminata; assembly: GCA_963942525.1. Lineage (NCBI taxonomy): Eukaryota > Metazoa > Arthropoda > Insecta > Diptera > Ptychopteridae > Ptychoptera > Ptychoptera contaminata. Next base: position 4,061,692 of record OZ012640.1, on the reverse strand, counting down.
AAAAAAGCTGATTTTAATGCTAAAAACAATGATGGCAATACTCCATTACACTTGGCTGCTTATGGGGGCGAACTAGATACTATCAAATATCTTATAGAAGAAAAAAAAGCTGATTTTAATGCTCAAAACAATGATGGCGATACTCCATTACACGAGGCTGCTCGGGGGGGCAAACTAGATACTATCAAATATCTTATAGAAGAAAAAAAAGCTGATTTTAATGCTAAAAACAATAATGGCAATACTCCATTACACTTGGCTGCTCAGGAGGGCAAACTAGATACTATCAAATATCTTATAGAAGAAAAAAAAGCTGATTTTAATGCTCAAAACAATTATGACAATACTCCATTACACTTGGCTGCTCATGGGGGCGAACTAGATACTATCAAATATCTTATAGAAGAAAAAAAAGCTGATTTTAATGCTCAAAACAATAATGGCAGCACTCCATTACACTTGGCTGCTCAAAAAGATAATTGGAGTGTAGTAAATTATTTATTAGACGGAGTTAAAGCAGATCACAATATCAAAGATAACAATGGAAAAATCCCATTAGATTTAGCTAGAAATAAATAAATTATCGATTTACTTAGATCTTACAGCCAAAAGCAAAGTTCACAACAGGAAGGAGTTTAAGGTTTAGTATCAGCAAAGGGATGTTTATCAGGTCCAAATTCAGGGAATAGAAGAAGAAAAGAAGCTAAAGAGTGTGAATTATTCTGGGCCGATGTAGATGAATTTAATGAGGAAAAAGAAGATGTAAGGGATAACGGTAATATTAATTATACGAAAACAATAAAATAAAAAAAATAAGTAATATTCAAAATAAAACACAAGAATCACAGAACTACTGTAATCTACTGTATATATTTTAATGAATAAAAAATTTTACAAAATAAATTAAATACTTTATTAAAAATCACATAAATTAGAAAATTACAATGAGCATAATAATCGACACAATATCTAAATATGTTTAATAAATTATGTTTCTTTGATATGACCCTAAATGTTTATTTAAATTCGATAGATGATTCATTTATGAATCAAATGAGATAAGAATCATAATTCTAGATCAATCAAATCTAGAGTCATTTTTGGCGAAATGCGAGCCATAATAAACATAAATAATAGATAACGGTAGCTAACGGAAACCGTGTACCGATTTTATTGCGAATTGTGTCTTTAGATTTGTGCCGTGATGCTGATTAAAATGGTACCAAACATAATAATCTAATTTGTCAAAAAATAATTATCACCATACAACATTAGTATCGTCATGCTGCTTTGCATAGCAGAAACCGTAGTCGGACTATTGATCGCATGACGGTTGCTCATAAGACGGTTATGAAATTCAATTTCCGCAAGTGCAAAAATTATAAGTTTTTTATTACATTCTCAATAATGTTCTGGTCAATAATCTTCTTTTCTTTTTTTTTTGTTTTTGAAATTACCAAGAATTTTACATCACTTGGTATCTATAATGTTATTTTATAAATTGACGAAGATAGTCTACCTAGCGTTCGTGTTATTGCTTGTTTCCGCAGTATCAAGTAATAAAAACAAAAGAAAACAAAAAATTATTATTTTAAATATCGACAAAGTTTTTTGTATTAATATTTATGCTACGTAAAAATGTATGAATAGAGATAATAAATCGAGAAAATTAAAAACAGTTATATTTTTAAATTATTTATCCAATTCATTGTTGAATACAAAATTAGAGTACAATGTTTATGATGGGCATGGTCATAAAATTCCTTCATTAAGAAAATAATACAAGAGAAAATTTATGATCTCGGCACCTTTTGTTGGAAAAACCTTTATGCCTTCTTATCTAATTACCCTTCTATATTACCTGTTCCGTTCCATAAGTTACGGTTAAATAACTGTTTATAACGGTTTTACCGAAACTTGGGGGCGATACATAATATAAATTAGAAAATCTGGGAATATCAAGGAAAATTATTTTGTATAAATAAGCATATATCTTATGAAGGTGTCAACGCCTTCAGAGGGTAGAGATATTTCTTCCTATTGGTCATTTAAGTACTTTTTTATATACTATTATATTTTATGAATCGAAAAGCCACTTTAAATAACTGACTTAAAATTCGTTACTTAAAAATATTTTCAATCTCATTTAAGTGTTTATCAGAAGCAGTTAAAATCAAAAGTGAATTTAAATATTATGAAAAATCAAAAAAAAAATCAAGTGAAAAATAATTACGTAGTGATAGTATTTGGGTAGGTTTTTTCCTTAGTGATGTGTAATCACCAAAAACTGAATGACATTCAGTGATACTATTTAAACGATTTACATTAATTCAGTGAGGAAAAGCCATTATCAACAAACACAACAGTTCGGTCCTTGCAAATATAAAAGTTTTTCGATTAAATCAAATGCGGTCAAAGTTTTTCCTGTTGTTACTGTTTTTTTTTTTTTCACTTTTCGCCAAGGTTTTTCCACCAATCAATCAACTTTTTCGCATTCTTGTTTATAAAAACAGACAAAAAATAGCCACGACGACGACGACTATGTGTCTGTTTCTCTTTCATCCACGGTGAACTTTTGTTTTTTAAAATTTTATTTGATGTTAAAGTAATTTTTGTTTATGTTTTGTTAACTGATTATGCTTTCTTAGTTTTAATTAAAGACGAAGAAGAAAAAGATGAAAACACAAGTGAAGACGAACAATAAGAATAAACTTAATGAAAGAAAATCAAGAAGCATTTTATAGCAAAACTTTAAATGTCACACAAATAAATAAAAGAAAGAAAAAAAAGCAAGCAAATCAGCGGAAGCAATTTCAAGGATATCTACTTTAAGAAAAGAAAAATAAAATAAATAATTATTAACAAAATCAGCGTTACAATATCCGTCGAAATAATTTTCGATCATCCGCGGTTGGTGTTATGATCGCGGTGGATAATTTAGCGTGTATTCTCGTTCCTTGCTTTTTCAATTTTTTATTTCTTCGTAAATGCCATAACCACGGTTGTAGAACAAACAAATATCTATTTTTGCTTAAAAATTTATTGCCGAAAATTTAAAATTCGTTAATTTTATTTCGTTAACCGCTGTTGAAACAAATTTAATAAAAATTGGTTCAATACACTGAATTCGTATTAGTTTCTTTGTGTGTCTGTTTTTTTTTTTTTTTTTATTTTTGTTTAAAATGTCTTGGCGCCGCCAATGCCATTGTCGCATTTAAAACGGTGATTTCTCAATAGTTTTTGGTGTTTATTTTTAATACAAACAAATTTATTCACAGTAGATTCCCAATTCATTTGAATTTAAATTTCACTTACCTCGGAATGTCGTAATATGAGACGAATTTTATTAACAATAATTACATTATACAATTTGTTTTTTATTTTCGCATTATTCTTTTCTTAGCAAATCTTAGCGTTTTAGAAGAAAAGAAAATATTAATTTTTATAAATTAATTTCACTGAGAAATGAGACTCTAATTTTTTGTTTTATTTTCATTTCATTTTATTGGTTTTTTTCTCTTTCACCATTGTCATGTGGTTCAAAAGTTGTCACGTTGGCGATTTTATTTCACGTAAATAATTTATCATTTTGCAGATAATATTATTAACAAAAAAAAACAAGTTTTTTGTGTAAAAACACATAGACGTCGAATGGTTAACATTCTAAAAGCATAAAATAATAATTGTTGGCCCACAAAGGAGTGTCGTTACCACCGTCGTACCGACAAACAAAGAAAATTACATGAAAATTAATGCCAAGCAGCCAAAACAATAGAAAATGATTTTTCACTTTTGTTTTGTTTTTTTTTTTTTGCAAAAATTTTACCTTAATTAAATTCCATGCAAAAAGAACAAATTAAATGGAGTGGATATTCGAATCACGTACGAATCACGTACGAATCACGTGTGCATAATAAATCAATCAATAAAAATTTATGCTCTGATTAACATGCAAAAAAAAAAAGAAGTATATTTTATTAATGCATTTTTTTGCATAAAAATATTGCAAAAGTTTTTTTCGTTTCTTTTCCTCATTGAATAATGTATATCGTTAAAATAGTATCACTGAATGTCATTCAGTTTTTGATTATCACAATACAAAATAGTATCACGATTTGAATAGTACAACGGATTGGAATATTAGCTAAGCATGTGCATTGGTGAGACACACCTTGAGTCTAGTCACAAACCACAGTAGAGTCACAATTTATAAATGATGCAAAATTTTTAAAACTTTTAATGTCAATTTATTTATGTTTAGTTATGAAAATATTACTGTTTTAATTCTTTTGATAAATTGATTTTATAATAATTTTAATTTTTTCTAATGCAAGATACTAGTTGTGCGACTTGCCAAGTTGCATCGTTTGCAGAGCGGTCACTCAACCATTTTGAAGGTTGCTCTGTCGGTTGCAAGAAAATCAAAAAATTTTGATTTTTGTCGACGTTGCAAGTTGCTTAGTCAATAATAATTTTGTGTAAAGGTTGCAGTAAAAGTTGCATAGGTTTGTGGCGTGGATTTGTGGCGTGATGGCGGGTCAAGTCGCGCAACTAGTTGCGAACCAAGTTGTCTTGCATTGTGTATCTTGCATTTTAATTGTTTTTATGATTTATGATTTAATTAGGCAAAAAAAATTTTCATTTTTTATTTGATTTGTTTAATTGGCGATACAATTGTATTGTATGATTGTGATGACTTTTTACCTGTGTTCTATCTCTATCTCTCTATTTGCGTGTGCGCTTGTTGTTTGATTCTGTTCTATGTGGCATATTGTTGATGCACATTATACGACATTAATCCCATGTAATAGGTTAACTAGTATGATAGAAAACAAGATTACATAATGACGAGTTTTAATGTAATGACGCCACAATAGATTTATCTAAATAACGGACGTGCACATTGCGTTATCTTGTTTTCTATCATTCATGATAGGTTAATGTACTTTTATTTTTATTTATTTATATATATTTAATTTTATTTTTAACAGGAATTTTTGCCTACTTAAATTATTTAACACGAAAGACAAGACGTGAGGCATTAGCGTTACTTGTTACCGGCTTAAAACGTCTTAAATATCGTGGCTATGATTCAGCCGGTAAATTAATTTAATTTAATTTAATACAAATATATATTTTTTTTAAATTATATTTATTAATTTAATTGAATTTATATTTTATGTATGAAAATAGGTGTTGCCATTGATTCATGCGATGGTAATGGCATGATTATGGTTAAACAAACGGGAAAGGTACAAATGTTAGAAGATGCAATTGCTCTACGTAAGTTATTATTATTTTTTCTTTTTCTCTTTTCTTATAATAATAATAATTGAAAATAAAATTTAATTTTTATAAAATATATATAAAATATAGAATTAAAAGATATAAATAGTGAAGATATTGTTACAACACATGTTGGTATTGCGCATACACGTTGGGCAACACATGGTGTACCAAGTGAATTAAATAGTCATCCACAACGTTCTGATAATAATCATAGTTTTGTGGTTGTACATAATGGTATCATAACAAATTATAAAGATGTTAAAATATTCTTAGAGAATAAAAATTATCGTTTTGAGTCTGAAACTGATACAGAAATTTATAATTGCAAAATTAATACATTTATTATGGACACAACATCCAGCATATTCATTTCGTGAACTTGTTGAACAAGTTGTCCAACAATTGGTAGGTTTTTATTGATCTTATAAATTTATATTAATTAATTAATTAATTAATAATATTTTAAAATAGGAAGGTGCTTACGCATTAGCATTCAAATCAAAACATTTTCCAGGTGAATGTGTTGCAACAAGACGTGGTTCACCATTATTAGTTGGTATTAAAACAAAGACACGTTTAGCAACTGATCATATACCAATACTTTATGGCAAAGGTAAATTTATATATATTTATATATATATATATATATATATATAGAAACACACACACACACACATACATTTACACACCTGTTTATTATTTTTATTTTTATTTATTTATCAAATGTTAACTATTTACCTGATTGGTAAAATTAATTAAATCACACGTACGCGCGTACGAGATATCTATAAGAGTAAAAGATAAAGAAAAAGATTTGCATGGAAATTGTCGCTTTTTTTTTTTTGGTTATCATTTGGCTGCGCTTATAAGCTGAGGTTTTTTTTATTTTTTGTTTTTATTAACAAAAATTTATATAACAAATTAAATCATATTGATTAACAAAAATAAATTTCTAATTATTAATACTAATATGTAGAAAATAGTGAAATTGTTTTCTGCAAAAATATAACGGCAAATAGTATCACGAAAAAATTGAATCGACATCAAGTGATAGTATTTGGCGATATATGCTAATTAAAAATTCTCTAACTTTTGATGTAAGAACACCAAAAATCAACCATTGAATCATTGATACCTAGATCCATAAACTCATTTACACTAGTGTTTCTGTTCTCGCGAAGCATTTCAATAATTTCTTTAGATAAAATGAAATTTCTAGAAATGAATTTCGTGTGATTTCTCTGATATTATTTCGCGTTATAAACAACGTTAAATCTGAAGTTGTTAAACTTTTATCCCTATGTTCGGGGGCGTCTTTATCTCGTACGAGAAACAAGAGCTGAAACTATCACCCACGGTCAAGTGGTAACTTTAAGTACTGTGCGAACTTCGAAGTTCCAAAACGATTTCTTTATTCGTACAACAAAGAAATGGAACGCTTTACCAGCGTGTGCTGGTGTGCATTCCCAAACCAATTTAATATCCAATTCTTTAAAACTAATCTCCACAAATATCTTACATTCTATCCTATAAATTGATATGGTAACTCAAAGCTATTCACAGGTCGATTTCACGTCATAACTTCTAAATAAATAAATCAGATAAATAATTCATAAATATATAGTTCTTATTTGATCAATCTATATTATATACATCTATCACCCGATTTACACGGGTAAAAAAAAAATTTTTCTTCGCAATTGGTATTTATCGATCACATTTCATACAGTTTTACGTGATTTTAATTTATACGAGAATTCTACGAAACATAACTACCGCATAAATGCGAACTGATGACTGTTGAATGAAAATTAATCAAAAAAAAAAAGAAATTTTTTTTTCGCGGAAATAATAATTTTTCCTTTCAAGAAATTCTCAAGACGAAACACTAACATTAACATCACTACATCTAACTATTATTATTAACTTAGAAATTAATCAATTGCTTGGTCAATTAGTTGGAAAAAAAAATTACTAAACAAAAAAACTCAAAAATTAAACAAGCATCAACGGTAATTCAGGTAAAATGTATTTAGCTGTAGTTTTCAATTATTTATTATTAAGCTTTTTGTAGTTAGATGAAAAAAAAAACTAACTAATTAATTAATTTATGCGGGACGGTGATGAGAGGACCGATACACTTGAATTGTACAAAATTGATCGGTGTCTGGCTTAGTTAGAAAGATATGGCAACGTGATTAGATTGCAAAACAAAATCACGTTCGTTAAAATGTATCTCAGATACGACTGTAATCTGTAGACACAGACTTGTACAAGAATCCAAGTTGTATCTGCTTCTCCTGCCTTTATTGATTTATTATTTTTGGTACTTTTGGTGATTTTAAATTATTTATTATAATTAATTAATAATTATTTTTAGGTTTAAGATGATTATTATAATTATTTAATTAACGTGTATCGCCAAATAACTGATATTTTATTTAAATACACTCATTCATCGATTTACGCGGTACATTTTATACGCGGAAACACTTTAGTGCGGTCAAGAAATGTTACAAAAATTAAACTTATTTATTGTAATTTTCTTCATCAGTGGTTTATTCATCTTATTTATGCACATATTAAGCCAGTTGTTTACACGGTTTCAATTTACGTGAGTTTTTTGTGGCGTAAATCGGGGTATGAGTGTAGTATCATCAAAAAAATATTGGTAAACTAGTGATATTATTTGGCGATATACGTTATTATTATTTATTTATTTATTTTGTTTTTTTTTTTATTTTTTATTTTCTAATTAATTAATTAATATGTATTTTTTTTCTCTCTCTTTTTTTTTTGTTTTGTTTTTGCTCCTTTTTAACTGTTTTAAAAAAAAACACTCTTTTGTGTGTCTCACTGTGACTATGACTCTGACTCTGACTCTGACTTCTAAAACTTTTTCTTCACTCTTTTTGTGTTGTGTGTTTTAAATAATTTTTTTTCCCATTATCTGTTTATTGTTGTTTTACGTGTGTTTATTTATTTTATTTTATTTTTTGTAATTAATTTTAATTAAATTTTTTTTATTAATAATTATAATTTATTAAATCACAACTAATAATAATAATAATAATAATAATAATAAATGACCACCAACCACCATTATGAACCAAATCAATCAACCAATATGAACCAATCAATTAATTTAATCAACCAACCAACCAATCAATCAATCAATCAATCAATCAACCAATCAATCAATCAACCAATCAATCAATCAAACAACCAACCAATCATCATGAATCATTTTTTTTTTTTTAAATCCTTAATTAATTAATTTAATTAGATGAGCAACAGATTAAACAAGGTGATTTTTATTTATGTTTTTTTTTGTTTATTGTTTTTTATTTTTTTTTTGTATTTAATTAATTTAATTAGTTTTGTTGCTGTTGTTGTTATTGTTGCTGTTGCTGCTGCTACTGATGTTCTATACTCTTGTTGTTTTTAGAAAGAATTATCTATATTTGGTTAGTTTTGTTTTCAATACTAACCGCCAAACCATCACCATTTAGTATCCTTAAGCCTTAATTTATCGTTTTTTTTTTTTTTTTAAATAAATTTATAAAATAAAAGAAAAATAATTAAAGAGCACGGAAACTGCACAGAAACAACAACAATCATAACAACAGCAACATCAAAAAAAAAAATCACATTAATCCATTAATCTCTCTTTAATCCATTTTATTTTTACCGTTTTCTTCTACCTATTTAATGTGTAAATTTAATCAATTAAAAAAAAAAAAAAAATAATGTAATTAATTAATAGTTTTTGTGTGGAATTTTGTTTATTTTTTTGTTAATTTTTGCATGGATTTTTTGTTTTAATTTATTTATTATTTTTAATTAATTTAGGAAATTATTTAAAATTAACGTATATATCGCTAAATAGTATCAATAATAATTACAGAAATAATAAAATAATATTTGTCGAATATATACATACATAATTAGTGTGCATACTTTGTATAATTATAAAATTTTCAGAAAAATTTAAATTCACTACATTTTGCACCATTTGAACCTCTTTGCACTATTTGACCAATTAAACTATTTAACTATATAATTCTAGACACATCTATTATTAGTTATTGCATGTTTAGGTCTATCTACAATGTGGAGAGGATGTTTTAGATAAATTTACCAGCCTCACTTCACCGGTTTCAACACTTTGTCCTTGGTTTTCATTGCTTCCAATGAAATGAAATTCACGAATTCATTGTTCATAGTTTGTTGAACTCATAAACATGTGAAATGTGCTCAATTGCTTCTATATTAGGCCGGTATACCGGCTTTTCGGGTTCAAAGGATTAATAGTGCTACTATTCGGGTTATAATGTATGTAATATTTAAATAGCATCACTAAAACACAAACTGACATATACTTACTTAGTAATACTATTTAAATAATACTGATACTATTTAAGTACTAAGTGATACTATTTTATTAAGCGATATATACGCGACGTTAGATTAGTAACAGCTACGTTATGTCTTTTTTTTTTTTTTTTTTTCATTTTCACGTGTATATCATGTTTGTGTTTTTTTTTTTTTCTATTTTTTCCTTTAATTTTCCTATTAATTTTTTTTTTTTTTTTTTGGCTTCCTTAATTAAATTTCAATAATTTTTGTGAAATAAAAAAATCAAAAAAAAAAAAAACAATTTTTATTTCTTTCTCACTACTCTCATTCTCGCTAATTTTTTTAATTAATTATTTAATTTATTTCTTTTTTTTTCACATACATTCATATACACGTACACACATACACACACACACACACACGCATTTATTCATATAAATAATTTTTGCTTTAAAATTTAATTTAATTTTGCTTAATTAAAAACAATAAAAATTAATATTTTATTGGCGCATTCTTAATTGTTTTGCATTTTTTTTTTTTTTTATTTTCTTTGCATAAATCAGTAAATATTTTTTTTTATCATTAATTTTACATATACAGTACACTCGCGCTAGCGTGAACACCGTATAATGTAAACACTGGATAACGTGAACAATTTTTTTTTTACACTGACTTCTCTAAAACGTGAACAAAGTATGAAGGCTCTAAAACGTGAACAAATTTTTTTCTTAGGAAATAACAGATTTTAATATAATCTATAGGTTGAATATACGGTGGACGACATTCGTGAATGGAACAAAGATAAAAGTGACGATGTAATTGTTGATATAACCGAAATTGGTAGCGAAATAGATAGTGAAGCAGATATATCTGAAGCTTCGCATGACAGGATTAAGCCCAAGGATGCAGTAGAATTAATCAACAAAATTATTCAATGGGCTGAAGATGAAATTGTTGGTCCAAATGATATCAGCGTCCTCAGACGTCTGAGATAAAAAGCCGTACTTAAAGTTTTAGAAACAAGAGCGCAGCAAAAAAATATTTCTGATTACTTTTCTTAAATTGTACTTAACAATTTTGTTATTGTTTTTTTTTTTGTTGGCATTAAAAATGTCTTTTTGTTTAATTACATTATAATACCCATATGTTGAATTGAATGTACATAAATTTAATGGAATAAAAATGATAAAATGAAAGGAATAAACGATATATATTGACGTCTACTCCCTATAAAAGTACAATTCGCAAACGTGAACATTCTCGTTAAGGTGAACTTGCTTGATTTTTAATTGTTCACGCTATCGCGAGTGTACTGTATATATAATTTTTTTTTTCTTCCCATTTCATCTCCATAATGATAATCACACTCCATTTTGTATAATTTTATGTTTTTAACCCTTTGTATGCCAACGTTTAATTTTTATTGTGTATTATTGCGCAGTGTATTGAACAGCGCAATCATACTCGTTGAGATTCAAAGGGTTAAATAGTCTAATATATATATATATATATATATATTTATTATTAAAAGATTGCTTATTAATTTTATTAACCCTTATCGGTCGTAAGTAACTGCTCATGTGACAACATTGTACTTTATCGCTGCGGTCGTGTATGTCACATAATGAGATGGAAAACTAGTAAATCAGTTTAAAATTTATTTGTGAGGTAAAGTATCAGCAATGGAGAACTCAATTATCAAAGTATATAATTGAGTCTAAAAAAAAAATGAAAAAACAAATAGATTTTCGACATTTCATTTACCAAAGGAACAACGAAAAAACCTAATAAACGTATCTTCACATATGACATGCACTAACGATACCGATAAGGGCCAATTATTCATTAATTTTTGCTCTATATGGTGATCTTAAGATAAATGTAATTAAAAATTATTAACATAATTAACACTTGATCAACGGGTCTCTTTTTTTTTTTTTGCGCCGTGACGAGGTGCTGTTTACCTAGAAACTCGCACAACCGTAAGAATTAAAATAAAAAGTAATCTTTTATATTAAAGATGCGATTAAAAAATGATAAAATCGATAAAAACCGATACTGGTCGCTTCGTCGTTTATTTTTAGGCGACATATCGACTAGGAGTTAGTAGACCGTTGATCAAGTGTTAATAAAAATAAGAAAAGTAATAATTTTCTTCTTATCCTTTTGGTTGGCTATTCTTTTGGATTAAATATTTGAAAAAAAGAATAATTATCAGATTTATTAATTAGATTTAAGAGTTTTTCAGAAGACACACATACATACGGTGATTGGGTTATTTTTTAATTTATTTAAACAACACGGTGGTTGCCTTTGGGGTATCATTTGTTGTAAAAAAAAAAAAAATTTTATTCAGAATCCAAATTTCTCCTATTTTTTTAATAAAAATTTTTTTTTTTTTTTTCGCATATGACGATGCCCAATTAAATATGGATTTTTCTTCTCTTCTCTTCTCTTCTTTTTTTTTTTGTTTTTGATTTCTGTTCCGTTTATTTAATTAAATAAATAAAAAAAAATTAGAACATCGTCCCCATGGCCATGGTCCACGTGATGTTCCAATGCTACCACGTACAGAGTCAACATCTGAATTTATGCCGCTTGAAGATAAAGAAGTTGAATATTTTTTTGCATCAGATGCATCCGCTGTTATTGAGCATACAAATCGTGTTATTTATCTTGAGGTAAAAAAAATAAAAAATGATAATGATTTTTTTTTGTCTGTCGTATCGTTGTGACAATTTTTTAATTTAAATTTAAAGGATGATGATGTTGCCGCTGTTAAAGACGGTGCATTAAGTATTCATCGTTTGAAAAAGTGTTTAGATGATCCTCATGCACGCGAAATAACAACATTAAAAATGGAAATGCAACAGATAATGAAAGGAAATTATAAATATTTTATGCAAAAAGAGATTTTCGAGCAGCCAGAATCTGTTGTGAATACAATGCGTGGACGCGTTAATTTCCGTGATCAAACAGTTATATTAGGTGGTATTAAGGATTACATTCCAGAGATTAAAAGATGTCGCCGTTTAATGCTAATTGGCTGCGGTACATCGTATCATAGTGCTGTAGCGACACGTCAATTACTCGAAGAATTGACTGAATTACCGGTAATGGTTGAATTGGCTTCTGATTTCTTAGATCGTAATACACCGATATTCCGTGATGATGTTTGCTTCTTTATATCGCAATCCGGTGAGACCGCCGATACATTGATGGCACTACGTTATTGCAAGCAACGAGGTGCCTTAATTGTTGGCATAACAAATACTGTTGGCAGTTCAATTTGCCGCGAGAGCCACTGTGGTGTTCATATTAATGCTGGCCCAGAAATTGGTGTTGCCTCTACAAAAGCTTACACTTCGCAATTTATTTCGTTGGTTATGTTTGGCTTGGTAATGAGTGAGGATCGTATTTCTTTGCAACAGCGGCGCCTCGAAATAATCAAAGGGCTTGAGAATTTGCATCAACATATACAGAATGTGCTGAATCTCTATCAACACAAATTGCTTTTGATAATGGGTCGTGGCTATCATTTCGCAACATGTCTGGAGGGCGCTCTTGTAATATTTTTTTTACACATTCTCTCTCAATCGATTCGCGATAATAATTGTTAAACTTTTTGTTCACATTTGCAGAAAGTTAAGGAATTGACATACATGCACAGTGAGGGCATTATGGCCGGAGAACTGAAGCATGGACCGTTGGCGCTAGTTGATGACTCGATGCCGGTACTGATGATTATAATGCGTGACCCGGTTTACGTGAAATGTATAAATGCATTGCAACAGGTGACCGCCCGCGAAGGTCGTCCAATTATTATCTGTGAGGAAAATGATGTAGAGACAATGTCATATTCATCGCGAGCGCTTGAAGTACCAAGAACCGTTGATTGCTTACAAGGTATTCTGACTGTCATTCCAATGCAACTCTTGTCTTATCATATTGCAGTATTACGCGGTTGCAATGTCGATTGTCCACGTAATCTTGCCAAATCGGTTACGGTTGAATAAATAATTTAGCGCACATATTAATATAAATGACTTAAAAATTTTAATCTCGCGGACCATTATATGAAAAAGTTAAAAAATTAAGAAATTTTAATTAAACTAATTTTAAGGTACAAATGTGCGACTTTAATGCACCAACGATTATCCAATTTGTATTCCTAATTTTTCTTCTTATTCTTCTTCTTCTTCTTCTGTTTTTTTTTTTATATACATAAATATTTATAATTATAAATACCCTTGTGCGCGTAAATACCGTAAACTATTAACCTACCCATGCATCCACCTATCATTCCCAATTTTTTTTATATTTTTTTATCGGAACGAAAAAAAAAAAAAAAACCATCGAACGAAAAATGTCTCGCGAAAAAACAAATAACTGTGTTCCACATCTCGCGAATAAAATTGACAATGCGAAATGTTCTTTTTATTTCTTCATTTTGTATTCTGTATTCTTTTAACCTTAAAAATTAAAAACAAAAAAAAAACTCTATCAATAATCCCCCATTTTAAATTTAAATTATGCAAGAAATCACGGTGGCTGGAAGCATTTATTCAAATTAAAAGTTTATTTAATCGTAATGTTTTTTTTTTATATGATTTTATATTTTGTTGTAACTGTAAAAATTATTGTAAATTTTATTAAAAAAATAAATTTCTATAAATTATAATAATTTTTTTTTTTAATTTATTTGTTGCATAATTATAGTAAATGTTGGTCTAGACCAGTGATGGCGAACCTATAACCCGCGGGTCGTCAGACAGTGACCCGTGCAAGCTTTTAAATGGCACAATCTTGATTTCCGAAGTAGATGCAAAAATGTATACACGTAGTGCAGATAATAATGATCACACACTGTAAATTGAAAAGATTATATTAAACGTATGGGATTACATATCAAATAATTTTGTATCAATGAAGAAACATGCAAATGCACTGTTCACGATATTCGTGTCTAAAATCTTCCAAGAGAAATAAACTTAGTAATGATATAACTGAGAAATGCGTTAAACGTATAAAAACCGAATATGGGCATAATCCCTATCTTTTGCATAGAGACCATTGGTTTTGTGACCCACGAGCTATAGTGCTGAAAAGAAATAATTAACAAAATTTGACCCACTTCCCAAAAACGTTCGCCATCACTGGTCTAGACACACATCTGTCATCAATCCTAATTTTTTAGTACTTTCAGGTATTTCAGACACAAAATAATAAATAATTGTTTTATTTAAAAATATTTATAATAATTAAGTGAAAATCAATGCAAAATACTTTGTTTTACTTTTGTAATTCTTGTTGGTCTAGTGTGCTTAGGCGAAAGGTTTCTATTTTGGGATGTTTAGGGTTCGTATCTCACCGTCGCGTAATTTTTCAATACAGTTTTTTTTCTTAAATCTGGACATGGACATTTGTTCTAATGACGACAGCAGTTTCAATAGCCAAGTCACCACCATCCACAATAGAATAAAAATTTATTAAAAAAATTGTTAAAATCGCACTTGAAATCCTATCAGATAATAACAATTTTTTTGTTTTTTGCGTTTTTTAAGGAAACCCGTAGTCCGATTTTATAGCGCATCTACCTGCATTAAAATTTTTAAAATACACCTGTAAGTTTTCTTAATAATTGTGAAAAACATGACATAATTTTATATTAGCTGCCGTTATCAAACGGTGATACTTACATTGACGTATTTGATATCAAAAGATGCGCTACAGAATAATCTATCATATTATGGCAATCCTGATAAGATCGGTCCAAGGGTGTCCTTAATAAATCAAAAAAACAGGATGCAATTTTCCGTTTGTTTTGTTTAGTTTTTAAGGAAACCCGTGCATCGATTTCACCGAGAGTAGTATCGTAGGACGTGGTTTTGCGTAGCGCATCTACCTGTATCACAAATCCGGAATTAATCAACAGGTGTTCCTAACAATTGAGAAAAACGTGACTTTAAGTAATCATGCAACTTATATTGATGTGTTTGGTATCAATATATGCGCTCTAAAAAGTGCCAACGAATGAGCCTACCCTCGATCCGATCCGTCCATCGGTTGTTGTTGTAATTGACTTTTTTTTAACACCCCACTTACTTATATAGAAAAATCGCTTTGTTTCACTTGTGTTTTATAAATATGAATTCTGGAGAATGCTAAAAATGTGAAAAAAATGCTTTATTTTTCACGAAAATTTTATTTCATTTTTTTTTTTTTATTCTATTTTTGAACTTATCCCTATTCCTTCCTTTTCTTCTTTTTATTGTTAGTAGTTTGCACTGCCGTCTCCCCATATACACCATACCATCATTTCAGTGGTCATAATCTCATGCAGTATTCATATGAATAATTTAAAAAAAACCCAATAATGAAAAATTACTGCGTTGAGCAAGAATCGAACCCGAAAACCTTAAATTCGTAAGTCATCGAACTAGCAACCACAGCTACCGATATACTTGCAAGCAAATACTTATCTGATAGGATTTCAAATGCGATTTTAATGAGTTTTTTATTAAATTTTTTATTCAATTGTGGGTGGGTGGTGATAACTGGGCTGTTGAACTGCTGTCGTCATCAGAACAAATTTCAATGTCCAGATTTAAGAAAAAAACTGCATAGAAGCAAATCTGCTACAGCAAGAATCGAACCCCAAATTACTCCAAATACAAACCCATCGATTTAGCGCACTCGGCCAACGAGAATTACAAAAACAATCTACCTATTCTGCATTCACAGCATTTTTGTTTATTTATTATTAAAAAAAATATCTGAAAAACCGTGTAAATGCTGAAAAACTAGGATTGAAAACAATTAAGGAATTGAATAAAGAAAAACTAAAAAACGTCTCGAAACTCAAAGCATAAAATTTATTTAATTATTTTTTTATTTATTTAAGCAAACAATTTATAGAATTTTTCACTAAGAACACAATCAAATAATTAAAATGAAATTTTGATTTTCTTCTTTGGCCACCAAAAGCATTTCCTCAATTATTTGTCTATTCTCTCCACCAGATTCCAATTCCACTAAATTTTATATGGATATCCAGACACTAGAACAGCAACGTTTAATCACACCTAAAAAAAAATAAATAGAGAAACAATAATTGTTTATTCATCTTATGCTAAACAACAGCAAAAGTAAAGTTTTCTCTTAGTTTAATTAAAATAATTAATTAATTACTTATAGCAATACTAAAAAACATAATTCTAAACTTTTTTAATGAAAAATATATTCTGTGGCAGTACCCTTGCCAGCTGATCCCTTCACAATCAAACTATACTAAACTAAATGCAATGCTTAATCGGTACAAATTGCACTAGTATAAATGTATTTCGATTAAACGGTAATCTACTGTATATATTTTAATGAATAAAAAATTTTACAAAATAAATTAAATACTTAATTAAAAATCACATAAATTAGAAAATTACAATGAACATAATAATTGACACATTTAGATATATATATATCGAGTCTTGTTAAAACCACTGTACAAACCAGTACTACAAACAAACAAAGAAATATTAAAATATAAAAATTTAAATAAAATTATAATAAAAATATTATTATACATATAGTGTTTAAATACAAATGAATATAAAAAGAAACAAAATTGTGAAAATAACTAAAAATTATTAAATTAAAGGCTATATATATATACCTTTAAGGTTTAATGCCAAATAAATGTAATATTATAAAAAGTAATGATCAAATAAAAGATTATAATGAAAATCTAAATAAAATAAATAGTGAAAATCATATAATAGATAATACACAAGTTGATATAACTACAAAAACAATCAATAAAAAAGTAAAAAAAATAGATCTTAAAAGACTAGGAAGCAAACCTAAAACGACAACAATAACAATGACTACAAAAAAAAAAGTAAATATGGAACTAAAAAAAGAAGTAACGAAATTAATGCAGGAAGCAGAGAAGACGAAAAAACATTTAAAAGACATAAAAGATAATTACAAGGAAGCCAAGGATAAATACAATTAATAAATTAATAAACGCAGAGACAGTATTAATATGGAAACTAACAATTACGAGCACATGGATAACAAATCACAAGAAAAAGATGAGTTTACATTAGTAATAAATAAAAATATTAATAAAAATAAAGTCAACAACAATAATAGTAATAAAAATAATAATTTTAATGAGAATAATATTGAAAACAAAAAAATAACGCAGATACAGTAAAAAACGTCAATAAAAAAAATACCACCAATCAATATATTCAAAAACAAACCAAACGATTTAATAAAAATATTATCCACTAATTTAAACATTTAAACCAAAAAATGCAAAACTATAAACACGTTTAATCAAACAAAAATAGGAACAAAAATAATATAAATGCAAATGACTATACTTATACACGCCAACATGTGACAAAATAAAAACAATTATACTTAAAGGATTAGATGGTTCAGAAGAAGAGGACCATATACTAGAATTATTAAATGAAAAAAATTTATAAAACGTAGAAATAATTAAGGTTAACAGATCAATGGCAAATAATATAAAACTTCCGATCTATGTAATACAAGTTTCACCTGAAACAGATACAAAACAATTATACTAACAATAAATATAATTAAATAACATGGTGATAAAATGGGAAACATTAAATAAGAAACAGACAATTATGCAATGCAAAAGATGCAAAAGATGCCAAAGATATGGACATGCAGCACCAAACTGTAATATGAGCTATAGATGCGTGAAATGCTGCAGTATACCTACCACATGGACCAGGGGAATGCAACGTAGCAAATGAAAATAACCAAAATACAATATATTGCACATTATGCAAAAAATTAGGACACCCTGCATCATACAAAGGATGCGAAAAATATAAAGGAATGGTCCAAAATATAAATATTAAAAAAGAAACAATGTTTAAGAAAAAAGAACAAATACCTATAAATAGTAATAATAATTATATAAAACCAAATTTAAAATTTAAAATTTAATGAATTGTTTAAGGAAGTGACGGCAAAACAACCAACAAGAATACACACAACGAATGAGAAAACAGATGATGAATAGAAATTTTAAATAAATTAAATAAAATAGAAATGAACACAATAGAACACAATAAACAACACAAGAAGAATAGATCAATTATTTAATAAACATATTAATGAGAACAATAACAATTAATACAAATCCAATGATAATCGCAATCAACATAAATTCATTAATTTCACTGCATAAAACATATGAACTATTAAAAAATAATTAAAGAAAACAACCCAGACATTATACTACAAACAGAAACAAAAATAAATGATAAGCATAAAATAGAAATAGATGGATGATATAATACTATCAGAAATGATAGAAGGAATGTAATACAAGGAGGAGGATTTAACAATAATATTAATGTATGCATCATAAATAAAAAAATAAAAACAAAACACGAAATTAAATTCAAAAAACGTTACACGCTCAACCGTTGGACGATATTCTTTTACTTTTATATTATTATTATTATTATTTAAATTCTCTTTTATTAATATTGGCGGTTGTAAATATGGTTTACATATAAAACGTCTACGTGCAATATCAATTTCATAGCATTTTAGCATTTTTATCCATTATCCAATCATTTGTTATATAAATATTATTATCATTTATCTCTTCACTATCATTTGTTTGTTTTAAATTTAAATTCTTTATAAATTCATTATCACTATTTAATTCAATATCTTTTATTTATTTATTATAATCATTTAAATTATATTCATATATTATTGGTTTACGTATAAAACCATAACCAGACGATGTTATTGTGCCAACATATTTATTATTACGATATATTGGTTCACCGCCCCATGGCCATACATCCATATTCGGATCAATATCATTTAATACGAACATAACTAAACGTTCACATATACCTTTATCTTTTTGCTTTTTTAATGCATATTTACCAATGAAATATTCTTTCTAAAATTGATTAAATAAAATTATAAATTAATTTATAAAATAATATAAAATAAATAAAAATTCTTACATCTAATTAAACATAACAACCATTTCCTGCCTCGTATGGTGTTATTGAACTGGTTAACTAACTCTTCACCCCAAAATGGTGTAAATTTTTCAATACGCATAAAACGTTGTGTAAATATTCCAACATCTTTAGCACCATAATCATGACCCACCTTATATATATATATATAAATTTATACACGAATAATATAAAATAATTAAGTTTATTTAATTACCTGCATTAAACGTTGATAAACATGTACAGCATATTCTGATGGTATAAATAAACAATAACCAGGTAATAACCAGGTTCACCAGTATGTGTTAATGACATAACCATAACATCACTTGCATAACCAATATTCATTTTTTTATATTGAAATGGTGATAAATTTGGTCCAACAATATTTTTTAATAAATTAGATTTTCACATGACAATTTTTAATAAAAATTTAACTAAAATAATAATAATAAACGTCCATTTGACAAAACATCTAATATCAATTGAAAAAGATCTCTCGATCTTTTGTCGTTAAGCTATCGTTACTCAGATTTTTTCTATAAAACACTTTTATTTTATTTTATTTTATTTTATGCATAAAAACATGTTTTTGATTTTTTTTCTTTTCTCTATTTTTTGGTGGAATGTTTATGTAAATATAGAAAAAAAATATATAAAAATATGTAAAAATATGTAAAAATTTCTTAAGTTTCACGATATAACGAACACACTATGGGCGGGGTACCGTATACGTTGGACACATATATATTCTTTATTTTTGCAAAAAAAATTTTTATCAATAAAATATGTATATATCAGTGATGGCTAACCTTTTTGGGAAGTGGCTCAAATTTTTGTTAATTATTTGTTTTTTAGCACTAGCTCATGGATCACAAAACCAGTCGTCTCTATGAAGAGAGATAGATATTCCGTATTCATTTATTTAACGTAACTTCTCAGTCAATTCATTATTTAATTTATTTCTGTTGGAAGATTTTACAAAATTCATTGAAGAAAACAATTTTTCCTACAAATATATAGACCCGAATATCGTTAACAGAGTATTTGCTAGTTTTTTCATTGATACAAAATTATTTGGTAAAGAATCTCATACGCTTAATATAATAATTTTCTGTTTCGGAAACATTACTATCTGCACTACTTTCAGACAATTTTGCTTCTACTTCGGCAATCAGGTGAGGGTCATTTCAAAAGTCTGCGCGGATTAGTGTTTCGTCCACGGGTCATAGGTTCGCAATCACTGTTACATATTAAGAAAAAAACAAAAAACACCAATACAGTAATGACTGTGAAAGGTCGGAATAATTAAGCCAGCCGTCGTCTTTCGATTAAACGGAATCTACTGTATATATATAGATATAGATATATAAATTTAAATAATCAAAATGATTAGCGTAGCTAATTTTCTATAGTTTATAATCATTATTGAAATTATTTTTCGTAAGTGCGTCGTATCACTGTGAAAAGTTTGTGTTTTCCTTTTTAATTTTATTAACGAACGGTGCAAGTAGATAAAACAAAATAAAAATAATTTAATAATTAACTTTGTGATATAAATTGATTTTGTTTAAGTGAGAATAAACGAATGATTTTCCAATGTAAGAAATTGTTTTTATTATTATTATTTTTTTTTTTATTTTTTTTTTTTTGCCTCAAGAAAAATCATCTCATATCTGTATTTATATTAATAATATTTTCGGATAGAAACAAGGTGGCTGAATAACGTAAAAATTCATAAGAAAATTAAGAAAAATGGATCAATCAGAAAATGTTGATTCAGACAGTAAACCAAGAATTTCTTCTCAAGCAGCAGCACAAATTTCTCGCGGAATAAAAAGAGCAAATGAAGAAAAAGATGTTAATCAAGTAAAAAAACAAAAATCAGATCAATCAGTCGGATCAAACAATCAATCGGATCAATCAGAAAATGTTAAACGTCTTAAAACTTCTATGGGACAATCATCAGTTCAGAAAAAGCAAAAAACACTTAAAGTTGATTGTGATGAAAATACACTGGAAGATAGTAAACCAAGAATTTCTTCTCAAGCAGCAGCACAAATTTCTCGCGGAATAAAAAGAGCAAATGAAGAAAAAGATGTTAATCAAGTAAAAAAACCAAAATCAGATCAATCAGTCGGATCAAACAATCAATCGGATCAATCAGAAAATGTTAAACGTCTTAAAACTTCTATGGGACAATCATCAGTTCAGAAAAAGCAAAAAACACTTAAAGTTGATTGTGATGAAAATACACTGGAAGATAGTAAACCAAGAATTTCTTCTCAAGCAGCAGCACAAATTTCTCGCGGAATAAAAAGAGCAAATGAAGAAAAAGATGTTAATCAAGTAAAAAAACCAAAATCAGATCAATCAGTCGGATCAAACAATCAATCGGATCAATCAGAAAATGTTAAACGTCTTAAAACTTCTATGGGACAATCATCAGTTCAGAAAAAGCAAAAAACACTTAAAGTTGATTGTGATGAAAATACACTGGAAGATATTAAACCAAGAATTTCTTCTCAAGCAGCAGCACAAATTTCTCGCGGAATAAAAAGAGCAAATGAAGAAAAAGATGTTAAACAAGTAAAAAAACAAAAATCAGATCAATCAGTCGGATCAATCGATCAATCGGATCAATCAGAAAATGTTGATTCTGATGAAAATCAATTAACAGATGTTAATCAAGAAAAAAAATCAGATCAAGCTTATTCTAAGGGAGGATTAGTACACAGTGTACCTGGCATTATCTATCAGTTAAAACTACTAATGCTATTTTTATGTAAAGGAGTACAAAAAAAGTATTCATTTCGTTTAGCTACAGAGTGGGATGCTGCTGAAAAGTTCGATGACTTAGTTTTTGAATACACAGAAGATGAGAAAAAAGTATACCGGTTCTTGCAAGCGAAGCATAAGCAAGATGAATCGGAAAAGATTTCTATTAATGATTTACTCACAGAAACAGATGGAGAATTTAGTCTACAAAAATATTTTATTTCTTATCGTAAAATTAAACCAAAGCCAGAGTTTAACGGACAAAATGATGTATTAAAAGACTTTGTTATTTGTACAAATATTGATCTAGATGATGATTTGCAAAGTAGTTTTGAAAGATTAGGAGATGAAGATAAAGATAAAGATAATATTTTAGATATAGATGTACAAAGTAATAGTAAGCAGTCTAAACGTTTAAAACTTCAAATAAATAAATTTCCTCAAAACGAAAGGATATTTTCCGTATTAAAAAATTCATCAGATCTAAACAGATTAGCAAAGGAATTAGCTAAGCATGTTTTAGCAGAAAAACAAATAAATTTCTATAATCACCTCTTTAAATTGTATCAGCGTGCTTTAATACAAATGAAGATAATTGATACTAAATATAAAAAAATTAGCGATAATTTTATTGATAATCATAATCTATCAGAGCCAGCGAAAAAGTTTCGGGACTTATTTCAGAGAGAAATTTTAAATATTAAAAATCAACCTATACCAGATAAAAATATATGGAACGAAATAAAGGGTAAAGAATTACGTTTATCTAAGGAATTTGAAAAGATATATCAGTTCAATGATAATCCACTGATAACTAATACAGAAGAATTTGCTAAAGCAATCGCTGAACTAATTGTACCACAACACAAAGTCATCAAAATTGATAGAAAGAAAAATATTATTGATAAAAATATTGATATGTTAGCTGGACACATACTGATTGCTGATAGTGAGGACGAAAAGGATCAAAAGATAATGTTTAGATCAGTGTTTTTAACGGAAGCCGATGAATCATTAAAAGGATTTGGTAATTTAGAAGATTTTAAAAATAAACTCAAAGCAGAACTGGAAAAAAAAGAAATAAAATTTGAAAATCTTCATGATTATATATTTGAAATTAATTCTTTTAAAACTTGTGTAGAGGGAAAACAACGTTTTGAAAGTACTCTGCCAAATGATTATGTAAAAGATGCGGAGATAAGCGAATTTTTTGAAAAATTAATATTTGCTGTGAACCAACCTAATGAGAAAGAATTAGGAAAGATTATTGAAAAAATAATGGGTAAGGATAGTAATTTTAATTTAATTAATAATGAGTTTGTGGCAAGTCAATTTCAAAAACAAATGTTAGATTGGATGAAAGAAAAGAAAGGAAATTTTCTTACTTGTGAAGATGGTCAAGAATTTTTTAACGAAGCAAAGGAAAAACTTTCTAAACTAGTAACAATTGGTCATACGTTAGAGTATCACGATAAGATTAAAAAGTATGGCATAGTTTTTGATAAAATTCCAACAGAATTAACGAACGATTTTTTAACATCAAATGATAAACAACAAATTTTTAATCTAATTTGTCTAGAAAACAACAACATATTGGGTGCAATTAAGGTATGTCAAACTATCAAAAATATGTCTAAATATAAAAAGGATGATAGCCATATTTGTATACGTCTTGACTCACTTCTAAGTATTAATGATCATGTAATAAAAGCATTTAAATCAAATACAAATAACTTATTAGTAATCGATTGTAAAACAGCAGAAGAGAATATAAATATATTATATAATCAATTATCTATTGTTATAAAGAGTAAAAATAATAATAATAATAAAATAATTCTCATTACAAAAGATGGTGATAAGTTAGCAGAAGAATTTAAGAAAGAATTTTCTTCTACTAATAAATATAAAGAAATAAAAGATAAAGATAATAATTTTAATGATCTTACTAGTGAATCACAAAAAAAACTAAAAGAAGAAAATGTTCTATTTCAAGATGAAAAAGTAAAATTAGATAAATTAATAAAAGACAATTTAAAACATCTAATTGATGGAAATGTATTAGCAAGTCTTATTGATGGTAATGGAATAGAAATAGGTACTAAACTTACTGATTTAGGTGATATTAAACCCTACTATATTGATCGAATATTCAATCGTCAGGTAAACATTAAAAAAGACTTTGTGAATAAAGAAAATTCAAGATTTTTTTTTACACATAATAGTCAAATTACTGAATCAAATTTAAAAAAAGAAAAAGATATAATATTATTATCTGATATAGATGACCATTTTATAGAATTATGTAACAATAAGGATTATAAAAATAATATTCATTGGCTTAAAAATGATGGTAACGATCTTGTATGGAAGCAATCACGCGGTGTTTTATCGAAATTAATTGAGTTTATTGATAAAAAAAGTAATCCATATGGTATAGAAAAAATTACTGATATTAAAGATAAAATGGTACTCATTGTTGCAGAACCTGGTATGGGTAAGTCTACTGTATTAACTAAGCTAGCAAAAGAAACAAAAAAATCTGATACATTATTATGGATTGTAAGAATTGACTTAAATGATCATACAAAATACTTACAAAATATTTTAAAAAAGAAAATAAAGTTTAATAATAATAAAGATCAAGCGATTGAGTTTCTATTAGGAATTGTTGATCTTGAAAAAGGCTTAGAAAAAGAATTATTTAAACGTAAAATTAATGATGAAGGTAAAATAGCTTTTTTATTTGATGGTTTTGATGAGATTAGTCCGACATATAAAGAAATAGTAATTGAACAACTAAATCTACTTAAAGATACAAAGATAGAAACATTGTGGGTAACAACACGTCCACATATGAGAAGTACATTAGAAAATAAATTTAGTACACTATCTTATACTTTAGAGCCATTATCTACAGAGAATCAGTAAACATTTTTAAAGAATTTTTGGAAGAATAAATTAGATTT
Organism: Ptychoptera contaminata; assembly: GCA_963942525.1. NCBI lineage: Eukaryota > Metazoa > Arthropoda > Insecta > Diptera > Ptychopteridae > Ptychoptera > Ptychoptera contaminata. Next base: position 4,036,260 of record OZ012640.1, on the reverse strand, counting down.
GAATATCGATAATGATGAACGTTTAAATGATTATATTGGAAAATTAATTAAGTTATTAAAAAGTTCTATTAATGATAAAGAAACAGAATTTACGGGAATACCATTACAAACAAGAATGTTAGCTGAAGCATTTCAAGATGAATTCGAAAAGTTTTACAAATCTAATCAACAAGAAACAAATTTACCTAAAAAAATTAATCTGGTCGAATTGTATGAGCGCTTTGTCAAAAGAAAATTCAAATTGCATCTTAAGACAAAGCAAAACGTTGATCTTTCAAAACCTGGCAATAAATATGAAAAATTATTTGAACCTTTAAAAAATAAACACCAATTATTAGCATTAAGTATGCTTTTCACTGAAGAAGATTTAAGTAAACGTCTTTCCATTAAAAATGAGAAAATAAAAAAATATAAAAATAAGATGGAAAAAGGTTACAACAATATAGGTATTATTAATAATATTATCAATGGAAAACCCAACTTCGTTCATCGTACTTTCGCTGAATATTTTGCTGCACTATGGTTTGCTGAACTCTGCTTTAAAGGTAAACTAAAAGAGCAACAAAAAAAAAAATTTCTACGTGAACATACTTTTAAAGAAGAAAATGGAGTAGTACGTAATTTCTTTGATCGTATACTTACTAAGGATAAAAAAAATGAAAATAAATATGAGTTACATAATGCAGTTTTGAACAATGATAAAGTCAAGATTAATGAATTATTATCAGATTCAGAACAGAGAAAGGATATAATTAATGCTACTGATAAGGGAGGTAGAACAGCACTACATTTAGCTGCTGCGTATGCCCATTCAGATATTGTTCAGATTTTATTAGATCATATTAAAAATGTTAGTATAGTTGATGGCGTCTTTAGTTGGAGTCCCTTAATGTATGCTGATAGATGCCATTACTGGAATATAGCTGAATTGCTTTTGCAAAGAGGAGCAAATGGTGATCATATGGTTGAGGCAATAAGCAGCATTAATAACGGTATTGTAAATACAGGAAAACAGACTTTATTACATATAGCTGCTAAAGAAGGTTACTTGGAGTTTGTTAAAGTTTTAATAAGAAACAAAGCTGATGTTAATGCTGTTGATGAATATAGAAGAACTCCTCTACAATTAGCTGCTGAAGAATGTAAACTGAATATAATAAAGTATTTCGTAGAAAATGAAAATTTTAATGTTAACATTAGAGATGTAGATAGGTGGGTTTTAGAACGCTGGGATGCTGGACATGGTAACTTAGAGAGAGTGAACTACCTTATGAAAAACAATGCTTCTACTGTTGTCGATAACGGTACTTCTTTGACAATTTATAATTCATTGTTTGATAGATTAAGAGACTTTAGATATGACAAAAATAATGACTTTGATTTCAAGTTTTACATTGGTCTAATTCTCCTTTACATAGCTGGTGGTTCGGATAAAGCACTGTTTGTATTAAAGTATTTTGTAGAAGTCAAGCATGTTGTTTTAGACACTCAAGATATAGATGGAAGTACTCCTATGCACATAGCTGCTCAATATGGTAGATTAGATATAGTAAATTATGTACTAGATAAAGTTGAATCGAAACTATTAAGTGAGTTGCTTTTTGATATTGAAAAATATGGGATGACTCCACTGCACTATGCTGGCCTAAATGATCATTCAGCAGTTATTGATACTCTATTAAGTAGAATGAGGAATTACCGAGAGAATTTAATAATGTTAATTTCTGATCAAGAAAGTGAGGTGAATGAAATTGATTGTGATAACTGGTCAATAGTAACGCTACTATTAGAAAGAGGAGCAAAAACTTTCATAAAAAATAAACATCATACAATATTACATGAAGCAGTCAGAGGTGGTAAAAAAGAAATAATAAAATTAATAATAGATAAAATTAAAGAAAAAAATGCGAATTACATTGATATACTCGATAGTGAAGATAATAATCCATTGATGTGGGCTGCCAGTTATAACAACGACGATGCGACAAAGATATTATTAGCGTATGGAGAAAATTTAAATGTTAAAAATGAAGATGGAAAAACAGCATTATATTTGGCTGCTTCCAAGGGCCATGTAGGTATAGTAGAGCTTTTGCTTGACAAAGGTGCTGAGATTAATGTTGCTGATAAAGATAAAAGAACTCCTGTACTCTGTGCTGCTGTAGAAAGAGAATGGAGTATAGTAGAATTTCTTATTGAAAAAGGTGCTAAGATTAATGTTGCTGATAAAAATGGCAAAGTACTTCTGCATTGGGCTGCTGCAGATGGTAACTTAAATATAATAAAATTTCTCGTTGAAAAAAATGCTGATTTTAAGCTTCAAGATAAAAATGGCGATACTCCTTTACACAAGGCTGCTTATGGGGGCAAACTAGATACTATCAAATATCTTATAGAAAAAAAAGCGGATTTTAATGCTCAAAACAATAATGGCAGTACTCCATTACACTTGGCTGCTTATGGGGGCAACCTATATACTATCGAATATCTTATAGAAGAAAAAAAAGCTGATTTTAATGCTAAAAACAATGATGGCGATACTCCTTTACACAGGGCTGCTCATGGGGGCAATCTATATACTATCAAATATCTTATAGAAGAAAAAAAAGCTGATTTTAATGCTCAAAACAATTATGGCAATACTCCTTTACACAGGGCTGCTCATGGGGGCAACCTATATACTATCAAATATCTTATAGAAGAAAAAAAAGCTGATTTTAATGCTCAAAACAATGATGGAGATACTCCATTACACGAGGCTGCTCGGGGGGGCAATCTATATACTATCAAATATCTTATAGAAGAAAAAAAAGCTGATTTTAATGCTCAAAACAATTATGGCAATACTCCTTTACACAGGGCTGCTCATGGGGGCAACCTATATACTATCAAATATCTTATAGAAGAAAAAAAAGCTGATTTTAATGCTCAAAACAATGATGGAGATACTCCTTTACACAGGGCTGCTCATGGGGGCAAACTAGATACTATCGAATATCTTATAGAAGAAAAAAAAGCTGATTTTAATGCTCAAAACAAATATGGCAGCACTCCATTCCACTTGGCAGCTCAAGAAGGTATGGAGAGAGTAGTAAATTATTTATTAGACGGAGTTAAAGCAGATCCTAATATCAAAGATAACAATGGAAAAATCCCATTAGATTTAGCTAGAAAAAAAGACATTATCGATTTACTTAGATCTTACAGCCAAAAGCAAAGGTCACATCAGGAAGGAGTTTAAGGTTTAGTATCAGCAAAGGAATGTTTATCGGGTCCAAATTCAGGGAATAGAAGAAAACCGGAAGCTAAAGAGTGTGAATTATTCTGGGCCGATGTAGATGAATTTAATGAGGAAAAAGAAGATGTAAGGGATAACGGTAATATTAATAATACGAAAACAATAAAATAAAAAAAAATAAGTAATATTCAAAATAAAACACAAGAATCACAGAACTACTGTAATCTACTGTATCTATTTTAATGAATAAATAATTTTACAAAATAAATTAAATACTTTATTAAAAATCACATAAATTAGAAAATTACAATGAACATAATAATCGACACATTACTAACTATACTAAACTAAATGCAAGACAGTAAGAACTAGACAATAGAAATAAATATAGCAAATACGATATGCAGCCAGTTCGTCGTGTAAATAAATTTAATGAAATTCAATAAAAATATAATAAATTGTCATGAATTAATTAAAATTAACGATTCGGCGAAAAATTTGTAGCAATATCTAAATATGTTTAATAAATTATGTTTCTTTGATATGACCCTAAATGTTTATTTAAATTCGATAGATGATTCATTTATGAATCAAATGAGATAAGAATCATTCTAGATCAATCAAATCTAGAGTCATTTTTGGCGAAATGCGAGCCAAAATAAACATAAATAATAGATAACGGTAGCTAACGGAACCCGTGTTCCGATTTTATTGCGAATTGTGTCTTTAGATTTGTGACGTGATGCTGATTAAAATGGTACCAAACATAATAATCTAATTTGTCAAAAAATAATTATCACCATACAACATTAGTATCGTCATGCTGCTTTGCATAGCAGAAACCGTAGTCGGACTATTGATCGCATGACGGTTGCTCATAAGACGGTTATGAAATTCAATTTCCGCAAGTGCAAAAATTATAAGTTTTTTATTACATTCTCAATAATGTTCTGGTCAATAATCTTCTTTTCTTTTTTTTTTGTTTTTGAAATTACCAAGAATTTTACATCACTTGGTATCTATAATGTTATTTTATAAATTGACGAAGATAGTCTACCTAGCGTCGGTGTTATTGCTTGTTTCCGCAGTATCAAGTAATAAAAACAAAAGAAAACAAAAAATTATTATTTTACTTATCGACAAAATTTTTTGTATTAATATTTATGCTACGTAAAAATGTATGAATAGAGATAATAAATCGAGAAAATTAAAAACAGTTATATTTTTAAATTATTTATCCAATTCATTGTTGAATACAAAATTAGAGTACAATGTTTATGATGGGCGTGGTCAAAAAATTCATTCATTAAGAAAATAATACAATGGAAAATTTATAATCTCGGCACCTTTTGTTGGAAAAACCTTTATGCCTTCTTATCTAATTACCCTTTTATATTACCTGTTCCGTTCCATAAGTTACGGTTAAATAACGGTTTATAACGGTTTTACCGAAACTTGGGGGCGATACATAATATAAATTAGAAAATCTGGTAATATCAAGGAAAATTATTTTGTATAAATAAGCATATATCTTATGAAGGTGTCAACGCCTTCAGAGGGTAGAGATATTTCTTCCTATTGGTCAGTTAAGTACTTTTTTATATACTATTATATTTTATCAGTTCAGTTTTAGCCTGTGCAGTGACAACAAGTAAAACACAACAATATTATAAATTAAAAATATTTAAACAAAATATAATAGAAATAAATAAAATATCATATAACGGCTGAGTTTTGTTTTTTGCTTAGGCAACATTTCTCTGCTGTGAAATGAAGTTATTTTTTGCTGTTGTATTTCTGTTTTAATAAAAACAAACATTTTATTAATTTTGTCACAAAATGCCAAATAAGCATTAAGTGTATAAAAAAAAAAAAAAAAAAAAAAAAAAAAGCATACGTCAGTTGTTAAGTGAGTGCATTGCACTATAAACTTCACAGTGATGGACAAGAAATCAAAATCAGGTTCCGCTGGTAGCCTTATGGACATTTTTCAAAGAACGTCAAAAACAAATCCTGTGCTAATTTAAGGGCACCAGAAACCATTGAAAACAGATCAAAAGATAATACCGACACAATAACAATAACAACCCTCCAGCAAGCCGGAGAAGTCATAAAGATGCTGCAAAGTCAATTAATTGCAGTTAAAGCCGAGTTAGCAACAGCTCGCAAAGAGGATTTTATAAAGAATCTTCAAAGCGAATTAGCTGCAGCTAAAGCCGAGCTAACAGCATCTCACAAAGAGATGAAAACGTTTAAAGAACCCAGTTTACCACTGGCAAATAGGTACAGTTCGCTGGAAACTAGTGAAGAAGAGGAGCTGGTAGAAAAGAAAACATCTTGGCGTTACCCCACAACTACTTCATCAACTAGAATTACAGAAGCGGAACAAACCAGAAAAAAACGCAGGCGGACGCATACCAAAACGCCCCCAAGCGCCAATATTAATAACACTGTCATTAAACAGGACAAGCCTAAAATACCATTGCCACCACCAATTAATGTGAGCAACATTAACAATTTTGAACTATTTCGTCAGAGAGTCTTACAAACTACAGGCGAGCCAAAATTCAAAGCATTATCTAATAATGACATTAAAATAACAGTACAAACTGAAACAGAATACAGGAATGTAAAAACATTATTAGCAGAAATTAAAAAATCACCAACGAATCAGCTGGGAGATATTGAATATCATACATACCAGCTAAAGAGTGATAAACTATACAGATTTGTTGTAAGGGGTTTACCTTCTTCAATAAGCATGGATGAAATAAAAACCGACCTACAAAAAATGGGTCATGAAGTTGAAAATATAACAAATGTTTTCAAAATGATCACAATAGACGGCGTTAGAACAAGGAAAACTTTTCCTCTGTTTTACGTTGATCTTAAACAGAAAGAAAATAACAAAGACGTTTTCATCATAAAAGCTCTAGCACACTGCATCGTAAAGATCGAAGCACCAAAAAAGGCAAAAGGCATCCCACAGTGCACGAATTGCCAGCAGCTCGGGCATACCAAAAGCTTTTGCCACAGACATTCTAAATGTGTAAAATGCGCCGATGGCCATCACACAAAACAATGTGAAAAAAAACGTGAGACCGAGCCTACGTGCGCTCTTTGTCATTGCAAAGGTCACACAGCCAATTACAAAGGATGTCCAGTATATCAAAAGAAACTTAAAAGTCAAACACACGAAAAAACTTCTGCTGTTCAAAGGATACAAGCAAATGTAGCTAAGCCTCAAGCATCAGCAATCACAACAGCTACATCCGGTATTACCAATGCGCAATACAGCAAAAAAACTGTTAACAAACCACACCAAGATAATGAACAGAGTAAAACAAATAACGAGCAACAGAATAATGATATTATTAAAATGCTCAGTCAGATTCAACAGACACTTAGTCAGTTAACAGAGAGAGTGGAAAAATTGGAAAAGCTTCAAACCACCAAACAAAAAAGTCAACAAATTAAAAAATGATTAACTCATTCCTACGTATTATAACTTGGAATGCAAATGGGCTTAACCAAAGAGCCCAAGAATTAGAAATATTCCTTCATACAAATAATGTAGATATTGCGTTGATTTCAGAAACGCACTTCTCTAACAAAAGCCACATCAAAATAAGAGGATTTGACTCATATTGGACAACTCATCCAAGCGAAAGAGCAAGGGGAGGATCAGCTGTATTAATAAAAAGTAATATCAAACATTACCAACAAGAAGATATTCGGGAAAACTACATTCAGGCAACTGTTATTACGATCCAGTTCAACGAGGCAAATCTAAACATCGTGGCGGCATATTGCCCGCCGCGACATACACCAACAAAATCTCAATTCAACCACATGTTTAATAAACTCGGTCCAAGATTTATTATTGGTGGAGATTACAATATTAAACATACTGCTTGGGGCTCCAGATTAATTTCACCTGGAAAAGGTAACGAATTGCTAAGGGCCATAAACGAGAGCAAATGCGACTACTTGTCCTCAGGTGGACCAACTTATTGGCCAACAGATCCAAGGAAGATTCCCGATCTACTTGATTTTTTTATCTTAAAAGGTATTTCTCTAGGCTGTTCCCAAGCAGAGGGGATACACGATTTAACTTCTGACCACACACCTGTACTGTTATCATTTAATGCAAAAGTCATAACGGTAAAACAAAAGCAGAATCTCACTAATAAGTATACTGACTGGGATTTGTTCCGAGAAAAATTAGAGGAAACAGTCAACCTAAAAGTGTGCCTTAAAACTCACGAAGAATTAGAACAACAAACAATAATCCTTATTGACAACATTCGAATAGCAGCTCACCATGCTACTCCGGCATCAAAATACCAGGCGGCATGTGGAATAAAATACCCAGCTGAAATAAGAGAACTAATCAAAGAAAGAAGAAAGGCAAGGAGAATTTGGCACTGTACCAGAAATCCTTCTGACAAGACACTCTTCAATCGAGCAAGTAATAAGGTCAACAAACTTATTAAGAATTACAAACAAGAAAGCTTTGACCGCTACCTGAGTGGGCTGAGTCCAGATATGGATAAAGACTATTCGTTGTGGAAAGCGACACGACTACTCAAACGGCCTGTAACACGAGTACCTCCGCTAAGGAATTCTCAAGGTATATGGGTACGTCAGGACAATGAAAAAGCTCAACTGTTTGCACAACATCTAGCAAATGTGTTCAAACCACATGATATAAATTCCAATGTTGATATATCACCAACATATCAACTAGACCAAGATTTCAAAAAGGTTACACCAATGGAAATCGCCAAAGCGATCGACAATAATCTCAATCCCAAAAAAGCACCGGGAATAGATGGTATATCACCAAGATTATTCAAGGAACTGCCACGCAAAGCAATCATCATGATAGTATACTTATTTAATGCCTGCATACGCTTAAAACACGTACCAAGCAGCTTTAAAACGGCCCAAATAATTATGCTGTTAAAACCCAACAAACCTGATGAAGATGTATCATCATATAGACCAATTTCACTGCTTCCTACTATAGCAAAGCTATTCGAAAAAGTGATACTTAAACGACTCAAACCGTTACTAAACATACCAGATTTCCAATTTGGATTCAGGAATAATCATTCTACTATAGACCAAATCCATAGAATAACAAATGTCATAGAGCAAGCACTGGAACAAAAGAAATATTGCCCAGCTGTGTTCCTTGATGTATCACAGGCCTTTGACAGGGTGTGGCACGAAGGGTTAATTCATAAGATGAGCAAAATATTACCGAGAAATTATTGCAAACTCATGGAGTCTTACCTCTCTGATCGCAAGTTCAGAGTTATACATGGGGAAGCATGTTCTGAAGTTTATCCGACCCTAGCAGGAGTTCCACAGGGAAGTGTGCTGGGACCTTTCCTTTATCTGCTATTCACTGCAGATATACCAACAACAGAAGACACATTCATTGGCACATTCGCTGATGACACTGTAATTATGGCAACAGACGAAGCTCAACCCAAAGCAGTTGAAAAACTGCAACGAGCCTTGAACGATGTTAGCAGGTGGACAGCAGATTGGAAAATCAAACTGAACGAATTAAAATCAGTTCATGTGACTTTTACGCTGCGTCGTAAAAATAACAATATTCACACATACCTTAATGGAAGGCAAGTACCACAGGCTGAATCAACAAAATACCTAGGCCTTCACCTAGACTCAAGACTAAACTGGAAACACCACGTTAGACAAAAAGCCGAACAGATTCGGATAAAACAACGTCAATTGTACTGGCTTATAGGACATCATTCCAAAATGAACCTATATTGCAAAAGACTAGTCTACCAGTCTATTCTTATGCCGATCTGGATGTACGGTGTGCAACTATGGGGTTGTACTCATAGATCCAACAGAGACATAATCCAACGTACCCAAAATAAAGTTCTTCGCATGATCACTAACGCTTACCGGTTTGTGACTAACGAAGAGATTCACAAAGACTTAAAAATAAAAAAGGTAGAGGAGATCATACGTGAATTTGCTATAAAACACGAAATGAGACTCGTTGCCCATCCCAACGTCGAAGCCACACAATTGTTGGATACTACCAACGAAATAAGACGACTTAAACGCTTAATGCCGCATGATCTAACCATGTAACAACAAGTTGATGAAAACTACATCTACATTTAGGGAGCTGGATATTGGTGCAGCAAACCCACACAAGTTTATGCTTATATACATACATAAGTACTTTTGGCAACAATACTAATAAATTAATTATTGTAATTAAGATTGTAGTAACCATACCAATAAAGGTGTTTTTAAAAAAAAAAAAAAAAAAATTATATTTTATGAATCGAAAAGCCACTTTAAATAACTGACTTAAAATTCGTTACTTAAAAATATTTTTAATCTCATTTAAGTGTTTATCAGAAGCAGTTAAAATTAAAAGTGAATTTAAATATTATGAAAAATCAAAAATAATATTATTAAAAATAATTACGTAGTGATAGTATTTGGGTAGGTTTTTTCCTTAGTGATGTGTAATCACCAAAAACTGAATGACATTCAGTGATACTATTTAAACGATATACATTAATTCAGTGAGGAAAAGCCATTATCAACAAACACAACAGTTCGGTCCTTGGAAATATAAAAGTTTTTCGATTAAATCAAATGCGGTCAAAGTTTTTCCTGTTGTTACTGTTTTTTTTTTTTTTCACTTTTCGCCAAGGTTTTTCCACCAATCAATCAACTTTTTCGCATTCTTGTTTATAAAAACAGACAAAAAATAGCCACGACGACGACTATGTGTCTGTTTCTCTTTCATCCACGGTGAACTTTTGTTTTTTAAAATTTTATTTGATGTTAAAGTAATTTTTGTTTTTGTTTTGTTAACTGATTATGCTTTCTTAGTTTTGATTAAAGACGAAGAAGAAAAAGATGAAAACAAAAATGAAGACGAACAATAAGAATAAACTTAATGAAAGAAAATCAAGAAGCATTTTATAGCAAAACTTTAAATGTCACACAAATAAATAAAAGAAAGAAAAAAAAAAGCAAGCAAATCAGCGGAAACAATTTCAAGGATATCTACTTTAAGAAAAGAAAAATAAAATAAATAATTATTAACAAAATCAGCGTTACAATATCCGTCGAAATAATTTTCGATCATCCGCGGTTGGTGTTATGATCGCGGTGGATAATTTAGCGTGTATTCTCGTTCCTTGCTATTTCAATTTTTTATTTCTTCGTAAATGCCATAACCACGGTTGTAGAACAAACAAATATCTATTTTTGCTTAAAAATTTATTGCCGAAAATTTAAAATTCGTTAATTTTATTTCGTTAACCGCTGTTGAAACAAATTTAATAAAAATTGGTTCAATACACTGAATTCGTATTAGTTTCTTTGTGTGTCTGTTTTTTTTTTTTTTTTATTTTTGTTTAAAATGTCTTGGCGCCGCCAATGCCATTGTCGCATTTAAAACGGTGATTTCTCAATAGTTTTTGGTTTTTATTTTTAATACAAACAAAATTATTCACAGTAGATTCTCAATTCATTTGAATTTAAATTTCACTTACCTCGGAATGTCGTAATATGAGACGAATTTTATTAACAATAATTACATTATACAATTTGTTTTTTATTTTCGCATTATTCTTTTCTTAGCAAATCTTAGCGTTTTATAAGAAAAGAAAATATTAATTTTTATAAATTAATTTCACTGAGAAATGAGACTCTAATTTTTTGTTTTATTTTCATTTCATTTTATTGGTTTTTTTCTCTTTCACCATTGTCGTGTGGTTCAAAAGTTGTCACGTTGGCGATTTTATTTCACGTAAATAATTTATCATTTTGCAGATAATATTATTAACAAAAAAAAAACAAGTTTTTTGTGTAAAAACACATAGACGTCGAATGGTTAACATTCTAAAAGCATAAAATAATTATTGTTGGCCCACAAGGAGTGTCGTTACCACCGTCGTACCGACAAACAAAGAAAATTACATGAAAATTAATGCCAAGCAGCCAAAACAATAGAAAATGATTTTTCACTTTTGTTTTGTTTTGGTTTTTTTTTTTTTTTTGCAAAAATTTTACCTTAATTAAATTCCATGCAAAAAGAACAAATTAAATGGAGTGGATATTCGAATCACGTACGAATCACGTGTGCATAATAAATCAATCAATAAAAATTTATGCTCTGATTAACATGCAAAAAAAAAAAAGAAGTATATTTTTTTAATGCATTTTTTTGCATAAAAATATTGCAAAAGTTTTTTTCGTTTCTTTTCCTCATTGAATAATGTATATCGTTAAAATAGTATCACTGAATGTCATTCAGTTTTTGATGATCACAATACAAAATAGTATCACGATTTGAATAGTACAGCGGATTGGAATATTAGCTAAGCATGTGCATTGGTGAGACACACCTTGAGTCTAGTCACAAACCACAGTAGAGTCACAATTTATAAATGATGCAAAATTTTTAAAACTTTTAATGACAATTTATTTATGTTTAGTTATGAAAATATTACTGTTTTAATTCTTTTGATAAATTGATTTAATAATAATTTTAATTTTTTCTAATGCAAGATACTAGTTGTGCGACTTGCCAAGTTGCATCGTTTGCAGAGCGGTCACTCAACCATTTTGAAGGTTGCTCTGTCGGTTGCAAGAAAATCAAAAAATTTTGATTTTTGTCGACGTGGCGTTGTTTTCTGGTTGCAAGTTGCTTAGTCAATAATAATTTTGTATAAAGGTTGCAGTAAAAGTTGCATAGGTTTGTGGCGTGGATTTGTGGCGTGATGGCGGGTCAAGTCGCGCAACTAGTTGCGAACCAAGTTGTCTTGCATTGTGTATCTTGCATTTTAATTGTTTTTATGATTTATGATTTAAATAGGCAAAAAAAACTTTCATTTTTTATTTGATTTGTTTAATTGGCGATACAATTGTATTGTATGATTGTGATGACTTTTTACCTGTGTTCTATCTCTATCTCTCTATTTGCGTGTGCGCTTGTTGTTTGATTCTGTTCTATGTGGCATATTGTTGATGCACATTATACGACATTAATCCCATGTAATAGGTTAACTAGTATGATAGAAAACAAGATTACATAATGACGAGTTTTAATGTAATGACGCCACAAGAGATTTATCTAAATAACGGACGTGCACATTGCGTTATCTTGTTTTCTATCAATCATGATAGGTAATGTACTTTTATTTTTATTTATTTATATATATTTAATTTTATTTTTAACAGGAATTTTTGCCTACTTAAATTATTTAACACCAAAGACAAGACGTGAGGTATTAGCGTTACTTGTTACCGGCTTAAAACGTCTTGAATATCGTGGCTATGATTCAGCCGGTAAATTAATTTAATTTAATTTAATATAAATATATATATTTTTTAAATTATATTTATTAATTTAATTGAATTTATATTTTATGTATGAAAATAGGTGTTGCCATTGATTCATGCGATGGTAATGGCATGATTATGGTTAAACAAACGGGAAAGGTACAAATGTTAGAAGATGCAATTGCTTTACGTAAGTTATTATTATTTTTTCTTTTTCTCTTTTCTTATAATAATAATAATAATAATAATAATAATAATAATAATAATAATAATAATAATAATAATAATAATAATTGAAAATAAAATTTAATTTTTATAAAATATATATAAAATATAGAATTAAAAGATATAAATAGTGAAGATATTGTTACAACACATGTTGGTATTGCGCATACACGTTGGGCAACACATGGTGTACCAAGTGAATTAAATAGTCATCCACAACGTTCTGATAATAATCATAGTTTTGTTGTTGTACATAATGGTATCATAACAAATTATAAAGATGTTAAAATATTCTTAGAGAATAAAAATTATCGTTTTGAGTCTGAAACTGATACAGAAATTATTGCAAAATTAATACATTTATTATGGACACAACATCCAGCATATTCATTTCGTGAACTTGTTGAACAAGTTGTCCAACAATTGGTAGGTTTTTATTGATCTTATAAATTTATATTAATTAATTAATTAATTAATAATATTTTAAAATAGGAAGGTGCTTACGCATTAGCATTCAAATCAAAACATTTTCCAGGTGAATGTGTTGCAACAAGACGTGGTTCACCATTATTAGTTGGTATTAAAACAAAGACACGTTTAGCAACTGATCATATACCAATACTTTATGGCAAAGGTAAATTTATATATATTTATATATATATATATAGAAACACACACACACACACACCTGTTTATTATTTTTATTTTTATTTATTTATCAAATGTTAACTATTTACCTGATTGGTAAAATTAATTAAATCACACGTACGCGCGTACGAGATATCTATGAGAGTAAAAGATAAAGAAAAAAATTTGCATGGAAATTGTCGCTTTTTTTTTTTGGTTATCATTTGGCTGCGCTTATAAGCTGAGGTTTTTTTTTTTTTTTTGTTTTTATTAACAAAAATTTATATAACAAATTAAATCATATTGATTAACAAAAATAAATTTCTAATTATTAATACTAATATGTAGAAAATAGTGAAATTGTTTTCTGCAAAAATATAACGCCAAATAGTATCACGAAAAAATTGAATCGACATCAAGTGATAGTATTTGGCGATATATGCTAATTAAAAATTCTGTAACTTTTGATGTAAGAACACCAAAAATCAACCATTGAATCATTGATACCTAGATCCATAAACTCATTTACACTAGTGTTTCTGTTCTCGCGAAGCATTTCAATAATTTCTTTAGATAAAATGAAATTTCTAGAAATGAATTTCGTGTGATTTCTCTGATATTATTTCGCGTTATAAACAACGTTAAATCTGAAGTTGTTAAACTTTTATCCCTATATTCGGGGGCGTCTTTATCTCGTACGAGAAACAAGAGCTGAAACTATCACCCACGGTCAAGTGGTAACTTTAAGTACTGTGCGAACTTCGAAGTTCCAAAACGATTTCTTTATTCGTACAACAAAGGAATGGAACGCTTTACCAGCGTGTGCTGGTGTGCATTCCCAAACCAATTTAATATCCAATTCTTTAAAACTAATCTCCACAAATATCTTACATTCTATCCTATAAATTGATATGGTAACTCAAAGCTATTCACAGGTCGATTTCACGTCATAACTTCTAAATAAATAAATCAGATAAATAATTCATAAATATATAGTTCTTATTTGATCAATCTATATTATATACATCTATCACCCGATTTACACGGGTAAAAAAAAAATTTTCTTCGTAATTGGTATTTATCGATCACATTTCATACAGTTTTACGTGATTTTAATTTATACGAGAATTCTACGAAACATAACTACCGCATAAATGCGAACTGATGACTGTTGAATGAAAATTAATCAAAAAAAAAAAATAATAATAATAATAATTAATAAATATAATAATTATAAATATTAATAATAATAATTTTTCCTTTCAAGAAATTCTCAAGACGAAACACTAACATTAACATCACTACATCTAACTATTATTATTAACTTAGAAATTAATCAATTGCTTGGTCAATTAGTTGGAAAAAAAAATTACTAAACAAAAAAACTCAAAAATTAAACAAGCATCAACGGTAATTCAGGTAAAATGTATTTAGCTGTAGTTTTCAATTATTTATTATTAAGCTTTTTGTAGTTAGATGAATAAAAAAAAAGAAAAAAAAACTAACTAATTAATTAATTTATGCGGGACGGTGATGAGAGGACCGATACACTTGAATTGTACAAAATTGATCGGTGTCTGGCTTAGTTAGAAAGATATGGCAACGTGATTAGATTGCAAAACAAAATCACGTTCGTTAAAATGTATCTCAGATATGACTGTAATCTGTAGACACAGACTTGTACAAGAATCCAAGTTGTATCTGCTTCTCCTGCCTTTATTGATTTATTATTTTTGGTACTTTTGGTGATTTTAAATTATTTATTATAATTAATTAATAATTATTTTTAGGTTTAAGATGATTATTATAATTATTTAATTAACGTGTATCGCCAAATAACTGATATTTTATTTAAATACACTCATTCATCGATTTACGCGGTACATTTTATACGCGGAAACACTTTAGTGCGGTCAAGAAATGTTACAAAAATTAAGCTTATTTATTGTAATTTTCTTCATCTTATTTATACACATATTAAGCCACTTGTTTACACGGTTTCAATTTACGTGAGTTTTTTGTGGCGGTAATCGGGGTATGAGTGTAGTATCATCAAAAAAATATTGGTAAACTAGTGATATTATTTGGCGATATACGTTATTATTATTATTTATTTATTTTGTTTTTTTTTTTATTTTTTATTTTCTAATTAATTAATTAATATGTATTTTTTTTCTCTCTCTTTTTTTTTGTTTTGTTTTTGCTCCTTTTTAACTGTTTTACAAAAAAACACTCTTTTGTGTGTCTCACTGTGACTATGACTCTGACTCTGACTCTGAGTCCTAATACTTTTTCTTCACTCTCTTTGTGTTGTGTGTTTTAAATAATTTTTTTTTCCATTATCTGTTTATTGTTGTTTTACGTGTGTTTATTTATTTTATTTTATTTTTTGTAATTAATTTTAATTATCATAACTATTTAAATCACAACTAATAATAATAATAATAATAATAAATGACCACCAACCACCATTATGAACCAAATCAATCAACCAATATGAACCAATCAATTAATTTAATCAACCAACCAACCAATCAATCAATCAATCAATCAATCAACCAATCAATCAATCAACCAATCAATCAATCAAACAACCAACCAATCATCATGAATCATTTTTTTTTTTTTAAATCCTTAATTAATTAATTTAATTAGATGAGCAACAGATTAAACAAGGTGATTTTTATTTATGTTTTTTTTTGTTTATTGTTTTTTATTTTTTTTTTTGTATTTAATTAATTTAATTAGTTTTGTTGCTGTTGTTGTTATTGTTGCTGTTGCTGCTGCTACTGATGTTCTATACTCTTGTTGTTTTTAGAAAGAATTATCTATATTTGGTTAGTTTTGTTTTCAATACTAACCGCCAAACCATCACCATTTAGTATCCTTAAGCCTTAATTTATCGTTTTTTAAATAAATTTATAAAATAAAAGAAAAATAATTAAAGAGCACAGAAATTGCACAGAAACAACAACAATCATAACAACAGCAACATCAAAAAAAAAAAATCACATTAATCCATTAATCTCTCTTTAATCCATTTTATTTTTACCGTTTTCTTCTACCTATTTAATGTGTAAATTTAATCAATTAAAAACAAAAAAAAAAAAAATAATGTAATTAATTAATAATTTTTGTGTGGAATTTTGTTTATTTTTTTGTTTGTTAATTTTTGTATGGATTTTTTGTTTTAATTTATTTATTATTTTTAATTAATTTAGGAAATTATTTAAAATTAACGTATATATCGCTAAATAGTATCAATAATAATTACAGAAATAATAAAATAATAATTGTCGAATATATACATACATAATTAGTGTGCATACTTTGTATAATTATAAAATTTTCAGAAAAATTTAAATTCACTACATTTTGCACCATTTGAACCTCTTTGCACTATTTGACCAATTAAACTATTTAACTATATAATTCTAGACACATCTATTATTAGTTATTGCATTAGGTCTATCTACAATGTGGAGAGGATGTTTTAGATAAATTTACCAGCCTCACTTCACCGGTTTCAACACTTTGTCCTTGGTTTTCATTGCTTCCAATGAAATGAAATTCACGAATTCATTGTTCATAGTTTGTTGAACTCATAAACATGTGAAATGTGCTCAATTGGTTCCATATTAGGGCGGTATACCGGCTTTTCGGGTTCAAAGGATTAATAGTGCTACTATTCGGGTTATAATGTATGTAATATTTAAATAGTATCACTAAAACACAAACTGACATATACTTACTTAGTAATACTATTTAAATAATACTGATACTATTTAAGTACTAAGTGATACTATTTTATTAAGCGATATATGCGCGACGTTAGATTAGTAACAGCTAAGTTATGTTTTTTTTTTTTTTTTTTTCATTTTATTTTCCTATTAATTTTTTGTTTTTTTTTTTTTTGGCTTCCTTAATTAAATTTCAATAATTTTTGTGAAATAAAAAAAAAAAAAAAAAAAAAAACATTCACCTGATCCACTAACCTACCTACCTACCTGCCCTGACCTGCCCTGATCTGCCTACTTGTTTGTTTTCTTCATTAATTAAACAAAAACTTAATCAAAAATATAAAAATGTGTGAACAGATGCCGAAGCTGCGTTACATTCAGGTAAAAAAAAAAAATCAAAAAAAAAAAAAAACAATTTTTATTTCTTTCTCACTACTCTCATTCTCGCTAATTTTTTTAATTAATTATTTAATTTATTTCTTTTTTTTTCACATACATTCATATACACGTACACACATACACACACACACACACGCATTTATTCATATAAATAATTTTTGCTTTAAAATTTGATTTAATTTTGCTTAATTAAAAACAATAAAAATTAATATTTTATTGGCGCATTCTTAATTGTTTTGCATTTTTTTTTTTTTTTTTTATTTTCTTTGCATAAATCAGTAAATATTTTTTTTTATCATTAATTTTACATATACAGTACACTCGCGCTAGCGTGAACACCGTATAATGTAAACACTGGATAACGTGAACAATTTTTTTTTTACACTGACTTCTCTAAAACGTGAACAAAGTATGAAGGCTCTAAAACGTGAACAAATTTTTTTCTTAGGAAATAACAGATTTTAATATAATCTATAGGTTGAATATACGGTGGACGACATTCGTGAATGGAACAAAGATAAAAGTGACGATGTAATTGTTGATATAACCGAAATTGGTAGCGAAATAGATAGTGAAGCAGATATATCTGAAGCTTCGCATGACAGGATTAAGCCCAAGGATGCAGTAGAATTAATCAACAAAATTATTCAATGGGCTGAAGATGAAATTGTTGGTCCAAATGATATCAGCGTCCTCAGACGTCTGAGATAAAAAGCCGTACTTAAAGTTTTAGAAACAAGAGCGCAGCAAAAAAATATTTCTGATTACTTTTCTTAAATTGTACTTAACAATTTTGTTATTGTTTTTTTTTTTGTTGGCATTAAAAATGTCTTTTTGTTTAATTACATTATAATACCCATATGTTGAATTGAATGTACATAAATTTAATGGAATAAAAATGATAAAATGAAAGGAATAAACGATATATATTGACGTCTACTCCCTATAAAAGTACAATTCGCAAACGTGAACATTCTCGTTAAGGTGAACTTGCTTGATTTTTAATTGTTCACGCTATCGCGAGTGTACTGTATATATAATTTTTTTTTTCTTCCCATTTCATCTCCATAATGATAATCACACTCCATTTTGTATAATTTTATGTTTTTAACCCTTTGTATGCCAACGTTTAATTTTTATTGTGTATTATTGCGCAGTGTATTGAACAGCGCAATCATACTCGTTGAGATTCAAAGGGTTAAATAGTCTAATATATATATATATATATATATTTTTATTATTAAAAGATTGCTTATTAATTTTATTAACCCTTATCGGTCGTAAGTAACTGCTCATGTGACAACATTGTACTTTATCGCTGCGGTCGTGTATGTCACATAATGAGATGGAAAACTAGTAAATCAGTTTTAAATTCACTTGTGAGGTAAAGTATCAGCAATGGAGAACTCAATTTTCAAAGTATATAATTGAGTCTAAAAAAAAATGAAAAAACAAATAGATTTTCGACATTTCATTTACCAAAGGAACAACGAAACAACCTAATAAACGTATCTTCACATATGACATGCACTAACGATACCGATAAGGGCCAATTATTCATTAATTTTTGCTCTATATGGTGATCTTAAGATAAATGTAATTAAAAATTATAAACATAATTAACACTTGATCAACGGGTCTTTTTTTTTTTGCGTCGTGACGAGGTGCCGTTTACCTAGAAACTCGCACAACCGTAAGAATTAAAATAAAAAGTAATCTTTTATATTAAAGATGCGATTAAAAAATGATAAAATCGATAAAAACCGATACTGGTCGCTTCGTCGTTTATTTTTAGGCGACATATCGACTAGGAGTTAGTAGACCGTTGATCAAGTGTTAATAAAAATAAGAAAAGTAATAATTTTCTTCTTATCCTTTTGGTTGGCTATTCTTTTGGATTAAATATTTGAAAAAAAGAATAATTATCAGATTTATTAATTAGATTTAAGAGTTTTTCAGAAGACACACATACATACGGTGATTGGGTTATTTTTTAATTTATTTAAACAACACGGTGGTTGCCTTTGGGGTATCATTTGTTGTAAAAAAAAAAAAATTTTATTCAGAATCCAAATTTCTCCTATTTTTTTAATAAAAAAATTTTTTTTTCGCATATGACGATGCCCAATTAAATATGGATTTTTCTTCTCTTCTCTTCTCTTCTCTTCTTTTTTTTTTTTGTTTTTGATTTCTGTTCCGTTTATTTAATTAAATAAATAAAAAAAATTAGAACATCGTCCCCATGGCCATGGTCCACGTGATGTTCCAATGCTACCACGTACAGAGTCAACATCTGAATTTATGCCGCTTGAAGATAAAGAAGTTGAATATTTTTTTGCATCAGATGCATCCGCTGTTATTGAGCATACAAATCGTGTTATTTATCTTGAGGTAAAAAAAAAAAAAAAAATTATAATGATTTTTTTTTGTCTGTCGTATCGTTGTGACAATTTTTTAATTTAAATTTAAAGGATGATGATGTTGCCGCTGTTAAAGACGGTGCATTAAGTATTCATCGTTTGAAAAAGTGTTTAGATGATCCTCATGCACGCGAAATAACAACATTAAAAATGGAAATACAACAGATAATGAAAGGAAATTATAAATATTTTATGCAAAAAGAGATTTTCGAGCAGCCAGAATCTGTTGTGAATACAATGCGTGGACGCGTTAATTTCCGTGATCAAACAGTTATATTAGGTGGTATTAAGGATTACATTCCAGAGATTAAAAGATGTCGCCGTTTAATGCTAATTGGCTGCGGTACATCGTATCATAGTGCTGTAGCGACACGTCAATTACTCGAAGAATTGACTGAATTACCGGTAATGGTTGAATTGGCTTCTGATTTCTTAGATCGTAATACACCGATATTCCGTGATGATGTTTGCTTCTTTATATCGCAATCCGGTGAGACCGCCGATACATTGATGGCACTACGTTATTGCAAGCAACGAGGTGCCTTAATTGTTGGCATAACAAATACTGTTGGCAGTTCAATTTGCCGCGAGAGCCACTGTGGTGTTCATATTAATGCTGGCCCAGAAATTGGTGTTGCCTCTACAAAAGCTTACACTTCGCAATTTATTTCGTTGGTTATGTTTGGCTTGGTAATGAGTGAGGATCGTATTTCTTTGCAACAGCGGCGCCTCGAAATAATCAAAGGGCTTGAGAATTTGCATCAACATATACAGAATGTGCTGAAACTCGACAAAAAGGTCTCCGAAATGACTCACGATCTCTATCAACACAAATCGCTTTTGATAATGGGTCGTGGCTATCATTTCGCAACATGTCTGGAGGGCGCTCTTGTAATATTTTTTTTACACATTCTCTCTCAATCGATTCGCGATAATAATTGTTAAACTTTTTGTTCACATTTGCAGAAAGTTAAGGAATTGACATACATGCACAGTGAGGGCATTATGGCCGGAGAACTGAAGCATGGACCGTTGGCGCTAGTTGATGACTCGATGCCGGTACTGATGATTATAATGCGTGACCCGGTTTACGTGAAATGTATAAATGCATTGCAACAGGTGACCGCCCGCGAAGGTCGTCCAATTATTATCTGTGAGGAAAATGATGTAGAGACAATGTCATATTCATCGCGAGCGCTTGAAGTACCAAGAACCGTTGATTGCTTACAAGGTATTCTGACTGTCATTCCAATGAAACTCTTGTCTTATCATATTGCAGTATTACGCGGTTGCAATGTCGATTGTCCACGTAATCTTGCCAAATCGGTTACGGTTGAATAAATAATTTAGCGCACATATTAATATAAATGACTTAAAAATTTTAATCTCGCGGACCATTATATGAAAAAGTTAAAAAATTAAGAAATTTTAATTAAACTAATTTTAAGGTACAAATGTGCGACTTTAATGCACCAACGATTATCCAATTTGTATTCCTAATTTTTCTTCTTCTTCTTCTGTTTTTTTTTTATATACATAAATATTTATAATTATAAATACCCTTGTGCGCGTAAATACCGTAAACTATTAACCTACCCATGCATCCATCTATCATTCCCAATTTTTTTTATATTTTTTTATCGGAACGAAAAAAAAAAAAACCATCGAACGAAAAATGTCTCGCGAAAAAACAAATAACTGTGTTCCACATCTCGCGAATAAAATTGACAATGCGAAATGTTCTTTTTATTTCTTCATTTTGTATTCTGTATTCTTTTAACCTTAAAAATTAAAAACAAAAAAAAAACTCTATCAATAATCCCCCATTTTAAATTTAAATTATGCAAGAAATCACGGTGGCTGGAAGCATTTATTCAAATTAAAAAATTTATTTAATCGTAATGTTTTTTTTTTTTTTTTTTTATTTATTTGTTGCATACTTATAGTAAATGTTGGTCTAGACCAGTGATGGTGAACCTATAACCCGCGGGTCGTCAGACAGTGACCCGTGCAAGCTTTTAAATGGCACAATCTTGATTTCCGAAGTAGATGCAAAAATGTATACACGTAGTGCAGATAATAATGATCACACACTGTAAATTGAAAAGATTATATTAAACGTATGGGATTACATATCAAATAATTTTGTATCAATGAAGAAACATGCAAATGCACTGTTCACGATATTCGTGTCTAAAATCTTCCAAGAGAAATAAACTTAGTAATGATATAACTGAGAAATGCGTTAAACGTATCAAAACCGAATATGGGCATAATCCCTATCTTTTGCATAGAGACCACTGGTTTTGTGACCCACGAGCTATAGTGCTGAAAAGAAATAATTAACAAAATTTGACCCACTTCCCAAAAACGTTCGCCATCACTGGTCTAGACACACATCTGTCATCAATCCTAATTTTTTAGTACTTTCAGGTATTTCAGACACAAAATAATAAATAATTGTTTTATTTAAAAATATTTATAATAATTAAGTGAAAATCAATGCAAAATACTTTGTTTTACTTTTGTAATTCTTGTTGGTCTAGTGTGCTTAGGCGAAAGGTTTCTATTTTGGGATGTTTAGGGTTCGTATCTCACCGTCGCGTAATTTTTCAATACAGTTTTTTTTCTTAAATCTGGACATGAACATTTGTTCTAATGACGACAGCAGTTTCAATAGCCAAGTCACCACCATCCACAATAGAATAAAAATTTATTAAAAAAATTGTTAAAATCGCACTTGAAATCCTATCAGATAATAACAATTTTTTTGTTTTTTGCGTTTTTTAAGGAAACCCGTAGTCCGATTTTATAGCGCATCTACCTGCATTAAAATTTTTAAAATACACCTGTAAGTTTTCTTAATAATTGTGAAAAACATGACATAATTTTATATTAGCTGCCGTTATCAAACGGTGATACTTACATTGACGTATTTGATATCAAAAGATGCGCTACAGAATAATCTATCATATTATGGCAATCCTGATAAGATCGGTCCAAGGGTGTCCTTAATAAATCAAAAAAACAGGATGCAATTTTCCGTTTGTTTTGTTTAGTTTTTAAGGAAACCCGTGCATCGATTTCACCGAGAGTAGTATCGTAGGACGTGGTTTTGCGTAGCGCATCTACCTGTATCAAAAATCCGGAATTAATCAACAGGTGTTCCTAACAATTGAGAAAAACGTGACTTAAAGTAATCATGCAACTTATATTGATGTGTTTGGTATCAATATATGCGCTCTAAAAAGTGCCAACGAATGAGCCTACTCTCGATCCGATCCGTCCACGCGTTTCGCTAAAAAACGCAAAAAACTGATCCCCAAAAATAACCAAAATCGGTTGTTGTTGTTGTAATTGACTTTTTTTTAACACACTTGAGTTTTATAAATATCTGGAGAATATCTAATTCTGGAGAATGCTAAAAATGTGAAAAAAATGCTTTATTTTTCACGAAAATTTTATTTCATTTTTTTTTTTTTTATTCTATTTTTGAACTTATCCCTATTCCTTCCTTTTCTTCTTTTTATTGTTAGTAGTTTGCACTGCCGTCTCCCCATAAACACCATACCATCATTTCAGTGGTCATAATCTCATGCAGTATTCATATGAAAAATTTAAAAAAAAACCCAATAATGAAAAATTACTGCGTTGAGCAAGAATCGAACCCGAAAACCTTAAATTCGTAAGTCATCGAACTAGCAACCACAGCTACCGATATACTTGCAAGCAAATACTTATCTGATAGGATTTCAAATGCGATTTTAATGAGTTTTTTATTAAATTTTTTATTCAATTGTGGGTGGGTGGTGATAACTGGGCTGTTGAACTGCTGTCGTCATCAGAACAAATTTCAATGTCCAGATTTAAGAAAAAAACTGCATAGAAGCAAATCTGCTACAGCAAGAATCGAACCCCAAATTACTCCAAATACAAACCCATCGATTTAGCGCACTCGGCCAACGAGAATTACAAAAACAATCTACCTATTCTGCATTCACAGCATTTTTGTTTATTTATTATTAAAAAAAATATCTGAAAAACCGTGAAAATGCTGAAAAACTAGGATTGAAAACAATTAAGGAATTGAATAAAGAAAAACTAAAAAACGTCTCGAAACTCAAAGCATAAAATTTATTTAATTATTTTTTTATTTATTTAAGCAAACAATTTATAGAATTTTTCACTAAGAACACAATCAAATAATTAAAATGAAATTTTGATTTTCTTTTTTGGCCACCAAAAGCATTTCCTCAATTATTTGTCTATTCTCTCCACCAGATTCCAATTCCACTAAATTTTATATGGATATCCAGACACTAGAACAGCAACGTCTAAAAAAATAAATAGAGAAACAATAATTGTTTATTCATCTTATGCTAAACAACAGCAAAAGTAAAGTTTTCTCTTAGTTTGATTAAAATAATTAATTAATTACTTATAGCAATACTAAAAAACATAATTCTAAACTTTTTTAATGAAAAATATATTCTGTGGCAGTACCCTTGCCAGCTGATCCCTTCACAATCAAACTATACTAAACTAAATGCAATGCTTAATCGGTACAAATTGCACTAGTATAAATGTATTTCGATTAAACGGTAATCTACTGTATATATTTTAATGAATAAAAAATTTTACAAAATAAATTAAATACTTAATTAAAAATCACATAAATTAGAAAATTACAATGAACATAATAATTGACACATTTAGATATATATATCGAGTCTTGTTAAAACCACTGTACAAACCAGTACTACAAACAAACAAAGAAATATTAAAATATAAAAATTTAAATAAAATTATAATAAAAATATTATTATACAAAATAAATCATATAATAGATAATACACAAGTTGATATAACTACAAAAACAATCAATAGATCTTAAAAAGAAAAATAGATCTTAAAAGACTAGGAAGCAAACCTAAAACGACAACAATTACAATGACTACAAAAAAAAAAGTAAATATGGAACTAAAAAAAGAAGTAACGAAATTAATGCAGGAAGCAGAGAAGACGAAAAAACATTTAAAAGACATAAAAGATAAGTACAAGGAAGCCAAGGATAAATACAATTAATAAATTAATAAACGCAGACAGTATTAATATGGAAACTAACAATTACGAGCACATGGATAGCAAATCACAAGAAAAAGATGAGTTTACATTAGTAATAAATAAAAATATTAATAAAAATAAAGTCAACAACAATAATAGTAATAAAAATAATAATTTTAATGAGAATAATATTGAAAACAAAAAAATAACGCAGATACAGTAAAAAACGACAATAAAAAAATACCACCAATAAATATATTCAAAAACAAACCAAACGATTTAATAAAAATATTATCCACTAATTTAAACATTTAAACCAAAAAATGCAAAACTATAAACACGTTTAATCAAACAAAAACAGGAACAAAAATAATATAAATGCAAATGACTATACTTATACGCCAACATGTGACAAAATAAAAACAATTATACTTAAAGGATTAGATGGTTCAGAAGAAGAGGACCATATACTAGAATTATTAAATGAAAAAAATTTATAAAACGTAGAAATAATTAAGGTTAACAGATCAATGGCAAATAATATAAAACTTCCGATTTATGTAATACAAGTTTCACCTGAAACAGATACAAAACAATTATACTAACAATAAATATAATTAAATAACATGGTGATAAAATGGGAAACATTAAATAAGAAACAGACAATTATGCAATGCAAAAGATGCAAAAGATGCCAAAGATATGGACATGCAGCACCAAACTGTAATATGAGCTATAGATGCGTGAAATGCTGCAGTGAAATGCTGCAGTGAAATGCCACATGGACCAGGGGAATGCAACGTAGCAAATGAAAATAACCAAAATACAATATATTGCACATTATGCAAAAAATTAGGACACCCTGCATCATACAAAGGATGCGAAAAATATAAAGGAATGGTCCAAAATATAAATATTAAAAAAGAAACAATGTTTAAGAAAAAAGAACAAATACCTATAAATAGTAATAATAATTATATAAAACCAAATTTAAAATTTAAAATTTAATGAATTGTTTAAGGAAGTGACGGCAAAACAACCAACAAGAATACACACAACGAATGAGAAAACAGATGATGAATAGAAATTTTAAATAAAATAAATAAAATAGGAATGAACACAATCGAACACAATAAACAACACAAGAAGAATAGATCAATTATTTAATAAACATATTAATGAGAACAATAACAATTAATACAAATCCAATGATAATCGCAATCAACATAAATTCATTAATTTCACTGCATAAAAAATATGAACTATTAAAAAATAATTAAAGAAAACAAGCCAGACATTATACTACAAACAGAAACAAAAATAAATGATAAGCATAAAATAGAAATAGATGGATGATAGAATACTATCAGAAATGATAGAAGGAATATAATACAAGGAGGAGGATTTAACAATAATATTAATGTATGCATCATAAATAAAAAAATAAAAACAAAACACGAAATTAAATTCAAAAAACGTTACACGCTCAACCGTTGGACGATATTCTTTTATTTTTATATTATTATTATTATTATTTAAATTCTCTTTTATTAATATTGGCGGTTGTAAATATGGTTTACATATAAAACGTCTACGTGCAATATCAATTTCATAGCATTTTAGCATTTTTATCCATTATCCAATCATTTGTTATATAAATATTATTATCATTTATCTCTTCACTATCATTTGTTTGTTTTAAATTTAAATTCTTTATAAATTCATTATCACTATTTAATTCAATATCTTTTATTTATTTATTATAATCATTTAAATTATATTCATATATTATTGGTTTACGTATAAAACCATAACCAGACGATGTTATTGTGCCAACATATTTATTATTACGATATATTGGTTCACCGCCCCATGGCCATACATCCATATTCGGATCAATATCATTTAATACGAACATAACTAAACGTTCACATATACCTTTATCTTTTTGCTTTTTTAATGCATATTTACCAATGAAATATTCTTTCTAAAATTGATTAAATAAAATTATAAATTAATTTATAAAATAATATAAAATAAATAAAAATTCTTACATCTAATTAAACATAACAACCATTTCCTGCCTCGTATGGTGTTATTGAACTGGTTAACTAACTCTTCACCCCAAAATGGTGTAAATTTTTCAATACGCATAAAACGTTGTGTAAATATTCCAACATCTTTAGCACCATAATCATGACCCACCTTATATATATATATATAAATTTATACACGAATAATATAAAATAATTAAGTTTATTTAATTACCTGCATTAAACGTTGATAAACATGTACAGCATATTCTGATGGTATAAATAAACAATAACCAGGTAATAACCAGGTTCACCAGTATGTGTTAATGACATAACCATAACATCACTTGCATAACCAATATTCATTTTTTTATATTGAAATGGTGATAAATTTGGTCCAACAATATTTTTTAATAAATTAGATTTTCACATGACAATTTTTAATAAAAATTTAATTAAAATAATAATAATAAACGTCCATTTGACAAAACATCTAATATCAATTGAAAAAGATCTCTCGATCTTTTGTCGTTAAGCTATCGTTACTCAGATTTTTTCTATAAAACACTTTTATTTTATTTTATTTTATTTTATGCATAAAAACATGTTTTTGATTTTTTTTATGTTTCATTTTTTTTCTTTTCTCTATTTTTTGGTGGAATGTTTATGTAAATATAGAAAAAAAATATATAAAAATATGTAAAAATATGTAAAAATTTCTTAAGTTTCACGATATAACGAACACACTATCGGCGGGGTACCGTATACGTTGGACACATATATATTCTTTATTTTTGCAAAAAAAATTTTTATCAATAAAATATGTATATATCAGTGATGGCTAACCTTTTTGGGAAGTGGCTCAAATTTTTGTTAATTATTTGTTTTTTAGCACTAGCTCATGGATCACAAAACCAGTCGTCTCTATGAAGAGAGATAGATATTCCGTATTCATTTATTTAACGTAATTTCTCAGTCAATTCATTATTTAATTTATTTCTGTTGGAAGATTTTACAAAATTCATTGAAGAAAACAATTTTTCCTACAAATATATAGACCCGAATATCGTTAACAGAGTATTTGCTAGTTTTTTCATTGATACAAAATTATTTGGTAAAGAATCTCATACGCTTAATATAATAATTTTCTGTTTCGGAAACATTACTATCTGCACTACTTTCAGACAATTTTGCTTCTACTTCGGAAATCAAGTGTGGGTCATTTCAAAAGTCTGCGCGAATTAGTGTCTCACCCACGGGTCATAGGTTCGCAATCACTGTTACATATTAAAAAAAAAACAACACCAATACAGTAATGACTGTCAAAGCTCGGAATAATTAAGCCAGCCGTCGTCTTTCGATTAAACGGAATCTACTGTATATATAAAGATATATAAATTTAAATAATCAAAATGATTAGCGTATATACATTAAACATAGCTAATTTTCTATAGTTTATAATCATTATTGAAATTATTTTTCGTAAGTGCGTCGTATCACTGTGAAAAGTTTGTGTTTTCCTTTTTAATTTTATTAACGAACGGTGCAAGTAGATAAAACAAAATAAAAATAATTTAATAATTAACTTTGTGATATAAATTGATTTTGTTTAAGTGAGAATAAACGAATGATTTTCCAATGTAAGAAATTGTTTTTATTATTATTATTTTTTTTTTTATTTTTTATTTTTTTTTGCCTCAAGAAAAATCATCTCATATCTGTATTTATATTAATAATATTTTCGGATAGAAACAAGGTGGCTGAATAACGTAAAAATTCATAAGAAAATTAAGAAAAATGGATCAATCAGAAAATGTTGATTCAGACAGTAAACCAAGAATTTCTTCTCAAGCAGCAGCACAAATTTCTCGCGGAATAAAAAGAGCAAATGAAGAAAAAGATGTTAATCAAGTAAAAAAACAAAAATCAGATCAATCAGTCGGATCAATCGATCAATCGGATCAATCAGAAAATGTTGATTCTGATGAAAATCAATTAACAGATGTTAATCAAGAAAAGGATGTTAATCAAGCTTATTCTAAGACAGGATTAGTATACATTTTACATGGCATTATCTATCAGTTAAAACTACTAATGCTATTTTTATGTAAAGGAGTAGAAAAAAAGTATTCATTTCGTTTAGCTACAGAGTGGGATGCTGCTGAAAAGTTCGATGACTTAGTTTTTGAATACACAAAAGATAAGAAAGATAAGAAAAATGTATACCGGTTCTTGCAAGCGAAGCATAAGGAAGATGAATCGAAAAAGATTTCTATTAATGATTTACTCACAGAAACAGATGGAGAATTTAGTCTACAAAAATATTTTATTTCTTATCGTAAAATTAAACCAAAGCCAGAGTTTAACGGAAAAAATGATGTATTAAAAGACTTTGTTATTTGTACAAATATTGATCTAGATGATGATTTGCAAAGTAGTTTTGAAAGATTAGGAGATGAAGATAAAGATAAAGATGATATTTTAGATGAAGATGTACAAAGTAATAGTAAGCAGTCTAAACGTTTAAAACTTGATATAAATAAATTTCCTCAAAACGAAAGGATATTTTCCGTATTAAAAAATTCATCAGATCTAAACAGATTAGCAAAGGAATTAGCTAAGCATTTTTTAGAAGAAAAACAAATAAATTTCAAAAATCACCTCTTTAAATTGTATAAGCCTGCTTTAATAGAAATGAATATAATTGATACTAAAACTAAAAAAATTCACGATAATTTTATTGATAATCATAATCTATCAGAGCCAGCGAAAAAGTTTCGGGACTTATTTCAGAGAGAAATTTTAAATATTAAAAATCTACCTATAACAGATAAAAATATATGGAACGAAATAAAGGGTAAAAAATTACATTTATCTAAGGAATTTGAAAAGATATATCAGTTGATTGATAATCCACTGATAACTAATACAGAAGAATTTGCTAAAGCAATCGCTGAACTAATTGTACCACAACACAAAGTCATCAAAATTGAGAGAAAGAAAAATATTATTGATAAAAATATTGATAAGTTAGCTGGACACATACTGATTGCTGATAGTGAGGACGAAAAGGATCAAAAGATAATGTTTAGATCAGTGTTTTTAACGGAAGCCGATGAATTATTAAAAGGATTTGGTAATTTAGAAGATTTTAAAAATAAACTCAAAGCAGAACTGGAAAAAAAAGAAATAAAATTTGAAAATCTTCGTGATTATATATTTGAAATTAAATATTTTAAAACTTGTGTAGAGGGAAAACAACGTTTTGAAAGTACTCTGCCAAATGATTATGTAAAAGATGCGGAGATAAGCGAATTTTTTGAAAAATTAATATTTGCTGTGAACCAACCTAATGAGATTGAATTAGGAGAGATTATTGAAAAAATAATGGGTAAGGATACAAATTTAATTAATAATGGGTCTAGGGCAAGTCAATTTCTAGAACAAATGTTAAATTGGATGAAAGAAAAGAAAGGAAAATTTCTTACTTCTAAAGATGGTCAAGAATTTTTTAACGAAGCAAAGGAAAAACTTTCTAAACTAGTAACAATTTGGCCTACGTTAGAGTATCACGATAAGATTAAAAAGTATGACATAGTTTTTGATAAAATTCCAACAGAATTAACGAATTTTTTAACATTAAATGATAAACAAATTTTTAATCTAATTTGTCTAAACAACAACAACATATTGGGTGCAATTAAGGTATGTCAAACTATCAAAAATATGCCTAAATATGAAAAGGATGATAGCCATATTTGTATACGTCTTGACTCACTTCTAAGTATTAATGATCATGTAATAAAAGCATTTAAATCAAATACAAATAACTTATTAGTAATCGATTGTAAAACAGCAGAAGAGAATATAAATATAGATATATTATATAATCAATTATCTTATGTTATAAAGTTTAATAATAATAATAATAATAAAATAATTCTCATTACAAAAGATGGTGATAAGTTAGCAGAAAAATTTAAGAAAGAATTTTCTTCTATTAATAAATATAAAGAAATAAAAGATAAACATAATAATTTTAATGATCTTACTAGTGAATCACAAGAAAAACTAAAAGAAGAAAATGTTCTATTTCAAGATGAAAAAGTAAATTTAGATGAATTAATAAAAGACAATTTAAAACATCTAATTGATGGAAATGTATTAGCAAGTCTTATTGATGGTAATGGAATACAAATAGGTACTAAACTTACTGATTTAGGTGATATTAAACACTACTATATTGATCGAAAATTCAATCGTCAGGTAAAAATTGAAAAAGACTTTGTGAATAAAGAAAATTCAAGATTTTTTTTTACACAAAATAGTCAAATTACTGAATCAAATTTAAAAGAAGAAATAAAAAAAGATATAATATTAATATCTGATATAGATGATCATTTTATAGAATTATGTAACAATAAGGATTATAATAATAATATTCATTGGCTTAAAAATGATGGTAAAAATCTTATATGGAAGCAATCACGCGGTGTTTTATCGAAATTAATTGAGTTTATTGATAAAAAAAGTATTTCATATGATATAGAAAAAATTACTGATATTAAAGATAAAATGGTACTCATTGTTGCAGAACCTGGTATGGGTAAGTCTACTGTATTAACTAAGCTAGCAGAAGAAACAAAAAAATCTGATACATTATTATGGATTGTAAGAATTGACTTAAATGATCATACAAAATACTTATACGATATTTTTGAAAAGAAAATAAAGTTTAATAATAAAGATCAAGCGATTGATTTTCTATTAGAAATTGTTGTTCTTGACTCTGACTTAGGAAAAGAATTATTTAAACGTAGAATTAATGATCAAGGTAAAATAGCTTTTTTATTTGATGGTTTTGATGAGATTAGTCCGACATATAAAGAAATAGTTATTGAACAACTAAATCTACTTAAAGATACAAAGATAGAAACATTGTGGGTAACAACACGTCCACATATGAGAAGTACATTAGAAAATAAATTTAGTACACTATCTTATACTTTAGAGCCATTATCTACAGAGAATCAGGAAACATTTTTAAAGAATTTTTGGAAGAATAAATTAGATTTGAATATCGATAATGATGAACGTTTAAATGATTATATTGGAAAATTAATTAAGTTATTAAAAAGTTCTATTAATGATAAAGAAACAGAATTTACGGGAATACCATTACAAACAAGTATGTTAGCTGAAGCATTTCAAGATGAATTCGAAAAGTTTTACAAATCTAATCAACAAGAACCAAATTTACCTAAAAAACTTAATCTGGTCGAATTGTATGAGCGCTTTGTCAAAAGAAAATTCAAATTGCATCTTAAGACAAAGAAAAACGCTGATCTTTCAAAACCTGGCAATGAATATGAAACACTATTTGGATCTTTTAAAAATAAACACCAATTATTAGCATTAAGTATGCTTTTCTCTGAAGAAGATTTAAGTAAACGTCTTTCCTTTGAAGAAAATGAGGAAATAAAAATATATATAAAAGAGGTGGAAAGTGGTGACGAGAATATAGGTATTATTAATAATATTACTAATGGAAAACCCAACTTCGTTCATCGTACTTTCGCTGAATATTTTGCTGCACTATGGTTTGCTGAACTCTGGTTTAAAGGTAAACTAGAAGAGCAACAAAAAAATTTTCTACGTGAACATACTTTTAAAGAAGAAAATGGAGTAGTTCGTAATTTCTTTGATCGTATACTTACTAAGGATGAAGAAAATGAAAATAAATATGAGTTACATAATGCAGTTTTGAACAATGATAAAGACAAGATTAATGAATTATTATCAGATTTAGAACAGAGAAAGCATATAATTAATGCTACTGATAAAGGAGGTAGAACAGCACTACATTTAGCTGCTGCGTATGCCCATTCAGATATTGTTCAGATTTTATTAGATCATATTACAAATGTTAGTATAGCTGATAACGTCTTTAGTTGGAGTCCCTTAAGGTATGCTGATAGATGCCATTACTGGAATATAGCTGAATTGCTTTTGCAAAGAGGAGCAAATGGTGATCATATGCTTGAGGCAATAAGCAGCATTAATAAAGGTTTTGTAAATGAAAGAGAAGAGACTTTATTACATATAGCTGCTGAAGAAGGTTACTTGGAGTTTGTTAAAGTTTTAATAAGAAACAAAGCTGATTTTAATGCTCAAAACAATTATGGCAGTACTCCATTACACAAGGCTGCTCATGGGGGCAAACTAGATACTATCAAATATCTTATAGAAGAAAAAAAAGCTGATTTTAATGCTTAAAACAATGAGGGCAATACTCCATTACACTTGGCTGCTCAGGAGGGCAAACTAGATACTATCAAATATCTTATAGAAGAAAAAAAAGCTGATTTTAATGCTCAAAACAATTATGGCAATACTCCTTTACACTTCGCTGCTGATGGTGGCAAACTAGATACTATCAAATATCTTATAGATGAAAAAAAAGCTGATTTTAATGCTAAAAACAATGAAGGCAGCACTCCATTACTCTTGGCTGCTCATGAGGGCACACTAGATACTATCAAATATCTTATAGAAGAAAAAAAAGCTGATTTTAATGCTCAAAACAATTATGGCAATACTCCTTTACACTTGGCTGCTCAGGAGGGCAAACTAGATACTATCAAATATCTTATAGAAGAAAAAAAAGCTGATTTTAATGCTCAAAACAATGAGGGCAATACTCCATTACACTTGGCTTCTCATGAGGGCAAACTAGATACTATCAAATATCTTATAGAAGAAAAAAAAGCTGATTTTAATGCTAAAAACAATTATGGCAATACTCCATTACACTTGGCTGCTCAGGAGGGCAAACTAGATACTATCAAATATCTTATAGAAGAAAAAAAAGCTGATTTTAATGCTCAAAACAATGAGGGCAATACTCCATTACACTTGGCTTCTCATGAGGGCAAACTAGATACTATCAAATATCTTATAGAAGAAAAAAAAGCTGATTTTAATGCTAAAAACAATTATGGCAATACTCCATTACACTTGGCTGCTCAGGAGGGCAAACTAGATACTATCAAATATCTTATAGAAGAAAAAAAGCTGATTTTAATGCTCAAAACAATGAGGGCAATACTCCATTACACTTGGCTGCTGATGGTGGCAAACTAGATACTATCAAATATCTTATAGAAGAAAAAAAAGCCGATTTTAATGCTCAAAACATTTATGGCAATACTCCTTTACACAAGGCTGCTCATGGGGGCGAACTAGATACTATCAAATATCTTATAGAAGAAAAAAAAGCTGATTTTAATGCTCAAAACAATGAGGGCAATACTCCATTACACTTGACTGCTCAAGAAAATAAAGAGAGAGAAGTATTATATTTATTAAACGAAGTTAAAGCAGATCATAATATCAAAGATAACAATGGAAAAATCCCATTAGATTTAGCTACAAATAAAGACATTATCGATAGTCTTAGACATTATCAAATTAGATCTTACAGCCAAAAGCAAAGGTCACATCAGGAAGGAGTTTAAGGTTTAGTATCAGCAAAGGAATGTTTATCAGGTCCAAATTCAGGGAATAGAAGCAAAAAGAAGCTAAAGAGTGTGAATTATTCTGGACCGATGTAGATGAATTTAATGAAGAATAAGAAGATGTAAGGGATAACGGTAATATTAATAATACGAAAACAATAATAAAAAAAAAAAGTAATATTCAAAATAAAACACAAGAATCACAGAACTACTGTAATCTACTGTATATATTTTAATGGATAAAAAATTTTACAAAATAAATTAAATACTTAATTAAAAATCACATAAATTAGAAAATTACAATGAACATAATAATCGACACATTACTAACTATACTAAACTAAATGCAAGACAATAAAAACTAGACAATAGAAATAAATATAGCAAATACGATATGCAGCCAGTTCGTGTAAATAAATTAATTAAATTCAATAAAAATATAATAAATTGTCATGAATTAATTAAAATTTAACGATTCGGCTAAAAATTTGTAGCAATATCTAAATATGTTTAATAAATTATGTTTCTTTGATATGACCCTAAATGTTTATTTAAATTCGATAGATGATTTATTGATAAATCAAATGAGATAAGAATCATAATTCCAGAGTCATTTTTGGCGAAATGCGAGCCATAATAAACATAAATAATAGATAACGGTAGCTAACGGAACCCATGTACCGATTTTATTGCGAATTATGTCCTTAGATTTGTGCCGTGATGCTGATTAAAATGATACCAAATATAATAATCTAAATTGTCAAAAAATAATTATCACCATACAACATTAGTATCGTCATGCTGCTTTGCATAGCAGAAACCGT
Source organism: Ptychoptera contaminata (assembly GCA_963942525.1). NCBI lineage: Eukaryota > Metazoa > Arthropoda > Insecta > Diptera > Ptychopteridae > Ptychoptera > Ptychoptera contaminata. Next base: position 4,000,813 of record OZ012640.1, on the reverse strand, counting down.
AGTCGGACTATTGATCGCATGACGGTTGCTCATAAGACGGTGTTGTGATCTCAAATTAATCACAACGCGTGTATGTTTTTTATTATTCATTTTTAATCTTTCTCTTAAATATTAGCATAATTGTAATTGTTTTGACTAGAGATATTTGATATTTTTTATTCATAAACTGCAAAGCGTGAGAAATGGCCAATAAGCATAATTTGTAATGGTATGTTGCAATGCGTGGGATGTGGCCACCCAGCATTTTAATATATAGTAAATTGTAATGACCTATATAATAAGTAAAGCAGAGAGAAGAATTAATTAATTAAGTTTTGACGGTCAAACCAGAAGGTTGTTAATAAATATTTTAATCTTATATAATAAATAAAGTTTTGTAATTGAAAATAAATAAATGTTATATTGATCATTATTGAAGTGTTTTTATTCGTCGTGATATAATATCCCAATTTAATAGTGGAGAATTGAGAGAGTTCAACAGTAACTTACAATTGGTGAATATTGGCCCTTTTCGTATTCACTAAGCCAATTGTATTACTATACCCCGATATTTGACATCAGCAATTGTCATTTATCAAACAAAGGTGATTCGACGATTGAACTAAGTACTTTGTGGAAACGTGCTACCAGACGTAAGTAACTAGCTTAAGGCAGTCAGAAACGTCATTATTGCCTCCATCACAAGGAAAACAGTTTAACCCATCGTCGCAGATCCAACATCTATATTTTTGTCGAAATAATTGTTGGTAGCGATATATCGTAGTAAACGCGATAAAAATAATAAAATAAACTCACTTTGTCTGCTGAGCTGCTTTCCATCCACAATGCCCACATCTCGTCTGCAATGTCCATGATGCGTATTCTGTGACGAAAATGCAAAAAATGTTTTTAAAAAATTAATCAAATATGTGAATTCATAAATTTTAAATGATTTGAAACTATAATTAATTTTTCAATAAAATATCTTTATCTATCGAATAAATTATTACAGTGGCGCCGAAATGCATGCAACCGATAAATCAATATAATTTTTGTCAATGTCATAAGTAACGCAATTCTCATACTTTAACGCATCAGCGATGAAGATTTGTTATCGTTTCTGCTATACATATTTGAATATATAATGCGGTGACGTTTATACCTTATGCGATATGCGTCTCACACGTGTTAAATATCGCACAAGCATATCAAATACGTTTAATAATAAGCAACGCGTAAAAGTGAGAAAGAGAGACGCTAGTACGAATAAAGTGACAAAGCATACTCTTCGATAAATTAATTGACGCAAGGGGCTTGGTTAATAGAAAAACAAAATGAAATAATGAACGACGCACAAAAGATCATTGAAATAATTTTTATTTTATATTTTAAAATTGGAGAAAATTATATGAAAAAATATTTAATAAGAGGATAAGATTTGATACGAAAACAAAACCATGCGGCAAAGGAGGCAGCCTACAGCACAGCGATTGCGTCAAAATAAAATATTTATTTAATTTTTTTTTACAAAAATAATCGCGAGTCCAATGAAAATATTGCAAATAAAATTTTAATAGCATTTACGTTAAAACAATTGGATTTTTGGCATAAAATCAAAAAAAAATATTTTGCTAACATAAAAGAGAAAAAAATGGCTTAGACCGTGCATAAAAAAATTCAACAAAATTTTTATGGAAAATTAGAGCCTTTTTAATTATTTATACGTGAATATTAATTAATAAAATTATTACTCACCGATAATAGATAACATTTTAATCACACTCACAATTATTTAATTTAATAAATTTGATTTGGAATTAATTAAAATAAATAATATTTGCACCACAAACACTGAGCACAATCAATAGACAATGATCAATTATGATTCTACTACTGGCGCCGCTAGACATACACTGTTTCATTGTTTTAACCTAGTACTACGGTACTAAAAGGTGTAAAGTAAATAGCGTTAAGTATGATTCACAGGTACCAATTGTTAAAATATAGGATATGAACTATGTTTCTATTATTTTTTATTTCTAATTTGTAACTAATGTCATTGTAGACTTATGATTTTGACATTTTTACGAATTTTTGAATTATTTCACATCGAACTTTATGTTTTTATTTTTTTTATTAAAAGTTTATAAATAACATTTCTTTTTTTTTTTTTTTAATTATATTATTCGCAACACGATTTATAGTATAACATAATTAACATATTTATTTAAAAAATAAATACAGGTAATCTGTATGCTTTTGCTGTTACAGTTGATGATGTTTCACTCGTTAATTATTCATTGTTTAGCATAAAATTCTAATTTAACATTTATTGTACATAATTCTAAAAACTGATTTCATGTAATAACTGGGTGGTTATTTTATACCTGCATAATGACTTTTATTGTTTAGCAAAAAAAAAAAATGAAGGAAAAATTGACTTTATCCTATCAGCGAGTTTGACTTAACTTTTACTTATTTAACCATTAAAGAAATTTTAGGTACTCAGGATGAAATAGGCGGCACCAGAATGTATACATTATTAAGATCAATTAAACTAAGTTGAAAAGGGATACGGACACAGTAGGGTGCTACGCTGCGTCCGCTACCCTTAATAATTCATTTTTATATTTATTTCTATAAACCTTTTTGTATTTATTAACGAAACTAAATTAAAAATGACTCTACAATCATGATTTAGAACCTCATTTGATTCATAAATGAATTATCTGTCGAACTTTATTAAATATTTAATTACATAGCATAGAAAAATAAAGTTTCGTTATTAACGTCCCTGCAAATTTTCAGGCGAATCGATAATTTTAATTAATCCTTGACAAATAATTATATTTTTAATGAATCTAATTAGTTTAGATACATGATTAGTTATTTAAATTTGCATTCTTAAATAGAAGAACATAAAAAGTTAATTTTTAATGTTGGCACTCTATGTGGTTTTTTTCTTCTTTATTTCCCCTTAAACACTAAATTAATTATAAATATTATATCAATAATTACACCTTAATTAGCAATAGAAGAGTTGGGGATCTTCGAATGAGTTAATTATTATTTTCTATTGAGAAAATTTTTATTAAAAAAATTATTAATTTTGTTAAAATTTATTTCAATAAACCGTGCATTTTCCCCCTATAGTCAAGATACTCGTTTGGATGAAAAATAATCCAAAAATTTTCTGCCTATAGTCGAGATTCTAATTTGGAAGAAAAATATCCCATTTATTTTCCCCCTATAGTCGAGATTCTCGTTTGGAAGAAAAATATCCCATTAATTTTCCCCCTATAGTCAAGATTCGCGTTTGGAAGAAAAATTACCATAAAATTCTGTTTATAGCTTATGATAAATATTTACTAATTATCTATAATTCAGAACATTATAAAATTGACAAATTATTCAATTTGCCAGAAATTGGGACAAGCTATCGCCGATAACTTGTCGTAGATCTCTTTTCCGTTATATTTTTTTTATTATTTATTATTTGTGACGGCGATTTTGTATTATTATTATTATTATTATATATATTATTTGTCGAGAATTTTAATCAAAATTAAAAGACAAAAATAGAAAAACATAATTTCAGATTGAGGTAAAATGCTAGTGAATTTTTGTTTAGTGAATGTGACGATTCGCTTGTCTGTTTTTAATTTATTTTTATTAAATTTTTTTCTAATTTTATTTTATTTTTTCTGTTGTTTCAGTAGTAATAGCCATCACCATCGGTGAAAATTTTGATTCAAAGATTCAAGAAGAAGTTGAATTAGAAAATAACACTTGAACACGTTTTTCAAAATTACCCAAGGAATGCAGTTTTTTAAATGAATATTTGCTTAAAGCACAAACAGGTTTAGTAATTTCTTTGTTTTTTTTAGTAATTAAAAACAATAATTTCCCCTTAAACACTAAATTACGTAATTATAATAAATATTAATTTTGAATATTCAATTTTCCCCTTAATTGATTAATAATTACACATTTATGTATTTTTAGCTAAACGAAAATGACTAATAGCGAGGATATCAAGGAGAATTTTACAAATGAAGTTTGTCAGGATATACAAAATATTAAACTGAGAACAACAAGAGAAGTAAAGAATAATCGTTTTAATTTTATTTAATTTAATTTTTTCTGTTGTTTCAGTTAACATCGGTGTCCATTGTCCCCATTGTCAATGTCAGCTTTAGGCATCAATTACTGTTGGTGGATTAGCTAAGCAGAAAGCAAAAAACAAGAAGCAATCAGACAGTTTGTGTGCCAAGTATATTAACATATTGTAAATAAAATTTTTATAATTTTCATTTATTCATCAAAATATCATTTTTAAATTTTTTAGATAATTGACGACTCATGGATAATCATAAATATTTATAAGGGAAATTCGCACCAGAAGGGAATATCGAAAATTTTTACAAAACTACTCAACAATGTAGTTTTAAGATGAATTTTTGCTGAAAGCACAAACAGCCAACAAAGAAAAAAAAAAAGTTAGAATTATGATAATAATAATATTAATAATAATAATGTTTTTAAATTATAAAATTCGTTAATCGTAAAAATTAATTGAATTTAATTAGAAATAAGCAAATAAGAAAACTTTTCGAGATTTTCCTATACAACTGGGGGCTAAAAAACTCTCTTTTGCAATTTTGTTAAAATTTCGGGAGGTCAAAAATCACAAAATAAATATTTGTGATTTTTTTTAAATTTTTTCATAGGCGCAAATCGAAACCGAAACACTGCATTTTGGTAGATGTCTTGATAAAACTGCATTAAAGATTTAGGGATAGAGCATAGAAAAATGAATTCTCTAACGTATTTAGGTACTGGGATTCATTATTAACGTCCCTGTAAATTTTCAGAAGCATATTGTGGAGCATTTTGTTTGTTTGGTAAGAGATCACCTGGCAAGGGAAGATCAACTGTAATAGAGATTTTTTTGTTATAATTAAATAAAATAAAATTATTTTAATTTCAATAAATAATTTAAGAATTTTTTATTGTTTAATTTCACACCAAAAGTTATTTTTTTTTGTAGCGAAAAAGTTTATAATTTTGCATTATTTTTAGTATAGATGGAGCACTTTCCCCATTTTTAAAGAACACAAGAATAAAGTTTGTATGTTTCGTTCTATATATACAAAGTCAAGAAATGAAATTCTTGCTGTCCCGTGAGCAGCGTGCATAAGTCGTTTTACGTTCTTTACGCTTATTACTTATAATAAGTCGTGGGGATCGTATTAATAGGAGGGCCTAGCGATGAAATGCACAAAATTTGCGCGGGTATATAAAACTGCGCCCCTCTGGCCACGGATATAGGAGAACCCCCGGAGCTCCTGTCCGTGGTCTCGAGGGAGGCAGAGTTCTTTTATACAGTTTCTTATGTTTAGTTTTTCTAAACAACAAGCGGGTCCATTTCTAGGGGGGATGGGCCCGCTCCGCTGTAGAATTTATCGTTAGGATAAATGTGCACAAAATTTACAACGAAAACAATAGCCAAAAAAATTCTATTGTTAAGATATAACAAAGGAATTTATAAAAAAAATAATAATAATAAATAAATAAAAAGTAGTAGTGATAGAAGAGCAGTCGAAGGAGAAGCAACTAGCGCAAAGTGGTGGGTGCGCCCCCCAAGTATTAAGAAAAAATATTAATTTCTTTATTCTCGGGGGGCTTCGGAGTATCATTATTGTGTGGTCCAGTGAAAAAAGTTCCTTCATAAATATTATTTATTCTCCATCAAACACTAATTATTATAAAAAATACTTATTTTGTGTACTTAAAAAATTAAATTCTCAATCACAAATAGCTAAAACTCCTCCCATCATCATCATCCTCCTTTCATATATTATTATCATTGATAATAAAGAAAAATAAGTTTTAATTCTTCCTTAAAATATAATTACTTTTCGCATCAGGCTAAAATTAAATAAAATAATTTATTTAGTCTATTTTTCTACCATCATTCATCCTTTATCATATCCATCCACCCACTCACTATACAAATGTACTTTAGTTGTTGTTTAGTCAAAACCACGTTTATTTCATTTTTCTATAATAAAACTAATGTCATTGAGTAATTGCCGTTAGAAATAAATAAAACGTAAACAAAGTAGTTTGTGCGAGCGTGTGTGTGTGTGTTTATATAAAATCGGCGATTAAATAATTAATAAAAACATTTCGTTGTTAAAATGATTAATTATGGTTAATGTGCATAAACAGTTTAACATATGTTTCAATCAGTTAGCATCAATATGCCAATATAGATGAGAAACATCTCTCTGGATGATAAATTTATTTAAAAACTTTGACTGACTGACGTAAGGAACAGATAAAAGTAGTTTGTGTGTGCGTGCGTGTGTGTTTGTTTTCATCTGCGATTAATTAATTAAATAATAAAATTATGTTTTGTGTGCATAAACAGTTTTATGTTTCCTGAATACTGGATAATGGCTATGGATTTGTTTGGAAGAGAAAACATCAACCTCCGCTGGAATAAAAGGTATTTTAAAATTATTTTGTTTAATTTTTCACAGAGATTTACCAACCACATAAAATTCTTTTATTTATTAATTCATTTTTCTTTATTATTTATTGATAATTTAATATTGGCTTTCTGTATGGGGTTTTTTCCCCTCAAACTCTTAATTAATTATAATTATTAATTTTTTGCATTTTAAAATTAATCAATAGAAACATAAAAAATAGACAAAAAAACATTAATTTTGCATTGATTTTTATCTCCAATTAATGTTTTTTCTTTTTCTCTAATTATAATTAATAAATTTTCCCCTTAATTAAAAATAAAAGAATTGGGGACCGCTAAATTAATTATTTTTTTCTATTGAGAAAAATTTCATTAAGAAAATTATTAATTTTGTGAAAATTTCTTCCAATCATAGTATTTCGGTGATTTTTCGTATAATTTTTCTTTGATTTAAATTAATTTAATTAAGAAAATATTTAATTAATTTTGCTCAGTGAGTTTGGTACAGCAGCTGTCAAAATAAAAGTTTTTCAATTTTTTTTTCTGCACAAGAAAACAAAACTAGAGTTAATAATTAAGAAGTAAAAACTGCGTGATTGGTATCCAAATAAGGGACACCACCCACCATTTTATGAGTAAAATTATATTTTATCTATTTGGGGAACAATGCTAATGAATAAAACTATATTTCCCTTATTCTCATTAATTAATTAAATTTTCTTATCATTTCTTTAATCAAGTTTTCCTTTTGCTTCAGTCTGTTGAAATTCTGAAAAACTAGGATTGGAAACATTTAAGGCATTTAATAAAGAAAAACAAAAGATAAAATTTATTTAATTATTATTTTTTATTTATTTTAACAAAGAATTAATGGAATTTTTCACTTTTTTTTATCTGTAAATAAAATATAATTTCCATTTGTTATTGGGTCACCAAAAACAGTTTTTCACAATTATTAGTCTATTCTTTCCATCGGATTTCGATTCCACCAAATTTTTATTATATGATATCCAAACGTTTAATCACACCTGAAAAAATAATTTACTATTCATGTTGCTAATTTTAATTAAATTAATTAATTTTTACAAATTTAATTAAATATTCTCTTTGACAGGGAACAGGGGCAATGTCCCTGATCAGCTGATCATTTTTAATTAAATTTTAAAAAGTACTAGTTGCTATAAAATATTAATTTATCCATAAAAATAGGGTAAAATTGCTGTTCGGTTTCTTCTGGTAAAATTTTGAAAGTAAATAGCAGAATAGCAAAGATACAATAAATGTAGTGAATCACGGATAATTAGTAAATATTTATTATAAGCTATTATGGTGGGTGAGTCTCTACTATTAGGAAATTATTTTCTTTCAAATGACAATCTCGACTATAAGGAAAAGATTAATGGGATATTTTTCTTCCAAATAAGAGTCTCGACTACAGAGAATTTTCAAGAAATATGTGGAAGAAAAAACGTTCATTATTTCATTTAATAAGAAATTAAAATGTTTTATTTTATCAATCTGAAATTGATCCCCAAAAACTAATTATTATTTATTTATTTTATTTTGCAGTTGAAAATGATGGGCTGTTGTCATCAATGCCGTCTTGGACGATCAGCGGGTGGCGAATGGACTTTGCAGGGGCCAGGGTGCACGGAGCAAGAAACAAGTGGCCTTAAGTGTGGTAAGTCCGATTTAAAATAAATATTTAATTATATTAAATCTAAAATAAGCACAAAATTAATTTTCATCCTTATTGCCAACATTTGGTCCTTTAAGCTATTCTTTAATTTCTACAATTTTATAAAGACACGGATAATATTAATAAATAAATTATCTATCGAATTTTAATTAACAATTAGGGTCAAGGTATAGAAACGTCGTGACATTGACCTACATTTCAATGCAAAAAACGATCCCCATACGTCACTGAACGGGGAAAGTGTTGTTTATAAAGGAAAAGCAAAATAAACAAAAAAATTATTAACTATTATTTATTCTGTATTTAATTTATTTGTTTACAAAGCCATTTACATAAATAAATTTCATTTATTTATCGTGTTATTTTATTTTGCAGTTGTCATCAATGGCGCCTAGCGGACCTTGCAGGAAGAAAGAAACAGGCGGCTTATTAGTGTGGTAAGTCCTATTTTTATTAATTATATTTATAATAATTAATATTACTGTAATAATAATTAATATTCTATTAACAATTATTACAATAATATTAATTATTCTCAGTTTTTTTTCACAATTATAATTTGTTTTTTGTTAATTATTCTCAGTTTTTCACAATTATAATTAATTTTTTGTTAATTATTCTCAGTTTTTCACAATTATAATTAATTTTTCATAATTATTCTCAGTTTTTCACAATTATTATTAATTTTTTCATAATTATTCTTAGTTTTTCACAATTATTATTCATTTTTCATAATTATTCTCAGTTTTTCACAATTATAATTAATTTTTTGTTAATTATTCTCAGTTTTTCACAATAATTATTAATTTTTCATAATTATTTTCAGTTTTTCACAATTATAATTAATTTTTTGTTAATTATTCTTAGTTTTTCACAATTATTATTAATTTTTCATAATTATTTTCAGTTTTTCACAATTATAATTCATTTTTTGTTAATTATTCTCAGTTTTTCACAATAATTATTAATTTTTCATAATTATTTTCAGTTTTTCACAATTATAATTCATTTTTTGTTAATTATTCTCAGTTTTTCACAATAATTATTAATTTTTCATAATTATTTTCAGTTTTTCACAATTATTATTAATTTTTTGTTAATTATTCTCAGTTTTTCACAATTATTATTAATTTTTCACAATTATTTTCAGTTTTTCACAATTATTATTCATTTTTTGTTAATTATTCTCAGTTTTTTACAATTATTATTAATTTTTCATAATTATTTTCAGTTTTTCACAATTATAATTAATTTTTTGTTAATTATTCTTAGTTTTTCACAATTATTATTCGTTTTTCACAATTATAATTAGTTTTTTGTTAATTATTCTTAGTTTTTCACAATTATTATTCATTTTTCATAGTTATTTTCAGTTTTTCGCAATTATTATTAATTTTTTGTTAATTATTCTCAGTTTTTCACAATTATTATTAATTTTTCACAATTATTTTCAGTTTTTCACAATTATAATTCATTTTTTGTTAATTATTCTTAGTTTTTCACAATTATTATTCATTTTTCATAGTTATTTTCAGTTTTTCGCAATTATTATTCATTTTTTGTTAATTATTCTTAGTTTTTCACAATTATTATTAATTTTTCACAATTATTTTCAGTTTTTCACAATTATTATTAATTTTTTGTTAATTATTCTCAGTTTTTCACAATTATTATTCATTTTTCATAGTTATTTTCAGTTTTTCACAATTATAATTCATTTTTTGTTAATTATTCTCAGTTTTTCACAATAATTATTAATTTTTCATAATTATTTTCAGTTTTTCACAATTATTATTAATTTTTTGTTAATTATTCTCAGTTTTTCACAATTATTATTAATTTTTCACAATTATTTTCAGTTTTTCACAATTATTATTCATTTTTTGTTAATTATTCTCAGTTTTTTACAATTATTATTAATTTTTCATAATTATTTTCAGTTTTTCACAATTATAATTAATTTTTTGTTAATTATTCTTAGTTTTTCACAATTATTATTCGTTTTTCACAATTATAATTAGTTTTTTGTTAATTATTCTTAGTTTTTCACAATTATTATTCATTTTTCACAATTATAATTAGTTTTTTGTTAATTATTCTTAGTTTTTCACAATTATTATTAATTTTTCACAATTATTATTCATTTTTCATAGTTATTATCAGTTTTTCACAATTATTATTCATTTTTTGTTAATTTTTCTTAGTTTTTCACAATTATTATTAATTTTTCACAATTATAATTAGTTTTTTGTTAATTATTCTTAGTTTTTCACAATTATTATTCGTTTTTCACAATTATTTTCAGTTTTTCACAATTATTATTCATTTTTTGTTAATTATTCTCAGTTTTTTACAATTATTATTAATTTTTCATAATTATTTTCAGTTTTTCACAATTATAATTAATTTTTTGTTAATTATTCTTAGTTTTTCACAATTATTATTCGTTTTTCACAATTATAATTAGTTTTTTGTTAATTATTCTTAGTTTTTCACAATTATTATTCATTTTTCACAATTATAATTAGTTTTTTGTTAATTATTCTTAGTTTTTCACAATTATTATTAATTTTTCACAATTATTATTCATTTTTCATAGTTATTATCAGTTTTTCACAATTATTATTCATTTTTTGTTAATTATTCTCAGTTTTTCACAATAATTATTAATTTTTCATAATTATTTTCAGTTTTTCACAATTATTATTAATTTTTTGTTAATTATTCTCAGTTTTTCACAATTATTATTAATTTTTCACAATTATTTTCAGTTTTTCACAATTATTATTCATTTTTTGTTAATTATTCTCAGTTTTTTACAATTATTATTAATTTTTCATAGTTATTTTCAGTTTTTCACAATTATAATTCATTTTTTGTTAATTATTCTCAGTTTTTCACAATAATTATTAATTTTTCATAATTATTTTCAGTTTTTCACAATTATTATTAATTTTTTGTTAATTATTCTCAGTTTTTCACAATTATTATTCATTTTTCATAGTTATTTTCAGTTTTTCGCAATTATTATTAATTTTTTGTTAATTATTCTCAGTTTTTCACAATTATTATTAATTTTTCACAATTATTTTCAGTTTTTCACAATTATAATTCATTTTTTGTTAATTATTCTTAGTTTTTCACAATTATTATTAATTTTTCACAATTATAATTAGTTTTTTGTTAATTATTCTTAGTTTTTCACAATTATTATTCGTTTTTCACAATTATTTTCAGTTTTTCACAATTATAATTCATTTTTTGTTAATTATTCTTAGTTTTTCACAATTATTATTCGTTTTTCACAATTATAATTAGTTTTTTGTTAATTATTCTTAGTTTTTCACAATTATTATTCGTTTTTCACAATTATTATTCGTTTTTCACAATTATTTTCAGTTTTTCACAATTATAATTCATTTTTTGTTAATTATTCTTAGTTTTTCACAATTATTATTCGTTTTTCACAATTATAATTTGTTTTTTGTTAATTATTCTTAGTTTTTCACAATTATTATTCATTTTTCATAGTTATTTTCAGTTTTTCGCAATTATTATTCATTTTTTGTTAATTATTCTTAGTTTTTCACAATTATTATTAATTTTTCACAATTATTTTCAGTTTTTCACAATTATAATTCATTTTTTGTTAATTATTCTTAGTTTTTCACAATTATTATTAATTTTTCACAATTATTATTCATTTTTCATAGTTATTTTCAGTTTTTCGCAATTATTATTCATTTTTTGTTAATTATTCTTAGTTTTTCACAATTATTATTAATTTTTCACAATTATTTTCAGTTTTTCACAATTATAATTAGTTTTTTGTTAATTATTCTTAGTTTTTCACAATTATTATTCGTTTTTCACAATTATTATTCATTTTTTGTTAATTATTCTCAGTTTTTTACAATTATTATTAATTTTTCATAATTATTTTCAGTTTTTCACAATTATAATTAGTTTTTTGTTAATTATTCTTAGTTTTTCACAATTATTATTCGTTGTTCACAATTATAATTAATTTTTTGTTAATTATTCTTAGTTTTTCACAATTATTATTCATTTTTCATAGTTATTTTCAGTTTTTCACAATTATAATTTGTTTTTTGTTAATTATTCTTAGTTTTTCACAATTATTATTCATTTTTTGTTAATTATTCTCAGTTTTTCACAATTATAATTAATTTTTCATAATTATTTTCAGTTCTTCACAATTATAATTAATTTTTTGTTAATTATTCTCAGTTTTTCACAATTATTATTCATTTTTCATAATTATTTTCAGTTTTTCACAATTATTATTCATTTTTTGTTAATTATTCTCAGTTTTTCACAATAATTATTAATTTTTCATAATTATTTTCAGTTTTTCGCAATTATTATTCATTTTTTGTTAATTATTCTTAGTTTTTCACAATTATTATTAATTTTTCACAATTATTTTCAGTTTTTCACAATTATAATTCATTTTTTGTTAATTATTCTTAGTTTTTCACAATTATTATTCGTTTTTCACAATTATAATTAGTTTTTTGTTAATTATTCTTAGTTTTTCACAATTATTATTCATTTTTCATAGTTATTTTCAGTTTTTCGCAATTATTATTCATTTTTTGTTAATTATTCTTAGTTTTTCACAATTATTATTAATTTTTCACAATTATTTTCAGTTTTTCACAATTATAATTCATTTTTTGTTAATTATTCTTAGTTTTTCACAATTATTATTAATTTTTCACAATTATTATTCATTTTTCATAGTTATTTTCAGTTTTTCGCAATTATTATTCATTTTTTGTTAATTATTCTTAGTTTTTCACAATTATTATTAATTTTTCACAATTATTTTCAGTTTTTCACAATTATAATTAGTTTTTTGTTAATTATTCTTAGTTTTTCACAATTATTATTCATTTTTCATAGTTATTTTCAGTTTTTCACAATTATAATTTGTTTTTTGTTAATTATTCTTAGTTTTTCACAATTATTATTCATTTTTTGTTAATTATTCTCAGTTTTTCACAATTATAATTAATTTTTCATAATTATTTTCAGTTCTTCACAATTATAATTAATTTTTTGTTAATTATTCTCAGTTTTTCACAATTATTATTCATTTTTCATAATTATTTTCAGTTTTTCACAATTATTATTCATTTTTTGTTAATTATTCTCAGTTTTTCACAATAATTATTAATTTTTCATAATTATTTTCAGTTTTTCGCAATTATTATTCATTTTTTGTTAATTATTCTTAGTTTTTCACAATTATTATTAATTTTTCACAATTATTTTCAGTTTTTCACAATTATAATTCATTTTTTGTTAATTATTCTTAGTTTTTCACAATTATTATTAATTTTTCACAATTATTATTCATTTTTGTTAATTATTTTCAGTTTTTCACAATTATTATTCATTTTTTGTTAATTATTCTTAGTTTTTCACAATTATTATTAATTTTTCACAATTATAATTAGTTTTTTGTTAATTATTCTTAGTTTTTCACAATTATTATTCATTTTTCATAATTATTTTCAGTTTTTCACAATTATAATTCATTTTTTGTTAATTATTCTTAGTTTTTCACAATTATTATTCGTTTTTCACAATTATTATTAATTTTTTGTTAATTATTCTCAGTTTTTCACAATTATTATTAATTTTTCACAATTATAATTAGTTTTTTGTTAATTATTCTTAGTTTTTCACAATTATTATTCGTTTTTCACAATTATAATTAATTTTTCATAATTATTCTTAGTTTTTCACAATTATTATTCATTTTTCATAATTATTCTTAGTTTTTCACAATTATAATTAATTTTTTGTTAATTATTCTCAGTTTTTCACAATTATTATTCATTTTTCATAATTATTTTCAGTTTTTCACAATTATAATTCATTTTTTGTTAATTATTCTTAGTTTTTCACAATTATTATTCGTTTTTCACAATTATTATTAATTTTTTGTTAATTATTCTCAGTTTTTCACAATAATTATTAATTTTTCATAATTATTTTCAGTTTTTCGCAATTATTATTCATTTTTTGTTAATTATTCTCAGTTTTTCACAATTATTATTAATTTTTCACAATTATAATTAGTTTTTTGTTAATTATTCTTAGTTTTTCACAATTATTATTCGTTTTTCACAATTATTATTCATTTTTTGTTAATTATTCTTAGTTTTTCACAATTATTATTTGTTTTTCACAATTATTTTCAGTTTTTCACAATTATAATTAATTTTTTGTTAATTATTCTTAGTTTTTTACAATTATTATTCGTTTTTCACAATTATTATTCATTTTTGTTAATTATTTTCAGTTTTTCACAATTATTATTCATTTTTTGTTAATTATTCTTAGTTTTTCACAATTATTTTCAGTTTTTCACAATTATAATTAATTTTTTGTTAATTATTCTCAGTTTTTCACAATTATTATTCATTTTTCATAATTATTCTTAGTTTTTCACAATTATAATTAATTTTTTGTTAATTATTCTCAGTTTTTCACAATTATTATTATTTATTTTTCATAATTATTTTCAGTTTTATACAATTATAATTCATTTTTTGTTAATTATTCTTAGTTTTTCACAATTATTATTCGTTTTTCACAATTATTATTAATTTTTTGTTAATTATTCTCAGTTTTTCACAATTATTATTAATTTTTCACAATTATAATTAGTTTTTTGTTAATTATTCTTAGTTTTTCACAATTATTATTCATTTTTCATAGTTATTTTCAGTTTTTCACAATTATAATTTGTTTTTTGTTAATTATTCTTAGTTTTTCACAATTATTATTCATTTTTTGTTAATTATTCTCAGTTTTTCACAATTATAATTAATTTTTCATAATTATTTTCAGTTCTTCACAATTATAATTAATTTTTTGTTAATTATTCTCAGTTTTTCACAATTATTATTCATTTTTCATAATTATTTTCAGTTTTTCACAATTATTATTCATTTTTTGTTAATTATTCTCAGTTTTTCACAATAATTATTAATTTTTCATAATTATTTTCAGTTTTTCGCAATTATTATTCATTTTTTGTTAATTATTCTTAGTTTTTCACAATTATTATTAATTTTTCACAATTATTTTCAGTTTTTCACAATTATAATTCATTTTTTGTTAATTATTCTTAGTTTTTCACAATTATTATTAATTTTTCACAATTATTATTCATTTTTGTTAATTATTTTCAGTTTTTCACAATTATTATTCATTTTTTGTTAATTATTCTTAGTTTTTCACAATTATTATTAATTTTTCACAATTATAATTAGTTTTTTGTTAATTATTCTTAGTTTTTCACAATTATTATTCATTTTTCATAATTATTTTCAGTTTTTCACAATTATAATTCATTTTTTGTTAATTATTCTTAGTTTTTCACAATTATTATTCGTTTTTCACAATTATTATTAATTTTTTGTTAATTATTCTCAGTTTTTCACAATAATTATTAATTTTTCATAATTATTTTCAGTTTTTCGCAATTATTATTAATTTTTTGTTAATTATTCTCAGTTTTTCACAATTATTATTAATTTTTCACAATTATAATTAGTTTTTTGTTAATTATTCTTAGTTTTTCACAATTATTATTCGTTTTTCACAATTATTATTCATTTTTTGTTAATTATTCTTAGTTTTTCACAATTATTATTTGTTTTTCACAATTATTTTCAGTTTTTCACAATTATAATTAATTTTTTGTTAATTATTCTTAGTTTTTCACAATTATTATTCGTTTTTCACAATTATTATTCATTTTTGTTAATTATTTTCAGTTTTTCACAATTATTATTCATTTTTTGTTAATTATTCTTAGTTTTTCACAATTATTTTCAGTTTTTCACAATTATAATTAATTTTTTGTTAATTATTCTCAGTTTTTCACAATTATTATTCATTTTTCATAATTATTCTTAGTTTTTCACAATTATAATTAATTTTTTGTTAATTATTCTCAGTTTTTCACAATTATTATTATTTATTTTTCATAATTATTTTCAGTTTTATACAATTATAATTCATTTTTTGTTAATTATTCTTAGTTTTTCACAATTATTATTCGTTTTTCACAATTATTATTAATTTTTTGTTAATTATTCTCAGTTTTTCACAATTATTATTAATTTTTCACAATTATAATTAGTTTTTTGTTAATTATTCTTAGTTTTTTACAATTATTATTCGTTTTTCACAATTATTATTCATTTTTTGTTAATTATTCTCAGTTTTTCACAATTATTATTCATTTTTCATAATTATTTTCAGTTTTTCACAATTATAATTAATTTTTTGTTAATTATTCTTAGTTTTTCACAATTATTATTAATTTTTCACAATTATTTTCAGTTTTTCACAATTATAATTAATTTTTTGTTAATTATTCTTAGTTTTTCACAATTATTATTCGTTTTTCACAATTATTATTCATTTTTTGTTAATTATTCTCAGTTTTTCACAATTATTATTCATTTTTATAATTATTTTCAGTTTTTCACAATTATTATTCATTTTTTGTTAATTATTCTTAGTTTTTCACAATTATTATTAATTTTTCACAATTATTATTCATTTTTCATAGTTATTTTCAGTTTTTCACAATTATTATTCATTTTTTGTTAATTTTTCTTAGTTTTTCACAATTATTATTAATTTTTCACAATTATAATTAGTTTTTTGTTAATTATTCTTAGTTTTTCACAATTATTATTCGTTTTTCACAATTATTATTCATTTTTTGTTAATTATTCTCAGTTTTTCACAATTATTATTCATTTTTCATAATTATTTTCAGTTTTTCACAATTATAATTAATTTTTTGTTAATTATTCTTAGTTTTTCACAATTATTATTCGTTTTTCACAATTATTATTCATTTTTTGTTAATTATTCTCAGTTTTTCACAATTATTATTCATTTTTCACAATTATTTTCAGTTTTTCACAATTATAATTAATTTTTTGTTAATTATTCTTAGTTTTTCACAATTATTATTCGTTTTTCACAATTATTATTCATTTTTTGTTAATTATTCTCAGTTTTTCACAATTATTATTCATTTTTATAATTATTTTCAGTTTTTCACAATTATTATTCATTTTTTGTTAATTATTCTCAGTTTTTCACAATTATTATTAATTTTTCACAATTATTTTCAGTTTTTCACAATTAAATTCATTTTTTGTTAATTATTCTTAGTTTTTCACAATTATTATTAATTTTTCACAATTATTTTCAGTTTTTCACAATTATAATTAATTTTTTGTTAATTATTCTTAGTTTTTCACAATTATTATTAATTTTTCACAATTATTATTCATTTTTTGTTAATTATTCTCAGTTTTTCACAATTATTATTAATTTTTCACAATTATAATTAGTTTTTTGTTAATTATTCTTAGTTTTTCACAATTATTATTCGTTTTTCACAATTATTATTCATTTTTTGTTAATTATTCTCAGTTTTTCACAATGATTATTAATTTTACATAATTATTTTCAGTTTTTCACAATTATTATTCATTTTTTGTTAATTATTCTCAGTTTTTCACAATAATTATTAATTTTTCATAATTATTTTCAGTTTTTCGCAATTATTATTCATTTTTTGTTAATTATTCTTAGTTTTTCACAATTATTATTAATTTTTCACAATTATTTTCAGTTTTTCACAATTATAATTAATTTTTTGTTAATTATTCTTAGTTTTTCACAATTATTATTCGTTTTTCACAATTATTATTCATTTTTTGTTAATTATTCTCAGTTTTTCACAATTATTATTCATTTTTCATAATTATTTTCAGTTTTTCACAATTATAATTAATTTTTTGTTAATTATTCTTAGTTTTTCACAATTATTATTCGTTTTTCACAATTATAATTAGTTTTTTGTTAATTATTCTTAGTTTTTCACAATTATTATTAATTTTTCACAATTATAATTAGTTTTTTCTTAATTATAATTAGTTTTTCACAATTATTATTCGTTTTTCACAATTATTATTCATTTTTTGTTAATTATTCTCAGTTTTTTACAATTATTATTAATTTTTCATAATTATTTTCAGTTTTTCACAATTATAATTAATTTTTTGTTAATTATTCTTAGTTTTTCGCAATTATTATTCGTTTTTCACAATTATTATTCATTTTTTGTTAATTATTCTCAGTTTTTCACAATTATTATTCATTTTTCATAATTATTTTCAGTTTTTCACAATTATTATTCATTTTGTGTTAATTATTCTCAGTTTTTCACAATTATTATTAATTTTTCATAATTATTTTCAGTTTTTCACAATTATAATTAATTTTTTGTTAATTATTCTTAGTTTTTCACAATTATTATTAATTTTTCACAATTATTTTCAGTTTTTCACAATTATAACTCATTTTTTGTTAATTATTCTTAGTTTTTCACAATTATTATTCATTTTTCACAATTATTTTCAGTTTTTCACAATTATAATTCATTTTTTGTTAATTATTCTTAGTTTTTCACAATTATTATTAATTTTTAACAATTATTATTCATTTTTTATAATTATTCTTAGTTTTCCACAATTATTATTCATTTTTTATAATTATTCTTAGTTTTCCACAATTATTATTCATTTTTCATAATTATTTTCAGTTTTTCACAATTATAATTAATTTTTTGTTAATTATTCTTAGTTTTTCACAATTATTATTAATTTTTCACAATTATTATTCATTTTTTGTTAATTATTCTCAGTTTTTCACAATTATTATTCATTTTTCATAATTATTTTCAGTTTTTCACAATTATAATTAATTTTTTGTTAATTATTCTCAGTTTTTCACAATTATTATTAATTTTTCATAATTATTTTCAGTTTTTCGCAATTATTATTCATTTTTTGTTAATTATTCTTAGTTTTTCACAATTATTATTAATTTTTCACAATTATTTTCAGTTTTTCACAAATATAATTAATTTTTTGTTAATTATTCTTAGTTTTTCACAATTATTATTCGTTTTTCACAATTATAATTAGTTTTTTGTTAATTATTCTTAGTTTTTCACAATTATTATTCGTTTTTCACAATTATTATTCATTTTTTGTTAATTATTCTCAGTTTTTCACAATTATTATTAATTTTTCACAATTATAATTAGTTTTTTGTTAATTATTCTTAGTTTTTCACAACTATTATTCGTTTTTCACAATTATTATTCATTTTTTGTTAATTATTCTCAGTTTTTCACAATAATTATTAATTTTACATAATTATTTTCAGTTTTTCACAATTATTATTCATTTTTTGTTAATTATTCTCAGTTTTTCACAATAATTATTAATTTTTCATAATTATTTTCAGTTTTTCGCAATTATTATTCATTTTTTGTTAATTATTCTTAGTTTTTCACAATTATTATTAATTTTTCACAATTATTTTCAGTTTTTCACAATTATAATTAATTTTTTGTTAATTATTCTTAGTTTTTCACAATTATTATTCGTTTTTCACAATTATTATTCATTTTTTGTTAATTATTCTTAGTTTTTCACAATTATTATTCATTTTTCATAATTATTTTCAGTTTTTCACAATTATAATTAATTTTTTGTTAATTATTCTTAGTTTTTCACAATTATTATTAATTTTTCACAATTATAATTAGTTTTTTGTTAATTATAATTAGTTTTTCACAATTATTATTCGTTTTTCACAATTATTATTCATTTTTTGTTAATTATTCTCAGTTTTTTACAATTTTTATTAATTTTTCATAATTATTTTCAGTTTTTCACAATTATAATTAATTTTTTGTTAATTATTCTTAGTTTTTCACAATTATTATTCGTTTTTCACAATTATAATTAATTTTTTGTTAATTATTCTTAGTTTTTCACAATTATTATTCATTTTTCATAGTTATTTTCAGTTTTTCGCAATTATTATTCATTTTTTGTTAATTATTTTATAGTTTTTCACAATTATTATTAATTTTTCACAATTATTTTCAGTTTTTCACAATTATAATTCATTTTTTGTTAATTATTCTTAGTTTTTCACAATTATTATTAATTTTTCACAATTATTATTCATTTTTCATAGTTATTTTCAGTTTTTCACAATTATTATTCATTTTTTGTTAATTTTTCTTAGTTTTTCACAATTATTATTAATTTTTCACAATTATAATTAGTTTTTTGTTAATTATTCTTAGTTTTTCACAATTATTATTCGTTTTTCACAATTATTATTCATTTTTTGTTAATTATTCTCAGTTTTTCACAATTATTATTCATTTTTCATAATTATTTTCAGTTTTTCACAATTATAATTAATTTTTTGTTAATTATTCTTAGTTTTTCACAATTATTATTCGTATTTCACAATTATTATTCATTTTTTGTTAATTATTCTCAGTTTTTCACAATTATTATTCATTTTTCACAATTATTTTCAGTTTTTCACAATTATAATTAATTTTTTGTTAATTATTCTTAGTTTTTCACAATTATTATTAATTTTTCACAATTATTTTCAGTTTTTTGTTAATTATTCTTAGTTTTTCACAATTATTATTGATTTTTCACAATTATAATTAGTTTTTTGTTAATTATTCTTAGTTTTTCACAATTATTATTCGTTTTTCACAATTATTATTCATTTTTTGTTAATTATTCTCAGTTTTTCACAATTATTATTCATTTTTCATAATTATTTTCAGTTTTTCACAATTATTATTCATTTTGTGTTAATTATTCTCAGTTTTTCACAATTATTATTCATTTTTCATAATTATTTTCAGTTTTTCACAATTATAATTAATTTTTTGTTAATTATTCTTAGTTTTTCACAATTATTATTAATTTTTCACAATTATTTTCAGTTTTTCACAATTATAACTCATTTTTTGTTAATTATTCTTAGTTTTTCACAATTATTATTAATTTTTCACAATTATTATTCATTTTTTGTTAATTATTCTCAGTTTTTCACAATTATTATTCATTTTTCATAATTATTCTTAGTTTTTCACAATTATAATTAATTTTTTGTTAATTATTCTTAGTTTTTCACAATTATTATTCATTTTTCATAATTATTATCAGTTTTTCACAATTATAATTTGTTTTTTGTTAATTATTCTTAGTTTTTCACAATTATTATTAATTTTTCATAATTATTTTCAGTTTTTCACAATTATAATTCATTTTTTGTTAATTATTCTTAGTTTTTTACAATTATTATTAATTTTTCACAATTATTTTCAGTTTTTCACAATTATAATTCATTTTTTGTTAATTATTCTTAGTTTTTCACAATTATTATTAATTTTTCACAATTATTATTCATTTTTTGTTAATTATTTTCAGTTTTTCACAATTATTATTCATTTTTTGTTAATTATTCTTAGTTTTTCACAATTATTATTAATTTTTCACAATTATAATTAGTTTTTTGTTAATTATTCTTAGTTTTTCACAATTATTATTCATTTTTCATAATTATTTTCAGTTTTTCACAATTATAATTAATTTTTTGTTAATTATTCTTAGTTTTTCACAATTATTATTAATTTTTCACAATTATTATTCATTTTTTGTTAATTATTCTCAGTTTTTCACAATTATTATTCATTTTTCATAATTATTCTTAGTTTTTCACAATTATAATTAATTTTTTGTTAATTATTCTCAGTTTTTCACAATTATTATTTATTTTTCATAATTATTTTCAGTTTTTCACAATTATAATTCATTTTTTGTTAATTATTCTTAGTTTTTCACAATTATTATTCGTTTTTCACAATTATTATTAATTTTTTGTTAATTATTCTCAGTTTTTCACAATAATTATTAATTTTTCACAATTATAATTAGTTTTTTGTTAATTATTCTTAGTTTTTCACAATTATTATTAATTTTTCACAATTATAATTAGTTTTTTGTTAATTATTCTTAGTTTTTCACAATTATTATTCATTTTTCATAATTATTTTCAGTTTTTCACAATTATAATTAATTTTTTGTTAATTATTCTTAGTTTTTCACAATTATTATTAATTTTTCACAATTATTATTCATTTTTTGTTAATTATTCTCAGATTTTCACAATTATTATTAATTTTTCACAATTATTTTCAGTTTTTCACAATTATAAATAATTTTTTGTTAATTATTCTTAGTTTTTCACAATTATTATTCGTTTTTCACAATTATTATTCATTTTTTGTTAATTATTCTCAGTTTTTCACAATTATTATTCATTTTTCATAATTATTTTCAGTTTTTCACAATTATTATTAATTTTTTGTTAATTATTCTTAGTTTTTCACAATTATTATTAATTTTTCATAATTATTCTCAGTTTTTCACAATTATTATTCATTTTTTGTTAATTATTCTCAGTTTTTCACAATAATTATTAATTTTTCATAATTATTTTCAGTTTTTCGCAATTATTATTCATTTTTTGTTAATTATTCTCAGTTTTTCACAATAACTATTAATTTTTCATAATTATTTTCAGTTTTTCACAATTATTATTCATTTTTTGTTAATTATTCTTAGTTTTTCACAATTATTATTAATTTTTCACAATTATAATTAGTTTTTTGTTAATTATTCTTAGTTTTTCACAATTATAATTCATTTTTTGTTAATTATTCTCAGTTTTTCACAATTATTATTCATTTTTCATAATTATTTTCAGTTTTTCACAATTATTATTCATTTTTTGTTAATTATTCTTAGTTTTTCACAATTATTATTCGTTTTTCACAATTATTATTCATTTTTTGTTAATTATTCTCAGTTTTTCACAATTATAATTAATTTTTTGTTAATTATTCTTAGTTTTTCACAATTATTATTAATTTTTCACAATTATTATTCATTTTTTGTTAATTATTCTCAGTTTTTCACAATTATTATTAATTTTTCACAATTATAATTAGTTTTTTGTTAATTATTCTTAGTTTTTCACAACTATTATTCGTTTTTCACAATTATTATTCATTTTTTGTTAATTATTCTCAGTTTTTCACAATAATTATTAATTTTACATAATTATTTTCAGTTTTTCACAATTATTATTCATTTTTTGTTAATTATTCTCAGTTTTTCACAATAATTATTAATTTTTCATAATTATTTTCAGTTTTTCGCAATTATTATTCATTTTTTGTTAATTATTCTTAGTTTTTCACAATTATTATTAATTTTTCACAATTATTTTCAGTTTTTCACAATTATTATTCATTTTTTGTTAATTATTCTTAGTTTTTCACAATTATTATTCGTTTTTCACAATTATTATTCATTTTTTGTTAATTATTTTCAGTTTTTCACAATTATTATTCATTTTTTGTTAATTATTCTCAGTTTTTCACAATAATTATTAATTTTTCATAATTATTTTCAGTTTTTCGCAATTATTATTCATTTTTTGTTAATTATTCTCAGTTTTTCACAATTATTATTCATTTTTCATAATTATTTTCAGTTTTTCACAATTATTATTCATTTTTTGTTAATTATTCTTAGTTTTTCACAATTATTATTCGTTTTTCACAATTATTATTCATTTTTTGTTAATTATTCTCAGTTTTTCACAATTATAATTAATTTTTTGTTAATTATTCTTAGTTTTTCACAATTATTATTAATTTTTCACAATTATTATTCATTTTTTGTTAATTATTCTCAGTTTTTCACAATTATTATTAATTTTTCACAATTATAATTAGTTTTTTGTTAATTATTCTTAGTTTTTCACAACTATTATTCGTTTTTCACAATTATTATTCATTTTTTGTTAATTATTCTCAGTTTTTCACAATAATTATTAATTTTACATAATTATTTTCAGTTTTTCACAATTATTATTCATTTTTTGTTAATTATTCTCAGTTTTTCACAATAATTATTAATTTTTCATAATTATTTTCAGTTTTTCGCAATTATTATTCATTTTTTGTTAATTATTCTTAGTTTTTCACAATTATTATTCGTTTTTCACAATTATTATTCATTTTTTGTTAATTATTCTCAGTTTTTCACAATTATAATTAATTTTTTGTTAATTATTCTTAGTTTTTCACAATTATTATTCGTTTTTCACAATTATTATTCATTTTTTGTTAATTATTCTCAGTTTTTCACAATTATTATTCATTTTTCATAATTATTTTCAGTTTTTCACAATTATAATTAATTTTTTGTTAATAATTCTTAGTTTTTCACAATTATTATTCGTTTTTCACAATTATAATTAGTTTTTTGTTAATTATTCTTAGTTTTTCACAATTATTATTAATTTTTCACAATTATAATTAGTTTTTTGTTAATTATAATTAGTTTTGCACAATTATTATTCGTTTTTCACAATTATTATTCATTTTTTGTTAATTATTCTCAGTTTTTTACAATTATTATTAATTTTTCATAATTATTTTCAGTTTTTCACAATTATAATTAATTTTTTGTTAATTATTCTTAGTTTTTCACAATTATTATTCGTTTTTCACAATTATAATTAGTTTTTTGTTAATTATTCTTAGTTTTTCACAATTATTATTCATTTTTCATAGTTATTTTCAGTTTTTCGCAATTATTATTCATTTTTTGTTAATTATTCTTAGTTTTTCACAATTATTATTAATTTTTCACAATTATTTTCAGTTTTTCACAATTATAATTCATTTTTTGTTAATTATTCTTAGTTTTTCACAATTATTATTAATTTTTCACAATTATTATTCATTTTTCATAATTATTTTCAGTTTTTCACAATTATAATTCATTTTTTGTTAATTATTCTTAGTTTTTCACAATTATTATTAATTTTTCACAATTATAATTAGTTTTTTGTTAATTATTCTTAGTTTTTCACAATTATTATTCGTTTTTCATAATTATTTTCAGTTTTTCACAATAATTATTAATTTTTCATAATTATTTTCAGTTTTTCGCAATTATTATTCATTTTTTGTTAATTATTCTCAGTTTTTCACAATAATTATTAATTTTTCATAATTATTTTCAGTTTTTCACAATTATTATTCATTTTTTGTTAATTATTCTTAGTTTTTCACAATTATTATTAATTTTTCACAATTAAAATTAGTTTTTTGTTAATTATTCTTAGTTTTTCACAATTATTATTCGTTTTTCACAATTATTATTCATTTTTTGTTAATTATTCTCAGTTTTTCACAATTATTATTCATTTTTCATAATTATTTTCAGTTTTTCACAATTATAATTAATTTTTTGTTAATTATTCTTAGTTTTTCACAATTATTATTAATTTTTCATAATTATTTTCAGTTTTTCACAATTATAATTTGTTTTTTGTTAATTATTCTTAGTTTTTCACAATTATTATTCGTTTTTCACAATTATTATTCATTTTTTGTTAATTATTCTTAGTTTTTCACAATTATTATTAATTTTTCATAATTATTTTCAGTTTTTCAGAATTATAATTTGTTTTTTGTTAATTATTCTTAGTTTTTCACAATTATTATTAATTTTTCATAATTATTTTCAGTTTTTCACAATTATAATTTGTTTTTTGTTAATTATTCTTAGTTTTTCACAATTATTATTCATTTTTCATAATTATTTTCAGTTTTTCACAATTATAATTTGTTTTTTGTTAATTATTCTTAGTTTTTCACAATTATAATTCATTTTTTGTTAATTATTCTTAGTTTTTCACAATTATAATTCATTTTTTGTTAATTATTCTTAGTTTTTCACAATTATAATTCATTTTTTGTTAATTATTCTTAGTTTTTCACAATTATTATTAATTTTTCATAATTATTTTCAGTTTTTCACAATTATTATTCATTTTTTGTTAATTATTCTTAGTTTTTCACAATTATTATTAATTTTTCATAATTATTTTCAGTTTTTCACAATTATTATTCATTTTTTGTTAATTATTCTTAGTTTTTCACAATTATTATTAATTTTTCATAATTATTTTCAGTTTTTCACAATTATAATTTGTTTTTTGTTAATTATTCTTAGTTTTTCACAATTATTATTCGTTTTTCACAATTATAATTAATTTTTTGTTAATTATTCTTAGTTTTTAACAATTATTATTAATTTTTCATAATTATTTTCAGTTTTTCACAATTATAATTTGTTTTTTTTTTTTTTTTTTTTTTTTTTTTTTATTATTTTCACCAACAAGCATACATTGCTTAACTGGCATAACGTTATAAACCATACACATTACAAACTAATATGCATTAGTTTGCAAGAAATTTACAAAAATATTTACATAAATAAAATATTTACAAATTTTACATAATACATTACAATAATTTAGTAAAAGTATCTAATGTGTATCACTATGAAAAAAATGACAATTAATGATTTGATTCGGTTGAAAAAAAAGAAAGCTTCATATTCTGTTTGAACGCATTTCTTGTTATATGAAAATCAAAAAAATTGTAAAATTCATTAAAAGATTTAATGCAACAAATTAATGGATCATTCAGGCCATAGTTTGTTCTATGAAACGGAATATGCAAAGCATTAAGACTCCTTACATTAATCGTCGGAACATGCAGTGCAAATTCAGATAAAATATTAGGAGCTGCTATTCTACCGCATATAATATCTCTTGAAAACATAGCATAGAAAATTTCCCTTCTATACTTAAGTGTTTCCAAACGAAAATATTGGAGGCGTTCAATGTAAGGTGGCATATTGTCACTCAAATTTCTTTTACGAAGAGCGTAGTTAACAAATATTTTTTGAATGCGCTCAATTCGAATGCAATGAATATTGTAGAAAGGTGACCATACAATTGACGCATACTCTAAATGAGGTCTGACAAGCGAAGTGTACAAAGTTTTAAGTGTGAAAAGATTTTTGAAATCCTTCGACACCCTCATAATAAAACCAAGCATTCTGTATGCTTTAAGCACGATGCTATCAATGTGGTTATTAAAAGTAAAATCATTGACAAATAAAATTCCTAAATCGGTGAAACTGTCCACTCGTTCGAGAACAGATCCACCAATAGAGTAATTAAAAGTCAATAAATTATTCTTCTTCTTACTAAACGACATCGATTTGCATTTGCTGACATTCAAGTGTAACTTGTTTTGTTCACACCAAATTAAAATATTATTCAAGTCATTCTGGACTGCCAAACAATCCATCATCGATGAAATTTTCGAAAAAATTTTCATGTCATCTGCATAAAGTAGACAGTTAGTATAATTGAGATTTGTGTTAATATCATTTATAAATATTAAAAATAAAAGTGGACCAATGTGACTTCCTTGCGGAACTCCGGATGTCACATTGATAATGTTTGAGAGAAATCCGGCCATTTGAACGAACTGAGTTCTATTGGACAAGTAGGATTTAATCCAATTAAACAGCATTCCGTAAATACCAAATTTCGATAATTTATTAAGTAAAATGGAGTGATTCAGCTTATCGAACGCCTTACTAAAATCTGTGAAAATTACATCCACTTGCTCAAAATTTTCAAGATGAGTTGTAACGTAGTTTGTAAATTGCACAAGATTAGTAGAAGTTGAACGACCAGTGAAAAAACCATGTTGTTCTAATGATATTGACTGTTTTAGATTGTAGA
The DNA here is from genome assembly GCA_963942525.1 of Ptychoptera contaminata. NCBI lineage: Eukaryota > Metazoa > Arthropoda > Insecta > Diptera > Ptychopteridae > Ptychoptera > Ptychoptera contaminata. Next base: position 3,972,980 of record OZ012640.1, on the reverse strand, counting down.
AAAGTATATCTCTTACAATACTTTCAAAGAGTTTAGGGAAAACCGATAATATAGATATGCCTCTATAATTCTCGATTTCATTTTTTGGGCCTTTCTTATGAATAGGCGTTATTCTAGAACTCTTCCAATGGCTTGGAAAAATTCCAGTAGATAAAGAATTATTAAAAATATACAACAATGGTATAGCTAAAACAGTTGAGCAAGATTTGACAAATACTGGTGGAATTAAGTCGGGACCCACACTTCCACATGTATTTAACTCATCTATAGCGTTTAATAACTGCTCTTTAGAAATTGTAATATTACTCAAAGAACAATTAGAACACGCTTCAACATCTATAGACTGTGAAGTTTCATCACCAGAAAAAGCTGATTCAAAAAATTCAGCAAACATGTTACATACTTGTTGAGGATCGGAAGATTTCAAACTGTTGTATGACATACTTGCGGGGAAACCTGAGTGTTTTCTTTTTGATTTAATATACTTCCAGAAATATTTTGGATTGTTTTTGATATTAAATTCAACATCACTCATATATTCCTTATACAGACGTCGATTCAAAGACAAGAATTTTTTTCTATAATTGAAGAATAATGTATAATCCGCTTTACTGTTAGACAGTTTATACTTTTTATGAATCTTACTCTTCAAATTTTTAATATTCACCAGTTCCTTGGAGTACCAAGGAGGATGATTCCCTGGAGGTGCACCGCATAAAGGTACATAAGAGTCAATAGCTGATCGAAGATATGAATAAAATTTATTTAATCCAAAATCAAGACTTGCATTCCGTTCCAAAAACGTCCAATTTATATTTCCAAGCGCTACGTTCAAACTAGAATAATCTGCTTTCTTGAAATTGTAATTGACATTATTATTTCTTTCCGTTATGTAGTTAATATTTTCAACAATTAAATAAAATTCAATTAAAATAGACTTGTGATACAGGGAGTCACATTTCGATAATGATTCAGCCTCGCTTAATTCTGAAGAAACAAAATTATTTATGGCATTATTTACAAAAATCAGATCCAAATGATTTCCATATGAATTGCAGAAATCATTGATTTGATTTAGCCCAAAGCAATTAGTGCAATCAATAATTGCATACTCAGAAAGAGACTTGACACATGTAGCTTCCAAATACCAATCGTTCCTCTTCCAACGTAAGTTAGGAAGGTTGAAATCTCCGCATAGGAAAATTGCATCCCCCTGATCAAACGAAGAGAAGATTTCTGATAAGAATTCGGCATGACTCATATACATTTCAGTGGAAGACCCAGGTGGAATGTATATGCATCCTACATGCATTTTAAAGCCACTATCTGTCACTGTTAGCCATAGCTGCTCCAAATTGTCTGGACTAGGTGCTAGCTGCTCAAAAACTAAGTTGCTTCTCACAGCGATTAAAACACCTCCGCCATTCTTAGAAGGTCGATCCATCCGTACCACAGAATAGTTACTACAGAATAACTCCGCATCCAAAATTGATTTATTTAGCCATGTTTCAGTGAGACATATGATGTCATAGTCAACCGAACTTGAAACTAAGTAAAACTCATTTGTTTTACTGCGAAGCCCTCGAACATTCTGATAGTATATCCGAAATTGTTGACGTTGTATAGTTGATTGACTGGCCATTGTTGCTACATTTGCGCTGGTTGTTGCGGTTGAGGATTTCGGTTTTTTGAGACCTTTTTAAAATCTCTCACTAAAACTCCAGATGGCCAGATTTCTGGACTCAATAATTTTTCATATTGTTCCTTATTAATGTCAATTTAAAAGGAAACGAAATTAATTGTTTTCATGTCACAATCTTTTTTTAAAAGAATCGTGACACTATTCGGCACTACGTTTATCGGTGAAGATGACAAAAAATTTATAATGTCTTCTTTTTTAGTTATTGGAGACAGCCGTGTTACATACAGTGATTTTGTTTTTTGCACCACTGACAGAGTGCTTGTGCACTGATTAGACCCAATAATTTGAAACAAATTCTTTTCACTATTGTTTTTACAGTTATTTTTCTTGTTTTTATTTTTATTAATTTTAATTGTATTATTAATATTATTGTTATTTGTTGTGTTATTAACTTTTGTTTTCACTTTTGTATTACTAACTTTAGTATTAGTATTAATTGCTTGTTTATTATTTGCTTGTTTTGAATTACATGTTTGTGCAACAGTATTTGTCCTTGGTTCACTAACCGAATCAACGCCGGTCAACGACCTTAAGGACGAATTGACAGTAATTTTTTCTAATGTAGTATTAGAAAGATTCAAAATTACGTCTAATTTTTTTCAAGGTCTTCAATTTTTTTTAAAAGACATGAAAAATTATTACACCGGCAATCCGAACAAAACCAACTTGCACCAGGTACTTTTAAGAATGTAAGGATGCTTTTATTAACACTCATGCAGATATATGATAAATGCCTTTTACATTGTCCCGAACATAAAATCAATTCTGATGTAATAAAATTTTTTTGGCACCCACACTCACAAAATTGTTCCATTATACAAAATGATACAAAAACGCAAAAACAATAAAAAAACTAATTGACTGAAAAATAAAACAAAACGTCTGCACAGTACAATGATTGAAAATATGAAAATGATATTTTGTTAATTATTCTTAGTTTTTCACAATTATTATTAATTTTTCATAATTATTTTCAGTTTTTCACAATTATAATTTGTTTTTTGTTAATTATTCTTAGTTTTTCACAATTATTATTAATTTTTCATAATTATTCTCAGTTTTTCACAATTATAATTTGTTTTTTGTTAATTATTCTTAGTTTTTCACAATTATTATTAATTTTTCATAATTATTCTTAGTTTTTCACAATTATATTTAATTTTTTGTTAATTATTCTTAGTTTTTCACAATTATTATTAATTTTTCATAATTATTCTCAGTTTTTCACAATTATTATTCATTTTTTGTTAATTATTCTCAGTTTTTCACAATAATTATTAATTTTTCATAATTATTTTCAGTTTTTCACAATTATTATTCATTTTTTGTTAATTATTCTCAGTTTTTCACAATAATTATTAATTTTTCATAATTATTTTCAGTTTTTCGCAATTATTATTCATTTTTTGTTAATTATTCTTAGTTTTTCACAATTATTATTAATTTTTCACAATTATTTTCAGTTTTTCACAATTATAATTAATTTTTTGTTAATTATTCTTAGTTTTTCACAATTATTATTCGTTTTTCACAATTATAATTAGTTTTTTGTTAATTATTCTTAGTTTTTCACAATTATTATTCGTTTTTCACAATTATTATTCATTTTTTGTTAATTATTCTCAGTTTTTCACAATTATTATTCATTTTTCATAATTATTTTCAGTTTTTCACAATTATAATTAATTTTTTGTTAATTATTCTTAGTTTTTCACAATTATTATTCGTTTTTCACAATTATAATTAGTTTTTTGTTAATTATTCTTAGTTTTTCACAATTATTATTCGTTTTTCACGATTATAATTAGTTTTTTGTTAATTATTCTTAGTTTTTCACAATTATTATTCGTTTTTCACAATTATTATTCATTTTTTGTTAATTATTCTCAGTTTTTCACAATAATTATTAATTTTTCATAATTATTTTCAGTTTTTCACAATTATTATTCATTTTTTGTTAATTATTCTTAGTTTTTCACAATTATTATTCGTTTTTCACAATTATTATTCATTTTTTGTTAATTATTTTCAGTTTTTCACAATTATTATTAATTTTTCATAATTATTCTCAGTTTTTCACAATTATTATTCATTTTTTGTTAATTATTCTCAGTTTTTCACAATTATTATTAATTTTTCATAATTATTTTCAGTTTTTCGCAATTATTATTCATTTTTTGTTAATTATTCTCAGTTTTTCACAATAATTATTAATTTTTCATAATTATTTTCAGTTTTTCACAATTATTATTCATTTTTTGTTAATTATTCTTAGTTTTTCACAATTATTATTCGTTTTTCACAATTATTATTCATTTTTTGTTAATTATTCTTAGTTTTTCACAATTATTATTAATTTTTCACAATTATTTTCAGTTTTTCACAATTATAATTAATTTTTTGTTAATTATTCTTAGTTTTTCACAATTATTATTAATTTTTCATAATTATTCTCAGTTTTTCACAATTATAATTTGTTTTTTGTTAATTATTCTTAGTTTTTCACAATTATTATTAATTTTTCATAATTATTTTCAGTTTTTCACTATTATAATTAATTTTTTGTTAATTATTCTTAGTTTTTCACAATTATTATTAATTTTTCACAATTATTTTCAGTTTTTCACAATTATAATTAATTTTTTGTTAATTATTCTTAGTTTTTCACAATTATTATTCGTTTTTCACAATTATAATTAGTTTTTTGTTAATTATTCTTAGTTTTTCACAATTATTATTCGTTTTTCACGATTATAATTAGTTTTTTGTTAATTATTCTTAGTTTTTCACAATTATTATTCGTTTTTCACAATTATTATTCATTTTTTGTTAATTATTCTCAGTTTTTCACAATAATTATTAATTTTTCATAATTATTTTCAGTTTTTCACAATTATTATTCATTTTTTGTTAATTATTTTCAGTTTTTCACAATTATTATTAATTTTTCATAATTATTCTCAGTTTTTCACAATTATTATTCATTTTTTGTTAATTATTCTCAGTTTTTCACAATTATTATTAATTTTTCATAATTATTTTCAGTTTTTCACAATTATTATTCATTTTTTGTTAATTATTCTCAGTTTTTCACAATAATTATTAATTTTTCATAATTATTTTCAGTTTTTCGCAATTATTATTCATTTTTTGTTAATTATTCTTAGTTTTTCACAATTATTATTAATTTTTCACAATTATTTTCAGTTTTTCACAATTATAATTAATTTTTTGTTAATTATTCTTAGTTTTTCACAATTATTATTCGTTTTTCACAATTATAATTAGTTTTTTGTTAATTATTCTTAGTTTTTCACAATTATTATTCGTTTTTCACAATTATTATTCATTTTTTGTTAATTATTTTCAGTTTTTCACAATTATTATTAATTTTTCATAATTATTCTCAGTTTTTCACAATTATTATTCATTTTTTGTTAATTATTCTCAGTTTTTCACAATTATTCTTAGTTTTTCATAATTATTTTCAGTTTTTCGCAATTATTATTCATTTTTTGTTAATTATTCTCAGTTTTTCACAATAATTATTAATTTTTCATAATTATTTTCAGTTTTTCACAATTATAATTAGTTTTTTGTTAATTATTCTTAGTTTTTCACAATTATTATTCGTTTTTCACAATTATTATTCATTTTTTGTTAATTATTCTCAGTTTTTCACAATTATTATTCATTTTTCATAATTATTTTCAGTTTTTCACAATTATAATTAATTTTTTGTTAATTATTCTTAGTTTTTCACAATTATTATTCGTTTTTCACAATTATAATTAGTTTTTTGTTAATTATTCTTAGTTTTTCACAATTATTATTCGTTTTTCACGATTATAATTAGTTTTTTGTTAATTATTCTTAGTTTTTCACAATTATTATTCGTTTTTCACAATTATTATTCATTTTTTGTTAATTATTCTCAGTTTTTCACAATAATTATTAATTTTTCATAATTATTTTCAGTTTTTCGCAATTATTATTCATTTTTTGTTAATTATTCTTAGTTTTTCACAATTATTATTAATTTTTCACAATTATTTTCAGTTTTTCACAATTATAATTAATTTTTTGTTAATTATTCTTAGTTTTTCACAATTATTATTCGTTTTTCACAATTATAATTAGTTTTTTGTTAATTATTCTTAGTTTTTCACAATTATTATTCGTTTTTCACAATTATTATTCATTTTTTGTTAATTATTCTCAGTTTTTCACAATTATTATTCATTTTTCATAATTATTTTCAGTTTTTCACAATTATAATTAATTTTTTGTTAATTATTCTTAGTTTTTCACAATTATTATTCGTTTTTCACAATTATAATTAGTTTTTTGTTAATTATTCTTAGTTTTTCACAATTATTATTCGTTTTTCACGATTATAATTAGTTTTTTGTTAATTATTCTTAGTTTTTCACAATTATTATTCGTTTTTCACAATTATTATTCATTTTTTGTTAATTATTCTCAGTTTTTCACAATAATTATTAATTTTTCATAATTATTTTCAGTTTTTCACAATTATTATTCATTTTTTGTTAATTATTCTTAGTTTTTCACAATTATTATTCGTTTTTCACAATTATTATTCATTTTTTGTTAATTATTTTCAGTTTTTCACAATTATTATTAATTTTTCATAATTATTCTCAGTTTTTCACAATTATTATTCATTTTTTGTTAATTATTCTCAGTTTTTCACAATTATTATTAATTTTTCATAATTATTTTCAGTTTTTCGCAATTATTATTCATTTTTTGTTAATTATTCTCAGTTTTTCACAATAATTATTAATTTTTCATAATTATTTTCAGTTTTTCACAATTATTATTCATTTTTTGTTAATTATTCTTAGTTTTTCACAATTATTATTCGTTTTTCACAATTATTATTCATTTTTTGTTAATTATTCTTAGTTTTTCACAATTATTATTAATTTTTCATAATTATTTTCAGTTTTTCACAATTATAATTTGTTTTTTGTTAATTATTCTTAGTTTTTCACAATTATTATTAATTTTTCATAATTATTCTCAGTTTTTCACAATTATAATTTGTTTTTTGTTAATTATTCTTAGTTTTTCACAATTATTATTAATTTTTCATAATTATTTTCAGTTTTTCACTATTATAATTAATTTTTTGTTAATTATTCTTAGTTTTTCACAATTATTATTAATTTTTCATAATTATTCTCAGTTTTTCACAATTATTATTCATTTTTTGTTAATTATTCTCAGTTTTTCACAATAATTATTAATTTTTCATAATTATTTTCAGTTTTTCACAATTATTATTAATTTTTTGTTAATTATTCTCAGTTTTTCAAAATAATTATTAATTTTTCATAATTATTTTCAGTTTTTCGCAATTATTATTCATTTTTTGTTAAATATTCTTAGTTTTTCACAATTATTATTAATTTTTCACAATTATTTTCAGTTTTTCACAATTATAATTAATTTTTTGTTAATTATTCTTAGTTTTTCACAATTATTATTCGTTTTTCACAATTATAATTAGTTTTTTGTTAATTATTCTTAGTTTTTCACAATTATTATTCGTTTTTCACAATTATTATTCATTTTTTGTTAATTATTCTCAGTTTTTCACAATTATTATTAATTTTTCATAATTATTTTCAGTTTTTCACAATTATAATTAATTTTTTGTTAATTATTCTTAGTTTTTCACAATTATTATTCGTTTTTCACAATTATAATTAGTTTTTTGTTAATTATTCTTAGTTTTTCACAATTATTATTCGTTTTTCACAATTATTATTCATTTTTTGTTAATTATTCTCAGTTTTTCACAATTATTATTCATTTTTCATAATTATTTTCAGTTTTTCACAATTATAATTAATTTTTTGTTAATTATTCTTAGTTTTTCACAATTATTATTCGTTTTTCACAATTATAATTAGTTTTTTGTTAATTATTCTTAGTTTTTCACAATTATTATTCGTTTTTCACGATTATAATTAGTTTTTTGTTAATTATTCTTAGTTTTTCACAATTATTATTCGTTTTTCACAATTATTATTCATTTTTTGTTAATTATTCTCAGTTTTTCACAATAATTATTAATTTTTCATAATTATTTTCAGTTTTTCACAATTATAATTAATTTTTTGTTAATTATTCTTAGTTTTTCACAATTATTATTCGTTTTTCACAATTATAATTAGTTTTTTGTTAATTATTCTTAGTTTTTCACAATTATTATTCGTTTTTCACGATTATAATTAATTTTTTGTTAATTATTCTTAGTTTTTCACAATTATTATTCATTTTTCATAATTATTCTTAGTTTTTCACAATTATAATTAATTTTTTGTTAATTATTCTTAGTTTTTCACAATTATTATTCGTTTTTCACAATTATTATTAATTTTTTGTTAATTATTCTCAGTTTTTCACAATTATTATTAATTTTTCACAATTATAATTAGTTTTTTGTTAATTATTCTTAGTTTTTCACAATTATTATTCGTTTTTCACAATTATTATTCATTTTTTGTTAATTATTCTCAGTTTTTCACAATTATTATTCATTTTTCATAATTATTTTCAGTTTTTCACAATTATAATTAATTTTTTGTTAATTATTCTTAGTTTTTCACAATTATTATTAATTTTTCACAATTATTATTCGTTTTTCACAATTATAATTAGTTTTTTGTTAATTATTCTTAGTTTTTCACAATTATTATTCGTTTTTCACAATTATTATTCATTTTTTGTTAATTATTCTCAGTTTTTCACAATTATTATTAATTTTTCATAATTATTTTAAGTTTTTCACAATTATAATTAATTTTTTGTTAATTATTCTTAGTTTTTCACAATTATTATTCGTTTTTCACAATTATAATTAGTTTTTTGTTAATTATTCTTAGTTTTTCACAATTATTATTCGTTTATCACAATTATAATTAGTTTTTTGTTAATTATTCTTAGTTTTTCACAATTATTATTCGTTTTTCACAATTATTATTCATTTTTTGTTAATTATTCTCAGTTTTTCACAATAATTATTAATTTTTCATAATTATTTTCAGTTTTTCACAATTATTATTCATTTTTTGTTAATTATTCTTAGTTTTTCACAATTATTATTAATTTTTCACAATTATAATTAGTTTTTTGTTAATTATTCTTAGTTTTTCACAATTATTATTCGTTTTTCATAATTATTTTCAGTTTTTCACAATTATAATTAATTTTTTGTGAATTATTCTTAGTTTTTCACAATTATTATTCGTTTTTCACAATTATTATTCATTTTTTGTTAATTATTCTTAGTTTTTCACAATTATTATTCGTTTTTCACGATTATAATTAGTTTTTTGTTAATTATTCTTAGTTTTTCACAATTATTATTCGTTTTTCACAATTATTATTCATTTTTTGTTAATTATTCTCAGTTTTTCACAATTATTATTAATTTTTCATAATTATTTTCAGTTTTTCACAATTATTATTCATTTTTTGTTAATTATTCTTAGTTTTTCACAATTATTATTAATTTTTCACAATTATAATTAGTTTTTTGTTAATTATTCTTAGTTTTTCACAATTATTATTCGTTTTTCACAATTATTATTCATTTTTTGTTAATTATTCTCAGTTTTTCACAATAATTATTAATTTTTCATATTTATTTTCAGTTTTTCACAATTATAATTAATTTTTTGTTAATTATTCTTAGTTTTTCACAATTATTATTAATTTTTCATAATTATTCTCAGTTTTTCACAATTATTATTCATTTTTTGTTAATTATTCTCAGTTTTTCACAATAATTATTAATTTTTCATAATTATTTTCAGTTTTTCACAATTATTATTCATTTTTTGTTAATTATTCTCAGTTTTTCACAATAATTATTAATTTTTCATAATTATTTTCAGTTTTTCGCAATTATTATTCATTTTTTGTTAATTATTCTTAGTTTTTCACAATTATTATTAATTTTTCACAATTATTTTCAGTTTTTCACAATTATAATTAATTTTTTGTTAATTATTCTTAGTTTTTCACAATTATTATTCGTTTTTCACAATTATAATTAGTTTTTTGTTAATTATTCTTAGTTTTTCACAATTATTATTCGTTTATCACAATTATAATTAGTTTTTTGTTAATTATTCTTAGTTTTTCACAATTATTATTCGTTTTTCACAATTATTATTCATTTTTTGTTAATTATTCTCAGTTTTTCACAATAATTATTAATTTTTCATAATTATTTTCAGTTTTTCACAATTATTATTCATTTTTTGTTAATTATTCTTAGTTTTTCACAATTATTATTAATTTTTCACAATTATAATTAGTTTTTTGTTAATTATTCTTAGTTTTTCACAATTATTATTCGTTTTTCATAATTATTTTCAGTTTTTCACAATTATAATTAATTTTTTGTGAATTATTCTTAGTTTTTCACAATTATTATTCGTTTTTCACAATTATTATTCATTTTTTGTTAATTATTCTTAGTTTTTCACAATTATTATTCGTTTTTCACGATTATAATTAGTTTTTTGTTAATTATTCTTAGTTTTTCACAATTATTATTCGTTTTTCACAATTATTATTCATTTTTTGTTAATTATTCTCAGTTTTTCACAATTATTATTAATTTTTCATAATTATTTTCAGTTTTTCACAATTATTATTCATTTTTTGTTAATTATTCTTAGTTTTTCACAATTATTATTAATTTTTCACAATTATAATTAGTTTTTTGTTAATTATTCTTAGTTTTTCACAATTATTATTCGTTTTTCACAATTATTATTCATTTTTTGTTAATTATTCTCAGTTTTTCACAATAATTATTAATTTTTCATATTTATTTTCAGTTTTTCACAATTATAATTAATTTTTTGTTAATTATTCTTAGTTTTTCACAATTATTATTAATTTTTCATAATTATTCTCAGTTTTTCACAATTATTATTCATTTTTTGTTAATTATTCTCAGTTTTTCACAATAATTATTAATTTTTCATAATTATTTTCAGTTTTTCACAATTATTATTCATTTTTTGTTAATTATTCTCAGTTTTTCACAATAATTATTAATTTTTCATAATTATTTTCAGTTTTTCGCAATTATTATTCATTTTTTGTTAATTATTCTTAGTTTTTCACAATTATTATTAATTTTTCACAATTATTTTCAGTTTTTCACAATTATAATTAATTTTTTGTTAATTATTCTTAGTTTTTCACAATTATTATTCGTTTTTCACAATTATAATTAGTTTTTTGTTAATTATTCTTAGTTTTTCACAATTATTATTCGTTTTTCACAATTATTATTCATTTTTTGTTAATTATTCTCAGTTTTTCACAATTATTATTAATTTTTCATAATTATTTTCAGTTTTTCACAATTATAATTAATTTTTTGTTAATTATTCTTAGTTTTTCACAATTATTATTCGTTTTTCACAATTATAATTAGTTTTTTGTTAATTATTCTTAGTTTTTCACAATTATTATTCGTTTTTCACAATTATTATTCGTTTTTCACAATTATTATTCATTTTTTGTTAATTATTCTCAGTTTTTCACAATTATTATTCATTTTTCATAATTATTTTCAGTTTTTCACAATTATAATTAATTTTTTGTTAATTATTCTTAGTTTTTCACAATTATTATTCGTTTTTCACAATTATAATTAGTTTTTTGTTAATTATTCTTAGTTTTTCACAATTATTATTCGTTTTTCACGATTATAATTAGTTTTTTGTTAATTATTCTTAGTTTTTCACAATTATTATTCGTTTTTCACAATTATTATTCATTTTTTGTTAATTATTCTTAGTTTTTCACAATAATTATTAATTTTTCATAATTATTTTCAGTTTTTCACAATTATTATTCATTTTTTGTTAATTATTCTTAGTTTTTCACAATTATTATTAATTTTTCACAATTATAATTAGTTTTTTGTTAATTATTCTTAGTTTTTCACAATTATTATTCGTTTTTCATAATTATTTTCAGTTTTTCACAATTATAATTAATTTTTTGTGAATTATTCTTAGTTTTTCACAATTATTATTCGTTTTTCACAATTATAATTAGTTTTTTGTTAATTATTCTTAGTTTTTCACAATTATTATTCGTTTTTCACGATTATAATTAGTTTTTTGTTAATTATTCTTAGTTTTTCACAATTATTATTCGTTTTTCACAATTATTATTCATTTTTTGTTAATTATTCTCAGTTTTTCACAATTAATATTAATTTTTCATAATTATTTTCAGTTTTTCACAATTATTATTCATTTTTTGTTAATTATTCTTAGTTTTTCACAATTATTATTAATTTTTCACAATTATAATTAGTTTTTTGTTAATTATTCTTAGTTTTTCACAATTATTATTCGTTTTTCACAATTATTATTCATTTTTTTTAATTATTCTCAGTTTTTCACAATAATTATTAATTTTTCATAATTATTTTCAGTTTTTCACAATTATTATTCATTTTTTGTTAATTATTCTTAGTTTTTCACAATTATTATTAATTTTTCACAATTATAATTAGTTTTTTGTTAATTATTCTTAGTTTTTCACAATTATTATTCGTTTTTCACAATTATAATTAGTTTTTTGTTAATTATTCTTAGTTTTTCACAATTATTATTCGTTTTTCACAATTATTATTCATTTTTTGTTAATTATTCTCAGTTTTTCACAATTATTATTCATTTTTCATAATTATTTTCAGTTTTTCACAATTATAATTAATTTTTTGTAATTATTTTCAGTTTTTCACAATTATAATTAATTTTTTGTTAATTATTCTTAGTTTTTCACAATTATTATTCGTTTTTCACAATTATAATTAGTTTTTTGTTAATTATTCTTAGTTTTTCACAATTATTATTCGTTTTTCACAATTATTATTCATTTTTTGTTAATTATTCTCAGTTTTTCACAATTATTATTAATTTTTCATAATTATTTTCAGTTTTTCAGAATTATAATTTGTTTTTTGTTAATTATTCTTAGTTTTTCACAATTATTATTAATTTTTCACAATTATAATTAGTTTTTTGTTAATTATTCTTAGTTTTTCACAATTATTATTCGTTTTTCACAATTATTATTCATTTTTTTTAATTATTCTCAGTTTTTCACAATAATTATTAATTTTTCATAATTATTTTCAGTTTTTCACAATTATTATTCATTTTTTGTTAATTATTCTTAGTTTTTCACAATTATTATTAATTTTTCACAATTATAATTAGTTTTTTGTTAATTATTCTTAGTTTTTCACAATTATTATTCGTTTTTCACAATTATAATTAGTTTTTTGTTAATTATTCTTAGTTTTTCACAATTATTATTCGTTTTTCACAATTATTATTCATTTTTTGTTAATTATTCTCAGTTTTTCACAATTATTATTCATTTTTCATAATTATTTTCAGTTTTTCACAATTATAATTAATTTTTTGTAATTATTTTCAGTTTTTCACAATTATAATTAATTTTTTGTTAATTATTCTTAGTTTTTCACAATTATTATTCGTTTTTCACAATTATAATTAGTTTTTTGTTAATTATTCTTAGTTTTTCACAATTATTATTCGTTTTTCACAATTATTATTCATTTTTTGTTAATTATTCTCAGTTTTTCACAATTATTATTAATTTTTCATAATTATTTTCAGTTTTTCAGAATTATAATTTGTTTTTTGTTAATTATTCTTAGTTTTTCACAATTATTATTAATTTTTCATAGTTATTTTCAGTTTTTCACAATTATAATTAATTTTTTGTTAATTATTCTTAGTTTTTCACAATTATTATTCATTTTTTGTTAATTATTCTTAGTTTTTCACAATTATTATTAATTTTTCACAATTATAATTAGTTTTTTGTTAATTATTCTTAGTTTTTCACAATTATTATTCGTTTTTCACAATTATTATTCATTTTTTGTTAATTATTCTCAGTTTTTCACAATAATTATTAATTTTTCATAATTATTTTCAGTTTTTCACAATTATAATTAATTTTTTGTTAATTATTCTTAGTTTTTCACAATTATTATTAATTTTTCATAATTATTCTCAGTTTTTCACAATTATTATTCATTTTTTGTTAATTATTCTCAGTTTTTCACAATAATTATTAATTTTTCATAATTATTTTCAGTTTTTCGCAATTATTATTCATTTTTTGTTAATTATTCTTAGTTTTTCACAATTATTATTAATTTTTCACAATTATTTTCAGTTTTTCACAATTATAATTAATTTTTTGTTAATTATTCTTAGTTTTTCACAATTATTATTCGTTTTTCACAATTATAATTAGTTTTTTGTTAATTATTCTTAGTTTTTCACAATTATTATTCGTTTTTCACAATTATTATTCATTTTTTGTTAATTATTCTCAGTTTTTCACAATTATTATTAATTTTTCATAATTATTTTCAGTTTTTCACAATTATAATTAATTTTTTGTTAATTATTCTTAGTTTTTCACAATTATTATTCGTTTTTCACAATTATAATTAGTTTTTTGTTAATTATTCTTAGTTTTTCACAATTATTATTCGTTTTTCACAATTATTATTCATTTTTTGTTAATTATTCTCAGTTTTTCACAATTATTATTCATTTTTCATAATTATTTTCAGTTTTTCACAATTATAATTAATTTTTTGTTAATTATTCTTAGTTTTTCACAATTATTATTCGTTTTTCACAATTATAATTAGTTTTTTGTTAATTATTCTTAGTTTTTCACAATTATTATTCGTTTTTCACGATTATAATTAGTTTTTTGTTAATTATTCTTAGTTTTTCACAATTATTATTCGTTTTTCACAATTATTATTCATTTTTTGTTAATTATTCTCAGTTTTTCACAATAATTATTAATTTTTCATAATTATTTTCAATTTTTCACAATTATTATTCATTTTTTGTTAATTATTCTTAGTTTTTCACAATTATTATTCGTTTTTCACAATTATAATTAGTTTTTTGTTAATTATTCTTAGTTTTTCACAATTATTATTCGTTTTTCATAATTATTTTCAGTTTTTCACAATTATAATTAATTTTTTGTGAATTATTCTTAGTTTTTCACAATTATTATTAATTTTTCACAATTATAATTAGTTTTTTGTTAATTATTCTTAGTTTTTCACAATTATTATTCGTTTTTCACAATTATTATTCATTTTTTGTTAATTATTCTCAGTTTTTCACAATTATTATTCATTTTTCATAATTATTTTCAGTTTTTCACAATTATAATTAATTTTTTGTTAATTATTCTTAGTTTTTCACAATTATTATTAATTTTTCATAATTATTCTCAGTTTTTCACAATTATAATTTGTTTTTTGTTAATTATTCTTAGTTTTTCACAATTATTATTCATTTTTTGTTAATTATTTTCAGTTTTTCACAATTATTATTAATTTTTCATAATTATTCTCAGTTTTTCACAATTATTATTCATTTTTTGTTAATTATTCTCAGTTTTTCACAATAATTATTAATTTTTCATAATTATTTTCAGTTTTTCGCAATTATTATTCATTTTTTGTTAATTATTCTCAGTTTTTCACAATAATTATTAATTTTTCATAATTATTTTCAGTTTTTCGCAATTATTATTCATTTTTTGTTAATTATTCTCAGTTTTTCACAATAATTATTAATTTTTCATAATTATTTTCAGTTTTTCACAATTATTATTCATTTTTTGTTAATTATTCTTAGTTTTTCACAATTATTATTCGTTTTTCACAATTATTATTCATTTTTTGTTAATTATTCTCAGTTTTTCACAATTATTATTCATTTTTCATAATTATTTTCAGTTTTTCACAATTATTATTCATTGTTTGTTAATTATTCTTAGTTTTTCACAATTATTATTAATTTTTCATAATTATAATTAGTTTTTTGTTAATTATTCTTAGTTTTTCACAATTATTATTCGTTTTTCACAATTATTATTCATTTTTTGTTAATTATTCTCAGTTTTTCACAATTATTATTCATTTTTCATAATTATTTTCAGTTTTTCACAATTATAATTAATTTTTTGTTAATTATTCTTAGTTTTTCACAATTATTATTAATTTTTCATAATTATTTTCAGTTTTTCACAATTATAATTTGTTTTTTGTTAATTATTCTTAGTTTTTCACAATTATTATTCGTTTTTCATAATTATTCTCAGTTTTTCACAATTATAATTAATTTTTCATAATTATTTTCAGTTTTTCAGAATTATAATTTGTTTTTTGTTAATTATTCTTAGTTTTTCACAATTATTATTAATTTTTCATAATTATTTTCAGTTTTTCACAATTATATTGTTAATTATTCTTAGTTTTTCACAATTATTATTCGTTTTTCACAATTATAATTAATTTTTTGTTAATTATTCTTAGTTTTTCACAATTATTATTCATTTTTCATAATTATTCTCAGTTTTTCACAATTATAATTAATTTTTTGTTAATTATTCTTAGTTTTTCACAATTATTATTAATTTTTCATAATTATTCTCAGTTTTTCACAATTATAATTTGTTTTTTGTTAATTATTCGTAGTTTTTCACAATTATTATTAATTTTTCATAGTTATTTTCAGTTTTTCACAATTATAATTCATTTTTTGTTAATTATTCGTAGTTTTTCACAATTATTATTAATTTTTCATAGTTATTTTCAGTTTTTCACAATTATAATTTGTTTTTTGTTAATTATTCTTAGTTTTTCACAATTATTATTCATTTTTCATAGTTATTTTCAGTTTTTCACAATTATAATTTGTTTTTTGTTAATTATTCTTAGTTTTTCACAATTATTATTCATTTTTCATAATTATTTTCAGTTTTTCACAATTATAATTAATTTTTTGTTAATTATTCTTAGTTTTTCACAATTATTATTAATTTTTCATAGTTATTTTCAGTTTTTCACAATTATAATTCATTTTTTGTTAATTATTCTTAGTTTTTCACAATTATTATTCATTTTTCATAGTTATTTTCAGTTTTTCACAATTATAATTCATTTTTTGTTAATTATTCTTAGTTTTTCACAATTATTATTCATTTTTCATAGTTATTTTCAGTTTTTCACAATTATAATTTGTTTTTTGTTAATTATTCTTAGTTTTTCACAATTATTATTAATTTTTCATAATTATTTTCAGTTTTTCACAATTATTATTCATTTTTTGTTAATTATTCTTAGTTTTTCACAATTATTATTAATTTTTCATAATTATTTTCAGTTTTTCACAATTATAATTAATTTTTTGTTAATTATTCTCAGTTTTTCACAATTATTATTAATTTTTCATAGTTATTTTCAGTTTTTCACAATTATAATTAATTTTTGTTAATTATTCTTAGTTTTTCACAATTATTATTCATTTTTTGTTAATTATTCTTAGTTTTTCACAATTATTATTAATTTTTCATAGTTATTTTCAGTTTTTCACAATTATAATTTGTTTTTTGTTAATTATTCTTAGTTTTTCACAATTATTATTCATTTTTCATAGTTATTTTCAGTTTTTCACAATTATAATTCATTTTTTGTTAATTATTCTTAGTTTTTCACAATTATTATTCATTTTTCATAGTTATTTTCAGTTTTTCACAATTATAATTCATTTTTTGTTAATTATTCTTAGTTTTTCACAATTATTATTAATTTTTCATAGTTATTTTCAGTTTTTCACAATTATAATTTGTTTTTTGTTAATTATTCTTAGTTTTTCACAATTATTATTCATTTTTCATAGTTATTTTCAGTTTTTCACAATTATAATTCATTTTTTGTTAATTATTCTTAGTTTTTCACAATTATTATTCATTTTTCATAGTTATTTTCAGTTTTTCACAATTATAATTCATTTTTTGTTAATTATTCTTAGTTTTTCACAATTATTATTCATTTTTCATAGTTATTTTCAGTTTTTCACAATTATAATTTGTTTTTTGTTAATTATTCTTAGTTTTTCACAATTATTATTAATTTTTCATAATTATTTTCAGTTTTTCACAATTATAATTAATTTTTTGTTAATTATTCTTAGTTTTTCACAATTATTATTAATTTTTCATAGTTATTTTCAGTTTTTCACAATTATAATTTGTTTTTTATTAATTATTCTTAGTTTTTCACAATTATTATAAATTTTTCATAGTTATTTTCAGTTTTTCACATTTATAATTCATTTTTCATAGTTATTTTCAGTTTTTCACAATTATAATTCATTTTTTGTTAATTATTCTTAGTTTTTCACAATTATTATTCATTTTTCATAGTTATTTTCAGTTTTTCACAATTATAATTTGTTTTTTGTTAATTATTCTTAGTTTTTCACAATTATTATTAATTTTTCATAATTATTTTCAGTTTTTCACAATTATTATTCATTTTTTGTTAATTATTCTTAGTTTTTCACAATTATTATTAATTTTTCATAGTTATTTTCAGTTTTTCACAATTATAATTTGTTTTTTATTAATTATTCTTAGTTTTTCACAATTATTATAAATTTTTCATAGTTATTTTCAGTTTTTCACATTTATAATTCATTTTTCATAGTTATTTTCAGTTTTTCACAATTATAATTCATTTTTTGTTAATTATTCTTAGTTTTTCACAATTATTATTCATTTTTCATAGTTATTTTCAGTTTTTCACAATTATAATTCATTTTTTGTTAATTATTCTTAGTTTTTCACAATTATTATTCATTTTTCATAGTTATTTTTAGTTTTTCACAATTATAATTCATTTTTTGTTAATTATTCTTAGTTTTTCACAATTATTATTAATTTTTCATAATTATTTTCAGTTTTTCACAATTATTATTCATTTTTTGTTAATTATTCTTAGTTTTTCACAATTATTATTAATTTTTCATAGTTATTTTCAGTTTTTCACAATTATAATTTGTTTTTTGTTAATTATTCTTAGTTTTTCACAATTATTATTAATTTTTCATAATTATTTTCAGTTTTTCACAATTATAATTAATTTTTTGTTAATTATTCTTAGTTTTTCACAATTATTATTAATTTTTCATAGTTATTTTCAGTTTTTCACAATTATAATTCATTTTTTGTTAATTATTCTTAGTTTTTCACAATTATTATTCATTTTTCATAGTTATTTTCAGTTTTTCACAATTATAATTCATTTTTTGTTAATTATTCTTAGTTTTTCACAATTATTATTCATTTTTCATAGTTATTTTCAGTTTTTCACAATTATAATTTGTTTTTTGTTAATTATTCTTAGTTTTTCACAATTATTATTAATTTTTCATAATTATTTTCAGTTTTTCACAATTATTATTCATTTTTTGTTAATTATTCTTAGTTTTTCACAATTATTATTAATTTTTCATAATTATTTTCAGTTTTTCACAATTATAATTAATTTTTTGTTAATTATTCTCAGTTTTTCACAATTATTATTAATTTTTCATAGTTATTTTCAGTTTTTCACAATTATAATTAATTTTTGTTAATTATTCTTAGTTTTTCACAATTATTATTCATTTTTTGTTAATTATTCTTAGTTTTTCACAATTATTATTAATTTTTCATAATTATTTTCAGTTTTTCACAATTATAATTTGTTTTTTGTTAATTATTCTTAGTTTTTCACAATTATTATTCATTTTTCATAGTTATTTTCAGTTTTTCACAATTATAATTTGTTTTTTGTTAATTATTCTTAGTTTTTCACAATTATTATTCATTTTTCATAGTTATTTTCAGTTTTTCACAATTATAATTCATTTTTTGTTAATTATTCTTAGTTTTTCACAATTATTATTCATTTTTCATAGTTATTTTCAGTTTTTCACAATTATAATTCATTTTTTGTTAATTATTCTTAGTTTTTCACAATTATTATTCATTTTTCATAGTTATTTTCAGTTTTTCACAATTATAATTTGTTTTTTGTTAATTATTCTTAGTTTTTCACAATTATTATTAATTTTTCATAATTATTTTCAGTTTTTCACAATTATTATTCATTTTTTGTTAATTATTCTTAGTTTTTCACAATTATTATTAATTTTTCATAGTTATTTTCAGTTTTTCACAATTATAATTTGTTTTTTGTTAATTATTCTTAGTTTTTCACAATTATTATTCATTTTTCATAGTTATTTTCAGTTTTTCACAATTATAATTCATTTTTTGTTAATTATTCTTAGTTTTTCACAATTATTATTCATTTTTCATAGTTATTTTCAGTTTTTCACAATTATAATTCATTTTTTGTTAATTATTCTTAGTTTTTCACAATTATTATTAATTTTTCATAGTTATTTTCAGTTTTTCACAATTATAATTTGTTTTTTGTTAATTATTCTTAGTTTTTCACAATTATTATTCATTTTTCATAGTTATTTTCAGTTTTTCACAATTATAATTCATTTTTTGTTAATTATTCTTAGTTTTTCACAATTATTATTCATTTTTCATAGTTATTTTCAGTTTTTCACAATTATAATTCATTTTTTGTTAATTATTCTTAGTTTTTCACAATTATTATTCATTTTTCATAGTTATTTTCAGTTTTTCACAATTATAATTTGTTTTTTGTTAATTATTCTTAGTTTTTCACAATTATTATTAATTTTTCATAGTTATTTTCAGTTTTTCACAATTATAATTAATTTTTTGTTAATTATTCTTAGTTTTTCACAATTATTATTAATTTTTCATAATTATTCTCAGTTTTTCACAATTATAATTAATTTTTTGTTAATTATTCTTAGTTTTTCACAATTATTATTAATTTTTCATAATTATTTTCAGTTTTTCACAATTATAATTAAATTTTTGTTAATTATTCTCAGTTTTTCACAATTATTATTAATTTTTCATAATTATTTTCAGTTTTTCACAATTATAATTCATTTTTCATAATTATTTTCAGTTTTTCACAATTATAATTCATTTTTTGTTAATTATTCTTAGTTTTTCACAATTATTATTCATTTTTCATAGTTATTTTCAGTTTTTCACAATTATAATTCATTTTTTGTTAATTATTCTTAGTTTTTCACAATTATTATTCATTTTTCATAGTTATTTTTAGTTT
Organism: Ptychoptera contaminata; assembly: GCA_963942525.1. NCBI lineage: Eukaryota > Metazoa > Arthropoda > Insecta > Diptera > Ptychopteridae > Ptychoptera > Ptychoptera contaminata. Next base: position 3,952,104 of record OZ012640.1, on the reverse strand, counting down.
TTCACAATTATAATTCATTTTTTGTTAATTATTCTTAGTTTTTCACAATTATTATTCATTTTTCATAGTTATTTTCAGTTTTTCACAATTATAATTCATTTTTTGTTAATTATTCTTAGTTTTTCACAATTATTATTCATTTTTCATAGTTATTTTCAGTTTTTCACAATTATAATTTGTTTTTTGTTAATTATTCTTAGTTTTTCACAATTATTATTAATTTTTCATAATTATTTTCAGTTTTTCACAATTATTATTCATTTTTTGTTAATTATTCTTAGTTTTTCACAATTATTATTAATTTTTCATAGTTATTTTCAGTTTTTCACAATTATAATTTGTTTTTTATTAATTATTCTTAGTTTTTCACAATTATTATAAATTTTTCATAGTTATTTTCAGTTTTTCACATTTATAATTCATTTTTCATAGTTATTTTCAGTTTTTCACAATTATAATTCATTTTTTGTTAATTAATCTTAGTTTTTCACATATATTATTCATTTTTCATAGTTATTTTCAGTTTTTCACAATTATAATTTGTTTTTTGTTAATTATTCTTAGTTTTTCACAATTATTATTAATTTTTCATAATTATTTTCAGTTTTTCACAATTATAATTTGTTTTTTGTTAATTATTCTTAGTTTTTCACAATTATTATTCATTTTTCATAATTATTTTCAGTTTTTCACAATTATAATTCATTTTTTGTTAATTATTCTTAGTTTTTCACAATTATTATTAATTTTTCATAGTTATTTTCAGTTTTTCACAATTATAATTTGTTTTTTGTTAATTATTCTTAGTTTTTCACAATTATTATTCATTTTTCATAATTATTTTCAGTTTTTCACAATTATAATTTGTTTTTTGTTAATTATTCTTAGTTTTTCACAATTATTATTAATTTTTCATAATTATTTTCAGTTTTTCACAATTATAATTTGTTTTTTGTTAATTATTCTTAGTTTTTCACAATTATTATTCATTTTTCATAATTATTTTCAGTTTTTCACAATTATAATTTGTTTTTTGTTAATTATTCTTAGTTTTTCACAATTATTATTCATTTTTCATAATTATTTTCAGTTTTTCACAATTATAATTCATTTTTTGTTAATTAATCTTAGTTTTTCACATATATTATTCATTTTTCATAGTTATTTTCAGTTTTTCACAATTATAATTTGTTTTTTGTTAATTATTCTTAGTTTTTCACAATTATTATTAATTTTTCATAGTTATTTTCAGTTTTTCACAATTATAATTTGTTTTTTATTAATTATTCTTAGTTTTTCACAATTATTATAAATTTTTCATAGTTATTTTCAGTTTTTCACATTTATAATTCATTTTTCATAGTTATTTTCAGTTTTTCACAATTATAATTCATTTTTTGTTAATTAATCTTAGTTTTTCACATATATTATTCATTTTTCATAGTTATTTTCAGTTTTTCACAATTATAATTTGTTTTTTGTTAATTATTCTTAGTTTTTCACAATTATTATTAATTTTTCATAATTATTTTCAGTTTTTCACAATTATAATTTGTTTTTTGTTAATTATTCTTAGTTTTTCACAATTATTATTCATTTTTCATAATTATTTTCAGTTTTTCACAATTATAATTCATTTTTTGTTAATTATTCTTAGTTTTTCACAATTATTATTAATTTTTCATAATTATTTTCAGTTTTTCACAATTATAATTTGTTTTTTGTTAATTATTCTTAGTTTTTCACAATTATTATTCATTTTTCATAATTATTTTCAGTTTTTCACAATTATAATTTGTTTTTTGTTAATTATTCTTAGTTTTTCACAATTATAATTCATTTTTCATAATTATTTTCAGTTTTTCACAATTATAATTCATTTTTTGTTAATTATTCTTAGTTTTTCACAATTATTATTAATTTTTCATAGTTATTTTCAGTTTTTCACAATTATAATTTGTTTTTTGTTAATTATTCTTAGTTTTTCACAATTATTATTCATTTTTCATAATTATTTTCAGTTTTTCACAATTATAATTTGTTTTTTGTTAATTATTCTCAGTTTTTCACAATTATAATTCATTTTTTCTTAATTATTCTTAGTTTTTCACAATTATTATTAATTTTTCATAATTATTTTCAGTTTTTCACAATTATAATTCATTTTTTGTTAATTATTCTTCGTTTTTCACAATTATTATTAATTTTTCATAATTATTTTCAGTTTTTCACAATTATAATTTGTTTTTTGTTAATTATTCTTAGTTTTTCATAATTATAATTCATTTTTTCTTAATTATTCTTAGTTTTTCACAATTATTATTAATTTTTCATAATTATTTTCAGTTTTTCACAATTATAATTTGTTTTTTGTTAATTATTCTTCGTTTTTCACAATTATTATTAATTTTTCATAATTATTTTCAGTTTTTCACAATTATAATTAATTTTTTGTTAATTATTCTTCGTTTTTCACAATTATTATTAATTTTTCATAATTATTTTCAGTTTTTCACAATTATAATTTGTTTTTTGTTAATTATTCTTAGTTTTTCATAATTATAATTCATTTTTTCTTAATTATTCTTAGTTTTTCACAATTATTATTAATTTTTCATAATTATTTTCAGTTTTTCACAATTATAATTTGTTTTTTGTTAATTATTCTTCGTTTTTCACAATTATTATTCATTTTTCATAATTATTTTCAGTTTTTCACAATTATAATTTGTTTTTTGTTAATTATTCTTAGTTTTTCATAATTATAATTCATTTTTTCTTAATTATTCTTAGTTTTTCACAATTATTATTAATTTTTCATAGTTATTTTCAGTTTTTCACAATTATAATTTGTTTTTTGTTAATTATTCTTAGTTTTTCACAATTATTATTCATTTTTCATAATTATTTTCAGTTTTTCACAATTATAATTTGTTTTTTGTTAATTATTCTTAGTTTTTCACAATTATAATTCATTTTTCATAATTATTTTCAGTTTTTCACAATTATAATTCATTTTTTGTTAATTATTCTTAGTTTTTCACAATTATTATTAATTTTTCATAGTTATTTTCAGTTTTTCACAATTATAATTTGTTTTTTGTTAATTATTCTTAGTTTTTCACAATTATTATTCATTTTTCATAATTATTTTCAGTTTTTCACAATTATAATTTGTTTTTTGTTAATTATTCTCAGTTTTTCACAATTATAATTCATTTTTTCTTAATTATTCTTAGTTTTTCACAATTATTATTAATTTTTCATAATTATTTTCAGTTTTTCACAATTATAATTAATTTTTTGTTAATTATTCTTCGTTTTTCACAATTATTATTAATTTTTCATAATTATTTTCAGTTTTTCACAATTATAATTTGTTTTTTGTTAATTATTCTTAGTTTTTCATAATTATAATTCATTTTTTCTTAAATATTCTTAGTTTTTCACAATTATTATTAATTTTTCATAATTATTTTCAGTTTTTCACAATTATAATTAATTTTTTGTTAATTATTCTTCGTTTTTCACAATTATTATTAATTTTTCATAATTATTTTCAGTTTTTCACAATTATAATTTGTTTTTTGTTAATTATTCTTAGTTTTTCGTAATTATAATTCATTTTTTCTTAATTATTCTTAGTTTTTCACAATTATTATTCATTTTTCATAATTATTTTCAGTTTTTCACAATTATAATTCATTTTTTGTTAATTATTCTTAGTTTTTCACAATTATTATTAATTTTTCATAGTTATTTTCAGTTTTTCACAATTATAATTCATTTTTTGTTAATTATTCTTAGTTTTTCACAATTATTATTAATTTTTCATAGTTATTTTCAGTTTTTCACAATTATAATTTGTTTTTTGTTAATTATTCTTAGTTTTTCACAATTATTATTAATTTTTCATAATTATTTTCAGTTTTTCACAATTATAATTTGTTTTTTGTTAATTATTCTTAGTTTTTCACAATTATTATTCATTTTTCATAATTATTTTCAGTTTTTCACAATTATAATTCATTTTTTGTTAATTATTCTTAGTTTTTCACAATTATTATTAATTTTTCATAGTTATTTTCAGTTTTTCACAATTATAATTTGTTTTTTGTTAATTATTCTTAGTTTTTCAAAATTATTATTCATTTTTCATAGTTATTCTCAGTTTTTCACAATTATAATTTGTTTTTTGTTAATTATTCTTAGTTTTTCACAATTATTATTAATTTTTCATAATTATTTTCAGTTTTTCACAATTATTATTCATTTTTTGTTAATTATTCTCAGTTTTTCACAATTATTATTAATTTTTCATAATTATTTTCAGTTTTTCACAATTATAATTTGTTTTTTGTTAATTATTCTTAGTTTTTCCCAATAATTTTATCATTTTTCATAATTATTTTCAGTTTTTCACAATTATAATTCATTTTTTGTTAATTATTCTTAGTTTTTCACAATTATTATTAATTTTTCATAGTTATTTTCAGTTTTTCACAATTATAATTTGTTTTTTGTTAATTATTCTTAGTTTTTCACAATTATTATTCATTTTTCATAATTATTTTCAGTTTTTCACAATTATAATTTGTTTTTTGTTAATTATTCTTAGTTTTTCACAATTATTATTAATTTTTCATAGTTATTTTCAGTTTTTCACAATTATAATTTGTTTTTTGTTAATTATTCTTAGTTTTTCACAATTATTATTCATTTTTCATAATTATTTTCAGTTTTTCACAATTATAATTTGTTTTTTGTTAATTATTCTCAGTTTTTCACAATTATAATTCATTTTTTCTTAATTATTCTTAGTTTTTCACAATTATTATTAATTTTTCATAATTATTTTCAGTTTTTCACAATTATAATTAATTTTTTGTTAATTATTCTTCGTTTTTCACAATTATTATTAATTTTTCATAATTATTTTCAGTTTTTCACAATTATAATTTGTTTTTTGTTAATTATTCTTAGTTTTTCATAATTATAATTCATTTTTTCTTAATTATTCTTAGTTTTTCACAATTATTATTAATTTTTCATAATTATTTTCAGTTTTTCACAATTATAATTAATTTTTTGTTAATTATTCTTAGTTTTTCACAATTATTATTAATTTTTCATAGTTATTTTCAGTTTTTCACAATTATAATTTGTTTTTTGTTAATTATTCTTAGTTTTTCACAATTATTATTCATTTTTCATAATTATTTTCAGTTTTTCACAATTATAATTTGTTTTTTGTTAATTATTCTTAGTTTTTCACAATTATAATTCATTTTTCATAATTATTTTCAGTTTTTCACAATTATAATTCATTTTTTGTTAATTATTCTTAGTTTTTCACAATTATTATTCATTTTTCATAGTTATTTTCAGTTTTTCACAATTATTATTCATTTTTTGTTAATTATTCTTAGTTTTTCACAATTATTATTCATTTTTCATAGTTATTTTCAGTTTTTCACAATTATAATTTGTTTTTTGTTAATTATTCTTAGTTTTTCACAATTATTATTCATTTTTCATAATTATTTTCAGTTTTTCACAATTATAATTTGTTTTTTGTTAATTATTCTTAGTTTTTCACAATTATAATTCATTTTTCATAGTTATTTTCAGTTTTTCACAATTATAATTTGTTTTTTGTTAATTATTCTTAGTTTTTCACAATTATTATTCATTTTTCATAATTATTTTCAGTTTTTCACAATTATAATTTGTTTTTTGTTAATTATTCTTAGTTTTTCACAATTATTATTCATTTTTCATAGTTATTTTCAGTTTTTCACAATTATAATTTGTTTTTTGTTAATTATTCTTAGTTTTTCACAATTATAATTCATTTTTCATAATTATTTTCAGTTTTTCACAATTATAATTCATTTTTTGTTAATTATTCTTAGTTTTTCACAATTATTATTAATTTTTCATAGTTATTTTCAGTTTTTCACAATTATAATTTGTTTTTTGTTAATTATTCTTAGTTTTTCACAATTATTATTCATTTTTCATAATTATTCTCAGTTTTTCACAATTATAATTTGTTTTTTGTTAATTATTCTTAGTTTTTCACAATTATAATTCATTTTTTCTTAATTATTCTTAGTTTTTCACAATTATTATTAATTTTTCATAATTATTTTCAGTTTTTCACAATTATAATTAATTTTTTGTTAATTATTCTTAGTTTTTCACAATTATTATTAATTTTTCATAATTATTTTCAGTTTTTCACAATTATAATTCATTTTTTGTTAATTATTCTTAGTTTTTCACAATAATTATTAATTTTTCATAGTTATTTTCAGTTTTTCACAATTATAATTTATTTTTTGTTAATTATTCTTAGTTTTTCACAATTATAATTCATTTTTTGTTAATTATTCTTAGTTTTTCAGAATTATTATTCATTTTTCATAATTATTTTCAGTTTTTCACAATTATTATTTATTTTTTGTTAATTATTCTCAGTTTTTCACAACTATAATTCATTTTTTGTTAATTATTCTTAGTTTTTCACAATTATTATTAATTTTTTATAGTTATTTTCAGTTTTTCACAATTATAATTTGTTTTTTGTTAATTATTCTTAGTTTTTCACAATTATTATTCATTTTTCATAATTATTTTCAGTTTTTCACAATTATAATTTGTTTTTTGTTAATTATTCTTAGTTTTTCACAATTATAATTCATTTTTCATAATTATTTTCAGTTTTTCACAATTATAATTCATTTTTTGTTAATTATTCTTAGTTTTTCACAATTATTATTAATTTTTCATAGTTATTTTCAGTTTTTCACAATTATAATTTGTTTTTTGTTAATTATTCTTAGTTTTTCACAATTATTATTCATTTTTCATAATTATTTTCAGTTTTTCACAATTATAATTTGTTTTTTGTTAATTATTCTTAGGTTTTCACAATTATAATTCATTTTTTCTTAATTATTCTTAGTTTTTCACAATTATTATTAATTTTTCATAATTATTTTCAGTTTTTCACAATTATAATTAATTTTTTGTTAATTATTCTTAGTTTTTCACAATTATAATTCATTTTTTGTTAATTATTCTTAGTTTTTCAGAATTATTATTCATTTTTCATAATTATTTTCAGTTTTTCACAATTATTATTTATTTTTTGTTAATTATTCTCAGTTTTTCACAATTATAATTCATTTTTTGTTAATTATTCTTAGTTTTTCACAATTATTATTAATTTTTTATAGTTATTTTCAGTTTTTCACAATTATAATTTATTTTTTGTTAATTATTCTTAGTTTTTCACAATTATAATTCATTTTTTGTTAATTATTCTTAGTTTTTCACAATTATTATTCATTTTTCATAATTATTCTCAGTTTTTCACAATTATAATTTATTTTTTATTAATTATTCTTTGTTTTTCACAATTATTATTAATTTTTCATAATTATTTTCAGTTTTTCACAATTATAATTTGTTTTTTGTTAATTATTCTTAGTTTTTCACAATTATTATTAATTTTTCATAATTATTTTCAGTTTTTCACAATTATAATTTGTTTTTTGTTAATTATTCTTAGTTTTTCACAATTATTAATAATTTTTCACAATTATTTTCAGTTTTTCACAATTATTATTTATTTTTTGTTAATTATTCTCAGTTTTTCACAATTATAATTCATTTTTTGTTAATTATTCTTAGTTTTTCACAATTATTATTAATTTTTCATAATTATTTTCAGTTTTTCACAATTATAATTTGTTTTTTGTTAATTATTCTTAGTTTTTCACAATTATTATTAATTTTTCATAATTATTTTCAGTTTTTCACAATTATAATTTGTTTTTTGTTAATTATTCTTAGTTTTTCACAATTATTAATAATTTTTCACAATTATTTTCAGTTTTTCACAATTATTATTTATTTTTTGTTAATTATTCTCAGTTTTTCACAATTATAATTTATTTTTTATTAATTATTCTTTGTTTTTCACAATTATTATTAATTTTTCATAATTATTTTCAGTTTTTCACAATTATAATTTGTTTTTTGTTAATTATTCTTAGTTTTTCACAATTATTATTAATTTTTCATAATTATTTTCAGTTTTTCACAATTATAATTTGTTTTTTGTTAATTATTCTTAGTTTTTCACAATTATTATTCATTTTTCATAATTATTTTCAGTTTTTCACAATTATTATTTATTTTTTGTTAATTATTCTCAGTTTTTCACAATTATAATTCATTTTTTGTTAATTATTCTTAGTTTTTCACAATTATTATTAATTTTTCATAATTATTTTCAGTTTTTCACAATTATAATTTGTTTTTTCATAATTATTCTTAGTTTTTCACAATTATTATTCATTTTTCATAATTATTTTCAGTTTTTCACAATTATAATTAATTTTTTGTTAATAATTCTTAGTTTTTCACAATTATAATTCATTTTTTGTTAATTATTCTTAGTTTTTCACAATTATAATTCATTTTTTGTTAATTATTCTTAGTTTTTCACAATTATTATTCATTTTTCATAATTATTCTCAGTTTTTCACAATTATAATTCATTTTTTGTTAATTATTCTTAGTTTTTCACAATTATTATTAATTTTTCATAATTATTTTCAGTTTTTCACAATTATAATTTGTTTTTTGTTAATTATTCTTAGTTTTTCACAATTATTATTCATTTTTCATAATTATTTTCAGTTTTTCACAATTATAATTCATTTTTTGTTAATTATTCTTAGTTTTTCACAATTATTATTAATTTTTCATAGTTATTTTCAGTTTTTCACAATTATAATTTGTTTTTTGTTAATTATTCTTAGTTTTTCACAATTATTATTCATTTTTCATAATTATTTTCAGTTTTTCACAATTATAATTTGTTTTTTGTTAATTATTCTTAGTTTTTCACAATTATAATTCATTTTTCATAATTATTTTCAGTTTTTCACAATTATAATTCATTTTTTGTTAATTATTCTTAGTTTTTCACAATTATTATTAATTTTTCATAGTTATTTTCAGTTTTTCACAATTATAATTTGTTTTTTGTTAATTATTCTTAGTTTTTCACAATTATTATTCATTTTTCATAATTATTTTCAGTTTTTCACAATTATAATTTGTTTTTTGTTAATTATTCTTAGTTTTTCACAATTATAATTCATTTTTTCTTAATTATTCTTAGTTTTTCACAATTATTATTAATTTTTCATAATTATTTTCAGTTTTTCACAATTATAATTAATTTTTTGTTAATTATTCTTCGTTTTTCACAATTATTATTAATTTTTCATAATTATTTTCAGTTTTTCACAATTATAATTTGTTTTTTGTTAATTATTCTTAGTTTTTCATAATTATAATTCATTTTTTCTTAATTATTCTTAGTTTTTCACAATTATTATTAATTTTTCATAATTATTTTCAGTTTTTCACAATTATAATTAATTTTTTGTTAATTATTCTTAGTTTTTCACAATTATTATTAATTTTTCATAGTTATTTTCAGTTTTTCACAATTATAATTTGTTTTTTGTTAATTATTCTTAGTTTTTCACAATTATTATTCATTTTTCATAATTATTTTCAGTTTTTCACAATTATAATTTGTTTTTTGTTAATTATTCTTAGTTTTTCACAATTATAATTCATTTTTCATAATTATTTTCAGTTTTTCACAATTATAATTCATTTTTTGTTAATTATTCTTAGTTTTTCACAATTATTATTCATTTTTCATAGTTATTTTCAGTTTTTCACAATTATAATTCATTTTTTGTTAATTATTCTTAGTTTTTCACAATTATTATTCATTTTTCATAGTTATTTTCAGTTTTTCACAATTATAATTTGTTTTTTGTTAATTATTCTTAGTTTTTCACAATTATTATTCATTTTTCATAATTATTTTCAGTTTTTCACAATTATAATTCATTTTTTGTTAATTATTCTTAGTTTTTCACAATTATTATTAATTTTTCATAGTTATTTTCAGTTTTTCACAATTATAATTTGTTTTTTGTTAATTATTCTTAGTTTTTCACAATTATTATTCATTTTTCATAGTTATTTTCAGTTTTTCACAATTATAATTCATTTTTTGTTAATTATTCTTAGTTTTTCACAATTATTATTCATTTTTCATAATTATTTTCAGTTTTTCACAATTATAATTTGTTTTTTGTTAATTATTCTTAGTTTTTCACAATTATAATTCATTTTTCATAATTATTTTCAGTTTTTCACAATTATAATTCATTTTTTGTTAATTATTCTTAGTTTTTCACAATTATTATTAATTTTTCATAGTTATTTTCAGTTTTTCACAATTATAATTCGTTTTTTGTTAATTATTCTTAGTTTTTCACAATTATTATTCATTTTTCATAATTATTCTCAGTTTTTCACAATTATAATTTGTTTTTTGTTAATTATTCTTAGTTTTTCACAATTATAATTCATTTTTTCTTAATTATTCTTAGTTTTTCACAATTATTATTAATTTTTCATAGTTATTTTCAGTTTTTCACAATTATAATTTGTTTTTTGTTAATTATTCTTAGTTTTTCAAAATTATTATTCATTTTTCATAGTTATTCTCAGTTTTTCACAATTATAATTTGTTTTTTGTTAATTATTCTTAGTTTTTCACAATTATTATTAATTTTTCATAATTATTTTCAGTTTTTCACAATTATTATTCATTTTTTGTTAATTATTCTCAGTTTTTCACAATTATTATTAATTTTTCATAATTATTTTCAGTTTTTCACAATTATAATTTGTTTTTTGTTAATTATTCTTAGTTTTTCCCAATAATTTTATCATTTTTCATAATTATTTTCAGTTTTTCACAATTATAATTCATTTTTTGTTAATTATTCTTAGTTTTTCACAATTATTATTAATTTTTCATAGTTATTTTCAGTTTTTCACAATTATAATTTGTTTTTTGTTAATTATTCTTAGTTTTTCACAATTATTATTCATTTTTCATAATTATTTTCAGTTTTTCACAATTATAATTTGTTTTTTGTTAATTATTCTTAGTTTTTCACAATTATAATTCATTTTTCATAATTATTTTCAGTTTTTCACAATTATAATTCATTTTTTGTTAATTATTCTTAGTTTTTCACAATTATTATTAATTTTTCATAATTATTTTCAGTTTTTCACAATTATAATTAATTTTTTGTTAATTATTCTTAGTTTTTCACAATTATAATTCATTTTTTGTTAATTATTCTTAGTTTTTCAGAATTATTATTCATTTTTCATAATTATTTTCAGTTTTTCACAATTATTATTTATTTTTTGTTAATTATTCTCAGTTTTTCACAATTATAATTCATTTTTTGTTAATTATTCTTAGTTTTTCACAATTATTATTAATTTTTTATAGTTATTTTCAGTTTTTCACAATTATAATTTATTTTTTGTTAATTATTCTTAGTTTTTCACAATTATAATTCATTTTTTGTTAATTATTCTTAGTTTTTCACAATTATTATTCATTTTTCATAATTATTCTCAGTTTTTCACAATTATAATTTATTTTTTATTAATTATTCTTAGTTTTTCACAATTATTATTAATTTTTCATAATTATTTTCAGTTTTTCACAATTATAATTTGTTTTTTGTTAATTATTCTTAGTTTTTCACAATTATTATTCATTTTTCATAATTATTTTCAGTTTTTCACAATTATTATTTATTTTTTGTTAATTATTCTCAGTTTTTCACAATTATAATTCATTTTTTGTTAATTATTCTTAGTTTTTCACAATTATTATTAATTTTTCATAATTATTTTCAGTTTTTCACAATTATAATTTGTTTTTTCATAATTATTCTTAGTTTTTCACAATTATTATTCATTTTTCATAATTATTTTCAGTTTTTCACAATTATAATTAATTTTTTGTTAATAATTCTTAGTTTTTCACAATTATAATTCATTTTTTGTTAATTATTCTTAGTTTTTTACAATTATAATTCATTTTTTGTTAATTATTCTTAGTTTTTCACAATTATTATTCATTTTTCATAATTATTCTCAGTTTTTCACAATTATAATTCATTTTTTGTTAATTATTCTTAGTTTTTCACAATTATTATTAATTTTTCATAATTATTTTCAGTTTTTCACAATTATAATTTGTTTTTTGTTAATTATTCTTAGTTTTTCACAATTATTCTTAGTTTTTCACAATTATTATTAATTTTTCACAATTATTTTCAGTTTTTCACAATTATTATTCATTTTTTGTTAATTATTCTTAGTTTTTCACAATTATTATTCATTTTTCATAGTTATTTTCAGTTTTTCACAATTATAATTTGTTTTTTGTTAATTATTCTTAGTTTTTCACAATTATTATTCATTTTTCATAATTATTTTCAGTTTTTCACAATTATAATTTGTTTTTTGTTAATTATTCTTAGTTTTTCACAATTATTATTCATTTTTCATAATTATTCTCAGTTTTTCACAATTATAATTCATTTTTTGTTAATTATTCTTAGTTTTTCACAATTATTATTAATTTTTCATAGTTATTTTCAGTTTTTCACAATTATAAATTGTTTTTTGTTAATTATTCTTAGTTTTTCACAATTATTATTCATTTTTCATAATTATTTTCAGTTTTTCACAATTATAATTAATTTTTTGTTAATTATTCTTAGTTTTTCACAATTATTATTAATTTTTCATAATTATTTTCAGTTTTTCACAATTATAATTCATTTTTTGTTAATTATTCTTAGTTTTTCACAATTATAATTCATTTTTTGTTAATTATTCTTAGTTTTTCACAATTATAATTCATTTTTTGTTAATTATTCTTAGTTTTTCACAATTATTATTAATTTTTCATAATTATTTTCAGTTTTTCACAATTATAATTTGTTTTTTGTTAATTATTCTTAGTTTTTCATAATTATAATTCATTTTTTCTTAATTATTCTTAGTTTTTCACAATTATTATTAATTTTTCATAATTATTTTCAGTTTTTCACAATTATAATTAATTTTTTGTTAATTATTCTTAGTTTTTCACAATTATTATTAATTTTTCATAGTTATTTTCAGTTTTTCACAATTATAATTTGTTTTTTGTTAATTATTCTTAGTTTTTCACAATTATTATTCATTTTTCATAATTATTTTCAGTTTTTCACAATTATAATTTGTTTTTTGTTAATTATTCTTAGTTTTTCACAATTATAATTCATTTTTCATAATTATTTTCAGTTTTTCACAATTATAATTCATTTTTTGTTAATTATTCTTAGTTTTTCACAATTATTATTCATTTTTCATAGTTATTTTCAGTTTTTCACAATTATAATTCATTTTTTGTTAATTATTCTTAGTTTTTCACAATTATTATTCATTTTTCATAGTTATTTTCAGTTTTTCACAATTATAATTTGTTTTTTGTTAATTATTCGTAGTTTTTCACAATTATTATTAATTTTTCATAGTTATTTTCAGTTTTTCACAATTATAATTAATTTTTTGTTAATTATTCTTAGTTTTTCACAATTATTATTAATTTTTCATAGTTATTTTCAGTTTTTCACAATTATAATTCATTTTTTGTTAATTATTCTTAGTTTTTCACAATTATTATTAATTTTTCATAGTTATTTTCAGTTTTTCACAATTATAATTTATTTTTTGTTAATTATTCTTAGTTTTTCACAATTATAATTCATTTTTTGTTAATTATTCTTAGTTTTTCACAATTATTATTAATTTTTCATAATTATTTTCAGTTTTTCACAATTATTATTCATTTTTTGTTAATTATTCTTAGTTTTTCACAATTATTATTCATTTTTCATAGTTATTTTCAGTTTTTCACAATTATAATTCATTTTTTGTTAATTATTCTTAGTTTTTCACAATTATTATTCATTTTTCATAGTTATTTTCAGTTTTTCACAATTATAATTTGTTTTTTGTTAATTATTCTTAGTTTTTCACAATTATTATTAATTTTTCATAATTATTTTCAGTTTTTCACAATTATTATTCATTTTTTGTTAATTATTCTTAGTTTTTCACAATTATTATTCATTTTTTGTTAATTATTCTTAGTTTTTCAGAATTATTATTCATTTTTCATAATTATTTTCAGTTTTTCACAATTATTATTTATTTTTTGTTAATTATTCTCAGTTTTTCACAATTATAATTTGTTTTTTGTTAATTATTCTTAGTTTTTCACAATTATTATTCATTTTTCATAATTATTCTCAGTTTTTCACAATTATAATTAATTTTTTGTTAATTATTCTTAGTTTTTCACAATTATTATTAATTTTTCATAATTATTTTCAGTTTTTCACAATTATAATTAATTTTTTGTTAATTATTCTTAGTTTTTCACAATTATTATTAATTTTTCATAGTTATTTTCAGTTTTTCACAATTATAATTCATTTTTTGTTAATTATTCTTAGTTTTTCACAATTATTATTAATTTTTCATAATTATTCTCAGTTTTTCACAATTATAATTAATTTTTTGTTAATTATTCTTAGTTTTTCACAATTATTATTAATTTTTCATAGTTATTTTCAGTTTTTCACAATTATAATTCATTTTTTGTTAATTATTCTTAGTTTTTCACAATTATTATTAATTTTTCATAATTATTCTCAGTTTTTCACAATTATAATTAATTTTTTGTTAATTATTCTTAGTTTTTCACAATTATTATTCATTTTTTGTTAATTATTCTTAGTTTTTCACAATTATTATAAATTTTTCATAGTTATTTTCAGTTTTTCACAATTATAATTCATTTTTTGTTAATTATTCTTAGTTTTTCACAATTATTATTCATTTTTCATAGTTATTTTTAGTTTTTCACAATTATAATTCATTTTTTGTTAATTATTCTTAGTTTTTCACAATTATTATTCATTTTTCATAGTTATTTTCAGTTTTTCACAATTATAATTCATTTTTTGTTAATTATTCTTAGTTTTTCACAATTATTATTAATTTTTCATAATTATTTTCAGTTTTTCACAATTATTATTCATTTTTTGTTAATTATTCTTAGTTTTTCACAATTATTATTAATTTTTCATAGTTATTTTCAGTTTTTCACAATTATAATTCATTTTTTGTTAATTATTCTTAGTTTTTCACAATTATTATTAATTTTTCATAATTATTTTCAGTTTTTCACAATTATTATTCATTTTTTGTTAATTATTCTTAGTTTTTCACAATTATTATTCATTTTTCATAGTTATTTTCAGTTTTTCACAATTATAATTCATTTTTTGTTAATTATTCTTAGTTTTTCACAATTATTATTCATTTTTCATAGTTATTTTCAGTTTTTCACAATTATAATTTGTTTTTTGTTAATTATTCTTAGTTTTTCACAATTATTATTAATTTTTCATAATTATTTTCAGTTTTTCACAATTATTATTCATTTTTTGTTAATTATTCTTAGTTTTTCACAATTATTATTCATTTTTTGTTAATTATTCTTAGTTTTTCAGAATTATTATTCATTTTTCATAATTATTTTCAGTTTTTCACAATTATTATTTATTTTTTGTTAATTATTCTCAGTTTTTCACAATTATAATTTGTTTTTTGTTAATTATTCTTAGTTTTTCACAATTATTATTAATTTTTCATAGTTATTTTCAGTTTTTCACAATTATAATTTATTTTTTGTTAATTATTCTTAGTTTTTCACAATTATAATTCATTTTTTGTTAATTATTCTTAGTTTTTCACAATTATAATTCATTTTTTGTTAATTATTCTTAGTTTTTCACAATTATTATTCATTTTTCATAATTATTCTCAGTTTTTTACAATTATAATTTATTTTTTATTAATTATTCTTAGTTTTTCACAATTATTATTAATTTTTCATAATTATTTTCAGTTTTTCACAATTATAATTTGTTTTTTGTTAATTATTCTTAGTTTTTCACAATTATTATTCATTTTTCATAATTATTTTCAGTTTTTCACAATTATTATTTATTTTTTGTTAATTATTCTCAGTTTTTCACAATTATAATTCATTTTTTGTTAATTATTCTTAGTTTTTCACAATTATTATTAATTTTTCATAATTATTTTCAGTTTTTCACAATTATAATTTGTTTTTTCATAATTATTTTCAGTTTTTCACAATTATTATTCATTTTTCATAATTATTTTCAGTTTTTCACAATTATAATTTATTTTTTGTTAATAATTCTTAGTTTTTCACAATTATAATTCATTTTTTTGTTAATTATTCTTAGTTTTTCACAATTATAATTCATTTTTTGTTAATTATTCTTAGTTTTTCACAATTATTATTCATTTTTCATAATTATTCTCAGTTTTTCACAATTATAATTTATTTTTTGTTAATTATTCTTAGTTTTTCACAATTATTATTAATTTTTCATAATTATTTTCAGTTTTTCACAATTATAATTTGTTTTTTGTTAATTATTCTTAGTTTTTCACAATTATTATTCATTTTTCACAATTATTTTCAGTTTTTCACAATTATTATTCATTTTTTGTTAATTATTCTTAGTTTTTCACAATTATTATTCATTTTTCATAGTTATTTTCAGTTTTTCACAATTATAATTTGTTTTTTGTTAATTATTCTTAGTTTTTCACAATTATTATTCATTTTTCATAATTATTTTCAGTTTTTCACAATTATAATTTGTTTTTTGTTAATTATTCTTAGTTTTTCACAATTATAATTCATTTTTTGTTAATTATTCTTAGTTTTTCACAATTATAATTCATTTTTTGTTAATTATTCTTAGTTTTTCACAATTATTATTAATTTTTCATAATTATTTTCAGTTTTTCACAATTATAATTAATTTTTTGTTAATTATTCTTAGTTTTTCACAATTATTATTCATTTTTCATAATTATTCTCAGTTTTTCACAATTATAATTCATTTTTTGTTAATTATTCTTAGTTTTTCACAATTATTATTAATTTTTCACAATTATTTTCAGTTTTTCACAATTATAATTCATTTTTTGTTAATTATTCTTAGTTTTTCACAATTATTATTCATTTTTCATAGTTATTTTCAGTTTTTCACAATTATAATTTGTTTTTTGTTAATTATTCTTAGTTTTTCACAATTATTATTCATTTTTCATAATTATTTTCAGTTTTTCACAATTATAATTTGTTTTTTGTTAATTATTCTTAGTTTTTCACAATTATAATTCATTTTTTGTTAATTATTCTTAGTTTTTCACAATTATAATTCATTTTTTGTTAATTATTCTTAGTTTTTCACAATTATTATTAATTTTTCATAATTATTTTCAGTTTTTCACAATTATAATTCATTTTTTGTTAATTATTCTTAGTTTTTCACAATTATTATTAATTTTTCATAGTTATTTTCAGTTTTTCACAATTATAATTCATTTTTTGTTAATTATTCTTAGTTTTTCACAATTATTATTAATTTTTCATAGTTATTTTCAGTTTTTCACAATTATAATTTGTTTTTTGTTAATTATTCTTAGTTTTTCACAATTATTATTCATTTTTCATAATTATTTTCAGTTTTTCACAATTATAATTCATTTTTTGTTAATTATTCTTAGTTTTTCACAATTATTATTAATTTTTCATAGTTATTTTCAGTTTTTCACAATTATAATTCATTTTTTGTTAATTATTCTTAGTTTTTCACAATTATTATTCATTTTTCATAATTATTCTCAGTTTTTCACAATTATAATTCATTTTTTGTTAATTATTCTTAGTTTTTCACAATTATTATTCATTTTTCACAATTATTTTCAGTTTTTCACAATTATTATTCATTTTTTGTTAATTATTCTTAGTTTTTCACAATTATTATTCATTTTTCATAATTATTTTCAGTTTTTCACAATTATAATTTGTTTTTTGTTAATTATTCTTAGTTTTTCACAATTATTATTCATTTTTCATAGTTATTTTCAGTTTTTCACAATTATAATTTGTTTTTTGTTAATTATTCTTAGTTTTTCACAATTATTATTAATTTTTCATAATTATTTTCAGTTTTTCACAATTATAATTCATTTTTTGTTAATTATTCTTAGTTTTTCACAATTATTATTCATTTTTCATAGTTATTCTCAGTTTTTCACAATTATAATTTGTTTTTTGTTAATTATTCTTAGTTTTTCACAATTATTATTAATTTTTCATAATTATTTTCAGTTTTTCACAATTATTATTCATTTTTTGTTAATTATTCTCAGTTTTTCACAATTATTATTAATTTTTCATAATTATTTTCAGTTTTTCACAATTATTATTCATTTTTTGTTAATTATTCTTAGTTTTTCACAATTATTATTAATTTTTCATAGTTATTTTCAGTTTTTCACAATTATAATTCATTTTTTGTTAATTATTCTTAGTTTTTCACAATTATTATTAATTTTTCATAGTTATTTTCAGTTTTTCACAATTATAATTTGTTTTTTGTTAATTATTCTTAGTTTTTCACAATTATTATTCATTTTTCATAATTATTTTCAGTTTTTCACAATTATAATTTGTTTTTTGTTAATTATTCTTAGTTTTTCACAATTATAATTCATTTTTCATAATTATTTTCAGTTTTTCACAATTATAATTCAATTTTTGTTAATTATTCTTAGTTTTTCACAATTATTATTAATTTTTCATAGTTATTTTCAGTTTTTCACAATTATAATTTGTTTTTTGTTAATTATTCTTAGTTTTTCACAATTATTATTCATTTTTCATAATTATTTTCAGTTTTTCACAATTATAATTTGTTTTTTGTTAATTATTCTTAGTTTTTCACAATTATAATTCATTTTTACTAAATTATTCTTAGTTTTTCAAAATTATTATTAATTTTTCATAATTATTTTCAGTTTTTCACAATTATAATTAATTTTTTGTTAATTATTCTTAGTTTTTCACAATTATTATTCATTTTTCATAATTATTTTCAGTTTTTCACAATTATAATTTGTTTTTTGTTAATTATTCTTAGTTTTTCACAATTATAATTCATTTTTCATAATTATTTTCAGTTTTTCACAATTATAATTCATTTTTTGTTAATTATTCTTAGTTTTTCACAATTATTATTAATTTTTCATAGTTATTTTCAGTTTTTCACAATTATAATTTGTTTTTTGTTAATTATTCTTAGTTTTTCACAATTATTATTCATTTTTCATAATTATTTTCAGTTTTTCACAATTATAATTTGTTTTTTGTTAATTATTCTTAGTTTTTCACAATTATAATTCATTTTTTCTTAATTATTCTTAGTTTTTCACAATTATTATTAATTTTTCATAATTATTTTCAGTTTTTCACAATTATAATTTATTTTTTGTTAATTATTCTTAGTTTTTCACAATTATAATTCATTTTTTGTTAATTATTCTTAGTTTTTCACAATTATAATTCATTTTTTGTTTATTATTCTTAGTTTTTCACAATTATTATTCATTTTTCATAATTATTCTCAGTTTTTCACAATTATAATTTATTTTTTGTTAATTATTCTTAGTTTTTCACAATTATTATTTATTTTTTGTTAATTATTCTCAGTTTTTCACAATTATAATTCATTTTTTGTTAATTATTCTTAGTTTTTCACAATTATTATTAATTTTTCATAATTATTTTCAGTTTTTCACAATTATAATTTGTTAAACTAAGATTAATTAACAAAAAACAAATTATAATTGTGAAAAACTGAAAATAATTATGAAAAATTAATAATAATTGTGAAAAACTAAGAATAATTAACAAAAAACAAATTATAATTGTGAAAAACTGAAAATAATTATGCAAAATTAATAATAATTGTGAAAAACTGAGAATAATTATGAAATATTAATAATAATTGTGAAAAACTGAAAATAATTATGAAAAATTAATAATAATTGTGAAAAGCTAAAAATAATTAACAAAAAATGAATAATAATTGTGAAAAACTAAGAATAATTAACAAAAAATGAATTATAATTGTGAAAAACTAAGAATAATTAACAAAAAATGAATTATAATTGTGAAAAACTAAGAATAATTAACAAAAAATGAATTATAATTGTGAAAAACTAAGAATAATTAACAAAAAATAAATTATAATTGTGAAAAACTAAGAATAATTAACAAAAAATGAATATTAATTGTGAAAAACTAAGAATAATTAACAAAAAACTAATTATAATTGTGAAAAACTGAAAATAATTATGAAAAATGAATAATAATTGTGAAAAACTAAGAATAATTAACAAAAAATTAATTATAATTGTGAAAAACTGAAAATAATTATGAAAAATTAATAATAATTGTGAAAAACTGAGAATAATTAACAAAAAATGAATAATAATTGTGAAAAACTAAGAATAATTAACAAAAAATGAATTATAATTGTGAAAAACTGAAAATAATTATGAAAAATGAATAATAATTGTGAAAAACTAAGAATAATTAACAAAAAATTAATTATAATTGTGAAAAACTGAAAATAATTATGAAAAATAATAATAATTGTGAAAAACTAAGATTAATTAACAAAAAACAAATTATAATTGTGAAAAACTGAAAATAATTATGAAAAATTAATAATAATTGTGAAAAACTAAGAATAATTAACAAAAAACTAATTATAATTGTGAAAAACTGAAAATAATTATGCAAAATTAATAATAATTGTGAAAAACTGAGAATAATTATGAAATATTAATAATAATTGTGAAAAACTGAAAATAATTATGAAAAATTAATAATAATTGTGAAAAGCTAAAAATAATTAACAAAAAATGAATAATAATTGTGAAAAACTAAGAATAATTAACAAAAAATTAATTATAATTGTGAAAAACTGAGAATAATTATGAAAAATTAATAATAATTGTGAAAAACTGAGAATAATTATGAAATATTAATAATAATTGTGAAAAACTGAAAATAATTAATAAAAAATGAATAATAATTGTGAAAAACTAAGAATAATTAACAAAAAATTAATTATAATTGTGAAAAACTGAAAATAATTATGAAAAATTAATAATAATTGTGAAAAACTAAGAATAATTAACAAAAAACTAATTATAATTGTGAAAAACTGAAAATAATTATGAAAAATTAATAATAATTGTGAAAAACTAAGAATAATTAACAAAAAACAAATTATAATTGTGAAAAACTGAAAATAATTATGAAAAATTAATAATAATTGTGAAAAACTAAGAATAATTAACAAAAAACTAATTATAATTGTGAAAAACTGAAAATAATTATGAAAAATTAATAATAATTGTGAAAAACTGAGAATAATTAACAAAAAATGAATAATAATTGTGAAAAACTAAGAATAATTAACAAAAAATGAATTATAATTGTGAAAAACTGAAAATAATTATGAAAAATGAATAATAATTGTGAAAAACTAAGAATAATTAACAAAAAATTAATTATAATTGTGAAAAACTGAAAATAATTATGAAAAATAATAATAATTGTGAAAAACTAAGATTAATTAACAAAAAACAAATTATAATTGTGAAAAACTGAAAATAATTATGAAAAATTAATAATAATTGTGAAAAACTAAGAATAATTAACAAAAAACTAATTATAATTGTGAAAAACTGAAAATAATTATGAAAAATTAATAATAATTGTGAAAAGCTAAAAATAATTAACAAAAAATGAATAATAATTGTGAAAAACTAAGAATAATTAACAAAAAATTAATTATAATTGTGAAAAACTGAGAATAATTATGAAAAATTAATAATAATTGTGAAAAACTGAGAATAATTATGAAATATTAATAATAATTGTGAAAAACTGAAAATAATTATGAAAAATTAATAATAATTGTGAAAAGCTAAAAATAATTAACAAAAAATGAATAATAATTGTAAAAAACTAAGAATAATTAACAAAAAATGAATTATAATTGTGAAAAACTGAAAATAATTATGAAAAATGAATAATAATTGTGAAAAACTAAGAATAATTAACAAAAAATGAATTATAATTGTGAAAAACTGAAAATAATTATGAAAAATTAATAATAATTGTGAAAAACTAAGAATAATTAACAAAAAATGAATTATAATTGTGAAAAACTGAAAATAATTATGAAAAATTAATAATAATTGTGAAAAACTAAGAATAATTAACAAAAAATGAATATTAATTGTGAAAAACTAAGAATAATTAACAAAAAACTAATTATAATTGTGAAAAACTAAAAATAATTATGAAAAATGAATAATAATTGTGAAAAACTAAGAATAATTAACAAAAAATGAATTATAATTGTGAAAAACTGAAAATAATTATGAAAAATGAATAATAATTGTGAAAAACTAAGAATAATTAACAAAAAATGAATTATAATTGTGAAAAACTGAAAATAATTATGAAAAATTAATAATAATTGTGAAAAGCTAAAAATAATTAACAAAAAATGAATAATAATTGTAAAAAACTAAGAATAATTAACAAAAAATGAATTATAATTGTGAAAAACTGAAAATAATTATGAAAAATGAATAATAATTGTGAAAAACTAAGAATAATTAACAAAAAATGAATTATAATTGTGAAAAACTGAAAATAATTATGAAAAATTAATAATAATTGTGAAAAACTAAGAATAATTAACAAAAAATGAATATTAATTGTGAAAAACTAAGAATAATTAACAAAAAACTAATTATAATTGTGAAAAACTGAAAATAATTATGAAAAATTAATAATAATTGTGAAAAACTAAGAATAATTAACAAAAAACAAATTATAATTGTGAAAAACTGAAAATAATTATGAAAAATTAATAATAATTGTGAAAAACTAAGAATAATTAACAAAAAACTAATTATAATTGTGAAAAACTGAAAATAATTATGAAAAATTAATAATAATTGTGAAAAACTGAGAATAATTAACAAAAAATGAATAATAATTGTGAAAAACTAAGAATAATTAACAAAAAATGAATTATAATTGTGAAAAACTGAAAATAATTATGAAAAATGAATAATAATTGTGAAAAACTAAGAATAATTAACAAAAAATTAATTATAATTGTGAAAAACTGAAAATAATTATGAAAAATAATAATAATTGTGAAAAACTAAGATTAATTAACAAAAAACAAATTATAATTGTGAAAAACTGAAAATAATTATGAAAAATTAATAATAATTGTGAAAAACTAAGAATAATTAACAAAAAACTAATTATAATTGTGAAAAACTGAAAATAATTATGCAAAATTAATAATAATTGTGAAAAACTGAGAATAATTATGAAATATTAATAATAATTGTGAAAAACTGAAAATAATTATGAAAAATTAATAATAATTGTGAAAAGCTAAAAATAATTAACAAAAAATGAATAATAATTGTGAAAAACTAAGAATAATTAACAAAAAATAAATTATAATTGTGAAAAACTGAGAATAATTATGAAAAATTAATAATAATTGTGAAAAACTGAGAATAATTATGAAATATTAATAATAATTGTGAAAAACTGAAAATAATTAATAAAAAATGAATAATAATTGTGAAAAACTAAGAATAATTAACAAAAAATTAATTATAATTGTGAAAAACTGAGAATAATTATGAAAAATTAATAATAATTGTGAAAAACTAAAAATAATTAACAAAAAATGAATAATAATTGTGAAAAACTAAGAATAATTAACAAAAAATTAATTATAATTGTGAAAAACTGAGAATAATTATGAAAAATTAATAATAATTGTGAAAAACTGAGAATAATTATGAAATATTAATAATAATTGTGAAAAACTGAAAATAATTATGAAAAATTAATAATAATTGTGAAAAGCTAAAAATAATTAACAAAAAATGAATAATAATTGTGAAAAACTAAGAATAATTAACAAAAAATTAATTATAATTGTGAAAAACTGAGAATAATTATGAAAAATGAATAATAATTGTGAAAAACTGAGAATAATTATGAAATATTAATAATAATTGTGAAAAACTGAAAATAATTAATAAAAAATGAATAATAATTGTGAAAAGCTAAAAATAATTAACAAAAAATGAATAATAATTGTGAAAAACTAAGAATAATTAACAAAAAATTAATTATAATTGTGAAAAACTGAAAATAATTATGAAAAATTAATAATAATTGTGAAAAACTGAGAATAATTATGAAATATTAATAATAATTGTGAAAAACTGAAAATAATTATGAAAAATTAATAATAATTGTGAAAAGCTAAAAATAATTAACAAAAAAAGAATAATAATTGTGAAAAACTAAGAATAATTAACAAAAAATTAATTATAATTGTGAAAAACTGAGAATAATTATGAAAAATTAATAATAATTGTGAAAAACTGAGAATAATTATGAAATATTAATAATAATTGTGAAAAACTGAAAATAATTAACAAAAAATGAATAATAATTGTGAAAAACTAAGAATAATTAACAAAAAATTAATTATAATTGTGAAAAACTGAGAATAATTATGAAAAATTAATAATAATTGTGAAAAACTAAAAATAATTAACAAAAAATGAATAATAATTGTGAAAAACTAAGAATAATTAACAAAAAATTAATTATAATTGTGAAAAACTGAGAATAATTATGAAAAATTAATAATAATTGTGAAAAACTAAGAATAATTAACAAAAAATGAATAATAATTGTGAAAAACTAAGAATAATTAACAAAAAATGAATAATAATTGTGAAAAACTGAAAATAATTATGAAAAATGAATAATAATTGTGAAAAACTAAGAATAATTAACAAAAAATTAATTATAATTGTGAAAAACTGAGAATAATTATGAAAAATTAATAATAATTGTGAAAAACTAAGAATAATTAACAAAAAATGAATAATAATTGTGAAAAACTAAGAATAATTAACAAAAAATGAATTATAATTGTGAAAAACTGAAAATAATTATGAAAAATGAATAATAATTGTGAAAAACTAAGAATAATTAACAAAAAATTAATTATAATTGTGAAAAACTGAAAATAATTATGAAAAATTAATAATAATTGTGAAAAACTAAGAATAATTAACAAAAAATGAATAATAATTGTGAAAAACTAAGAATAATTAACAAAAAATTAATTATAATTGTGAAAAACTGAGAATAATTATGAAAAATTAATAATAATTGTGAAAAACTGAAAATAATTATGAAAAATTAATAATAATTGTGAAAAGCTAAAAATAATTAACAAAAAATTAATAATAATTGTGAAAAACTAAGAATAATTAACAAAAAATTAATTATAATTGTGAAAAACTGAGAATAATTATGAAAAATGAATAATAATTGTGAAAAACTAAGAATAATTAACAAAAAATTAATTATAATTGTGAAAAACTGAGAATAATTATGAAAAATTAATAATAATTGTGAAAAACTAAAAATAATTAACAAAAAATGAATAATAATTGTGAAAAACTAAGAATAATTAACAAAAAATTAATTATAATTGTGAAAAACTGAGAATAATTATGAAAAATTAATAATAATTGTGAAAAACTAAGAATAATTAACAAAAAACTAATTATAATTGTGAAAAACTAAAAATAATTATGAAAAATGAATAATAATTGTGAAAAACTAAGAATAATTAACAAAAAATTAATTATAATTGTGAAAAACTGAAAATAATTATGAAAAATTAATAATAATTGTGAAAAACTAAGAATAATTAACAAAAAACTAATTATAATTGTGAAAAACTGAAAATAATTATGAAAAATTAATAATAATTGTGAAAAACTAAGAATAATTAACAAAAAACTAATTATAAATGTGAAAAACTGAAAATAATTATGAAAAATTAATAATAATTGTGAAAAACTGAGAATAATTAACAAAAAATGAATAATAATTGTGAAAAACTAAGAATAATTAACAAAAAATGAATTATAATTGTGAAAAACTGAAAATAATTATGAAAAATGAATAATAATTGTGAAAAACTAAGAATAATTAACAAAAAATTAATTATAATTGTGAAAAACTGAAAATAATTATGAAAAATTAATAATAATTGTGAAAAACTAAGAATAATTAACAAAAAATTAATTATAATTGTGAAAAACTGAGAATAATTATGAAAAATGAATAATAATTGTGAAAAACTAAGAATAATTAACAAAAAATGAATTATAATTGTGAAAAACTGAAAATAATTATGAAAAATTAATAATAATTGTGAAAAACTAAGAATAATTAACAAAAAATGAATAATAATTGTGAAAAACTAAGAATAATTAACAAAAAATTAATTATAATTGTGAAAAACTAAGAATAATTATGAAAAATTAATAATAATTGTGAAAAACTGAAAATAATTATGAAAAATTAATAACAATTGTGAAAAGCTAAAAATAATTAACAAAAAATTAATAATAATTGTGAAAAACTAAGAATAATTAACAAAAAATTAATTATAATTGTGAAAAACTGAGAATAATTATGAAAAATGAATAATAATTGTGAAAAACTAAGAATAATTAACAAAAAATGAATTATAATTGTGAAAAACTGAAAATAATTATGAAAAATTAATAATAATTGTGAAAAACTAAAAATAATTAACAAAAAATGAATAATAATTGTGAAAAACTAAGAATAATTAACAAAAAATTAATTATAATTGTGAAAAACTGAGAATAATTATGAAAAATTAATAATAATTGTGAAAAACTAAGAATAATTAACAAAAAATGAATAATAATTGTGAAAAACTAAGAATAATTAACAAAAAATGAATAATAATTGTGAAAAACTGAAAATAATTATGAAAAATGAATAATAATTGTGAAAAACTAAGAATAATTAACAAAAAATTAATTATAATTGTGAAAAACTGAGAATAATTATGAAAAATTAATAATAATTGTGAAAAACTAAGAATAATTAACAAAAAATGAATAATAATTGTGAAAAACTAAGAATAATTAACAAAAAATGAATTATAATTGTGAAAAACTGAAAATAATTATGAAAAATGAATAATAATTGTGAAAAACTAAGAATAATTAACAAAAAATTAATTATAATTGTGAAAAACTGAAAATAATTATGAAAAATTAATAATAATTGTGAAAAACTAAGAATAATTAACAAAAAATGAATAATAATTGTGAAAAACTAAGAATAATTAACAAAAAATTAATTATAATTGTGAAAAACTGAGAATAATTATGAAAAATTAATAATAATTGTGAAAAACTGAAAATAATTATGAAAAATTAATAATAATTGTGAAAAGCTAAAAATAATTAACAAAAAATTAATAATAATTGTGAAAAACTAAGAATAATTAACAAAAAATTAATTATAATTGTGAAAAACTGAGAATAATTATGAAAAATGAATAATAATTGTGAAAAACTAAGAATAATTAACAAAAAATGAATTATAATTGTGAAAAACTGAAAATAATTATGAAAAATTAATAATAATTGTGAAAAACTAAGAATAATTAACAAAAAATGAATTATAATTGTGAAAAACTGAAAATAATTATGAAAAATTAATAATAATTGTGAAAAACTAAGAATAATTAACAAAAAATGAATTATAATTGTGAAAAACTGAAAATAATTATGAAAAATTAATAATAATTGTGAAAAACTGAGAATAATTAACAAAAAATGAATAATAATTGTGAAAAACTAAGAATAATTAACAAAAAATGAATTATAATTGTGAAAAACTGAAAATAATTATGAAAAATGAATAATAATTGTGAAAAACTAAGAATAATTAACAAAAAATGAATTATAATTGTGAAAAACTGAAAATAATTATGAAAAATGAATAATAATTGTGAAAAACTAAGAATAATTAACAAAAAATGAATAATAATTGTGAAAAACTAAGAATAATTAACAAAAAATGAATTATAATTGTGAAAAACTGAAAAATGAATAATAATTGTGAAAAACTAAGAATAATTAACAAAAAATTAATTATAATTGTGAAAAACTGAAAATAATTATGAAAAATTAATAATAATTGTGAAAAACTAAGAATAATTAACAAAAAATTAATTATAATTGTGAAAAACTGAGAATAATTATGAAAAATGAATAATAATTGTGAAAAACTAAGAATAATTAACAAAAAATGAATTATAATTGTGAAAAACTGAAAATAATTATGAAAAATTAATAATAATTGTGAAAAACTAAGAATAATTAACAAAAAATGAATAATAATTGTGAAAAACTAAGAATAATTAACAAAAAATGAATTATAATTGTGAAAAACTGAGAATAATTATGAAAAATTAATAATAATTGTGAAAAACTGAAAATAATTATGAAAAATTAATAATTGTGAAAAGCTAAAAATAATTAACAAAAAATTAATAATAATTGTGAAAAACTAAGAATAATTAACAAAAAATGAATTATAATTGTGAAAAACTGAAAATAATTATGAAAAATTAATAATAATTGTGAAAAACTAAGAATAATTAACAAAAAATGAATTATAATTGTGAAAAACTGAAAATAATTATGAAAAATTAATAATAATTGTGAAAAACTAAGAATAATTAACAAAAAATGAATAATAATTGTGAAAAACTAAGAATAATTAACAAAAAATGAATAATAATTGTGAAAAACTAAGAATAATTAACAAAAAATGAATAATAATTGTGAAAAACTAAGAATAATTAACAAAAAACTAATTATAATTGTGAAAAACTAAAAATAATTATGAAAAATGAATAATAATTGTGAAAAACTAAGAATAATTAACAAAAAATTAATTATAATTGTGAAAAACTGAAAATAATTATGAAAAATTAATAATAATTGTGAAAAACTAAGAGTAATTAACAAAAAACTAATTATAATTGTGAAAAACTGAAAATAATTATGAAAAATTAATAATAATTGTGAAAAACTAAGAATAATTAACAAAAAACTAATTATAATTGTGAATAACTGAAAATAATTATGAAAAATTAATAATAATTGTGAAAAACTGAGAATAATTAACAAAAAATGAATAATAATTGTGAAAAACTAAGAATAATTAACAAAAAATGAATTATAATTGTGAAAAACTGAAAATAATTATGAAAAATGAATAATAATTGTGAAAAACTAAGAATAATTAACAAAAAATTAATTATAATTGTGAAAAACTGAAAATAATTATGAAAAATTAATAATAATTGTGAAAAACTAAGAATAATTAACAAAAAATTAATTATAATTGTGAAAAACTGAGAATAATTATGAAAAATTAATTATAATTGTGAAAAACTAAGAATAATTAACAAAAAATGAATAATAATTGTGAAAAACTAAGAATAATTAACAAAAAATGAATTATAATTGTGAAAAACTGAAAATAATTATGAAAAATGAATAATAATTGTGAAAAACTAAGAATAATTAACAAAAAATTAATTATAATTGTGAAAAACTGAAAATAATTATGAAAAATTAATAATAATTGTGAAAAACTAAGAATAATTAACAAAAAATGAATAATAATTGTGAAAAACTAAGAATAATTAACAAAAAATTAATTATAATTGTGAAAAACTAAGAATAATTAACAAAAAATGAATAATAATTGTGAAAAACTAAGAATAATTAACAAAAAATTAATTATAATTGTGAAAAACTGAGAATAATTATGAAAAATTAATAATAATTGTGAAAAACTGAAAATAATTATGAAAAATTAATAATAATTGTGAAAAACTAAGAATAATTAACAAAAAATGAATTATAATTGTGAAAAACTGAAAATAATTATGAAAAATTAATAATAATTGTGAAAAACTAAGAATAATTAACAAAAAATGAATTATAATTGTGAAAAACTGAAAATAATTATGAAAAATTAATAATAATTGTGAAAAACTGAGAATAATTAACAAAAAATGAATAATAATTGTGAAAAACTAAGAATAATTAACAAAAAATGAATTATAATTGTGAAAAACTGAAAATAATTATGAAAAATGAATAATAATTGTGAAAAACTAAGAATAATTAACAAAAAATGAATTATAATTGTGAAAAACTGAAAATAATTATGAAAAATGAATAATAATTGTGAAAAACTAAGAATAATTAACAAAAAATGAATAATAATTGTGAAAAACTAAGAATAATTAACAAAAAACTAATTATAATTGTGAAAAACTAAAAATAATTATGAAAAATGAATAATAATTGTGAAAAACTAAGAATAATTAACAAAAAATTAATTATAATTGTGAAAAACTGAAAATAATTATGAAAAATTAATAATAATTGTGAAAAACTAAGAATAATTAACAAAAAACTAATTATAATTGTGAAAAACTGAAAATAATTATGAAAAATTAATAATAATTGTGAAAAACTGAGAATAATTAACAAAAAATGAATAATAATTGTGAAAAACTAAGAATAATTAACAAAAAATGAATTATAATTGTGAAAAACTGAAAATAATTATGAAAAATGAATAATAATTGTGAAAAACTAAGAATAATTAACAAAAAATTAATTATAATTGTGAAAAACTGAAAATAATTATGAAAAATTAATAATAATTGTGAAAAACTAAGAATAATTAACAAAAAACAAATTATAATTGTGAAAAACTGAAAATAATTATGAAAAATTAATAATAATTGTGAAAAACTAAGAATAATTAACAAAAAACTAATTATAATTGTGAAAAACTGAAAATAATTATGAAAAATTAATAATAATTGTGAAAAACTGAGAATAATTAACAAAAAATGAATAATAATTGTGAAAAACTAAGAATAATTAACAAAAAATGAATTATAATTGTGAAAAACTGAAAATAATTATGAAAAATGAATAATAATTGTGAAAAACTGAGAATAATTAACAAAAAATGAATAATAATTGTGAAAAACTAAGAATAATTAACAAAAAATGAATTATAATTGTGAAAAACTGAAAATAATTATGAAAAATGAATAATAATTGTGAAAAACTAAGAATAATTAACAAAAAATGAATAATAATTGTGAAAAACTAAGAATAATTAACAAAAAACTAATTATAATTGTGAAAAACTAAAAATAATTATGAAAAATGAATAATAATTGTGAAAAACTAAGAATAATTAACAAAAAATTAATTATAATTGTGAAAAACTGAAAATAATTATGAAAAATTAATAATAATTGTGAAAAACTAAGAATAATTAACAAAAAACTAATTATAATTGTGAAAAACTGAAAATAATTATGAAAAATTAATAATAATTGTGAAAAACTGAGAATAATTAACAAAAAATGAATAATAATTGTGAAAAACTAAGAATAATTAACAAAAAATGAATTATAATTGTGAAAAACTGAAAATAATTATGAAAAATGAATAATAATTGTGAAAAACTAAGAATAATTAACAAAAAATTAATTATAATTGTGAAAAACTGAAAATAATTATGAAAAATTAATAATAATTGTGAAAAACTAAGAATAATTAACAAAAAACAAATTATAATTGTGAAAAACTGAAAATAATTATGAAAAATTAATAATAATTGTGAAAAACTAAGAATAATTAACAAAAAACTAATTATAATTGTGAAAAACTGAAAATAATTATGAAAAATTAATAATAATTGTGAAAAACTGAGAATAATTAACAAAAAATGAATAATAATTGTGAAAAACTAAGAATAATTAACAAAAAATGAATTATAATTGTGAAAAACTGAAAATAATTATGAAAAATGAATAATAATTGTGAAAAACTGAGAATAATTAACAAAAAATGAATAATAATTGTGAAAAACTAAGAATAATTAACAAAAAATGAATTATAATTGTGAAAAACTGAAAATAATTATGAAAAATGAATAATAATTGTGAAAAACTAAGAATAATTAACAAAAAATTAATTATAATTGTGAAAAACTGAAAATAATTATGAAAAATTAATAATAATTGTGAAAAACTAAGAATAATTAACAAAAAACTAATTATAATTGTGAAAAACTGCAAATAATTATGAAAAATTAATAATAATCGTGAAAAACTGAGAATAATTATGAAATAATAATAATAATTGTGAAAAACTGAAAATAATTATGAAATATTAATAATAATTGTGAAAAACTGAAAATAATTAATAAAAAATGAATAATAATTGTGAAAAGCTAAAAATAATTAACAAAAAATGAATAATAATTGTGAAAAACTAAGAATAATTAACAAAAAATTAATTATAATTGTGAAAAACTGAAAATAATTATGAAAAATTAATAATAATTGTGAAAAACTGAGAATAATTAACAAAAAATGAATAATAATTGTGAAAAACTAAGAATAATTAACAAAAAATGAATTATAATTGTGAAAAACTGAAAATAATTATGAAAAATGAATAATAATTGTGAAAAACTAAGAATAATTAACAAAAAATGAATTATAATTGTGAAAAACTGAAAATAATTATGAAAAATGAATAATAATTGTGAAAAACTAAGAATAATTAACAAAAAATGAATAATAATTGTGAAAAACTAAGAATAATTAACAAAAAACTAATTATAATTGTGAAAAACTAAAAATAATTATGAAAAATGAATAATAATTGTGAAAAACTAAGAATAATTAACAAAAAATTAATTATAATTGTGAAAAACTGAAAATAATTATGAAAAATTAATAATAATTGTGAAAAACTAAGAATAATTAACAAAAAACTAATTATAATTGTGAAAAACTGAAAATAATTATGAAAAATTAATAATAATTGTGAAAAACTGAGAATAATTAACAAAAAATGAATAATAATTGTGAAAAACTAAGAATAATTAACAAAAAATGAATTATAATTGTGAAAAACTGAAAATAATTATGAAAAATGAATAATAATTGTGAAAAACTAAGAATAATTAACAAAAAATTAATTATAATTGTGAAAAACTGAAAATAATTATGAAAAATTAATAATAATTGTGAAAAACTAAGAATAATTAACAAAAAACAAATTATAATTGTGAAAAACTGAAAATAATTATGAAAAATTAATAATAATTGTGAAAAACTAAGAATAATTAACAAAAAACTAATTATAATTGTGAAAAACTGAAAATAATTATGAAAAATTAATAATAATTGTGAAAAACTGAGAATAATTAACAAAAAATGAATAATAATTGTGAAAAACTAAGAATAATTAACAAAAAATGAATTATAATTGTGAAAAACTGAAAATAATTATGAAAAATGAATAATAATTGTGAAAAACTGAGAATAATTAACAAAAAATGAATAATAATTGTGAAAAACTAAGAATAATTAACAAAAAATGAATTATAATTGTGAAAAACTGAAAATAATTATGAAAAATGAATAATAATTGTGAAAAACTAAGAATAATTAACAAAAAATTAATTATAATTGTGAAAAACTGAAAATAATTATGAAAAATTAATAATAATTGTGAAAAACTAAGAATAATTAACAAAAAACTAATTATAATTGTGAAAAACTGAAAATAATTATGAAAAATTAATAATAATCGTGAAAAACTGAGAATAATTATGAAATAATAATAATAATTGTGAAAAACTGAAAATAATTATGAAATATTAATAATAATTGTGAAAAACTGAAAATAATTAATAAAAAATGAATAATAATTGTGAAAAGCTAAAAATAATTAACAAAAAATGAATAATAATTGTGAAAAACTAAGAATAATTAACAAAAAATTAATTATAATTGTGAAAAACTGAAAATAATTATGAAAAATTAATAATAATTGTGAAAAACTGAGAATAATTAACAAAAAATGAATAATAATTGTGAAAAACTAAGAATAATTAACAAAAAATGAATTATAATTGTGAAAAACTGAAAATAATTATGAAAAATGAATAATAATTGTGAAAAACTAAGAATAATTAACAAAAAATGAATAATAATTGTGAAAAACTAAGAATAATTAACAAAAAACTAATTATAATTGTGAAAAACTAAAAATAATTATGAAAAATGAATAATAATTGTGAAAAACTAAGAATAATTAACAAAAAATTAATTATAATTGTGAAAAACTGAAAATAATTATGAAAAATTAATAATAATTGTGAAAAACTAAGAATAATTAACAAAAAACTAATTATAATTGTGAATAACTGAAAATAATTATGAAAAATTAATAATAATTGTGAAAAACTGAGAATAATTAACAAAAAATGAATAATAATTGTGAAAAACTAAGAATAATTAACAAAAAATGAATTATAATTGTGAAAAACTGAAAATAATTATGAAAAATGAATAATAATTGTGAAAAACTAAGAATAATTAACAAAAAATTAATTATAATTGTGAAAAACTGAAAATAATTATGAAAAATTAATAATAATTGTGAAAAACTAAGAATAATTAACAAAAAATTAATTATAATTGTGAAAAACTGAGAATAATTATGAAAAATTAATTATAATTGTGAAAAACTAAGAATAATTAACAAAAAATTAATTATAATTGTGAAAAACTGAAAATAATTATGAAAAATTAATAATAATTGTGAAAAACTAAGAATAATTAACAAAAAACTAATTATAATTGTGAAAAACTAAAAATAATTATGAAAAATTAATTATAATTGTGAAAAACTAAGAATAATTAACAAAAAATTAATTATAATTGTGAAAAACTGAGAATAATTATGAAAAATTAATTATAATTGTGAAAAACTAAGAATAATTAACAAAAAATGAATAATAATTGTGAAAAACTAAGAATAATTAACAAAAAATGAATTATAATTGTGAAAAACTGAAAATAATTATGAAAAATGAATAATAATTGTGAAAAACTAAGAATAATTAACAAAAAATTAATTATAATTGTGAAAAACTGAAAATAATTATGAAAAATTAATAATAATTGTGAAAAACTAAGAATAATTAACAAAAAATGAATAATAATTGTGAAAAACTAAGAATAATTAACAAAAAATGAATTATAATTGTGAAAAACTGAAAATAATTATGAAAAATGAATAATAATTGTGAAAAACTAAGAATAATTAACAAAAAATTAATTATAATTGTGAAAAACTGAAAATAATTATGAAAAATTAATAATAATTGTGAAAAACTAAGAATAATTAACAAAAAATTAATTATAATTGTGAAAAACTGAGAATAATTATGAAAAATTAATTATAATTGTGAAAAACTAAGAATAATTAACAAAAAATGAATAATAATTGTGAAAAACTAAGAATAATTAACAAAAAATGAATTATAATTGTGAAAAACTGAAAATAATTATGAAAAATGAATAATAATTGTGAAAAACTAAGAATAATTAACAAAAAATTAATTATAATTGTGAAAAACTGAAAATAATTATGAAAAATTAATAATAATTGTGAAAAACTAAGAATAATTAACAAAAAATGAATAATAATTGTGAAAAACTAAGAATAATTAACAAAAAATTAATTATAATTGTGAAAAACTAAGAATAATTAACAAAAAATGAATAATAATTGTGAAAAACTAAGAATAATTAACAAAAAATTAATTATAATTGTGAAAAACTGAGAATAATTATGAAAA
Source organism: Ptychoptera contaminata (assembly GCA_963942525.1). NCBI lineage: Eukaryota > Metazoa > Arthropoda > Insecta > Diptera > Ptychopteridae > Ptychoptera > Ptychoptera contaminata. The sequence continues at coordinate 3,916,406 of OZ012640.1, read as the reverse complement.
ATTAATAATAATTGTGAAAAACTGAAAATAATTATGAAAAATTAATAATAATTGTGAAAAACTAAGAATAATTAACAAAAAATGAATTATAATTGTGAAAAACTGAAAATAATTATGAAAAATTAATAATAATTGTGAAAAACTAAGAATAATTAACAAAAAATGAATTATAATTGTGAAAAACTGAAAATAATTATGAAAAATTAATAATAATTGTGAAAAACTGAGAATAATTAACAAAAAATGAATAATAATTGTGAAAAACTAAGAATAATTAACAAAAAATGAATTATAATTGTGAAAAACTGAAAATAATTATGAAAAATGAATAATAATTGTGAAAAACTAAGAATAATTAACAAAAAATGAATTATAATTGTGAAAAACTGAAAATAATTATGAAAAATGAATAATAATTGTGAAAAACTAAGAATAATTAACAAAAAATGAATAATAATTGTGAAAAACTAAGAATAATTAACAAAAAACTAATTATAATTGTGAAAAACTAAAAATAATTATGAAAAATGAATAATAATTGTGAAAAACTAAGAATAATTAACAAAAAATTAATTATAATTGTGAAAAACTGAAAATAATTATGAAAAATTAATAATAATTGTGAAAAACTAAGAATAATTAACAAAAAACTAATTATAATTGTGAAAAACTGAAAATAATTATGAAAAATTAATAATAATTGTGAAAAACTGAGAATAATTAACAAAAAATGAATAATAATTGTGAAAAACTAAGAATAATTAACAAAAAATGAATTATAATTGTGAAAAACTGAAAATAATTATGAAAAATGAATAATAATTGTGAAAAACTAAGAATAATTAACAAAAAATTAATTATAATTGTGAAAAACTGAAAATAATTATGAAAAATTAATAATAATTGTGAAAAACTAAGAATAATTAACAAAAAACAAATTATAATTGTGAAAAACTGAAAATAATTATGAAAAATTAATAATAATTGTGAAAAACTAAGAATAATTAACAAAAAACTAATTATAATTGTGAAAAACTGAAAATAATTATGAAAAATTAATAATAATTGTGAAAAACTGAGAATAATTAACAAAAAATGAATAATAATTGTGAAAAACTAAGAATAATTAACAAAAAATGAATTATAATTGTGAAAAACTGAAAATAATTATGAAAAATGAATAATAATTGTGAAAAACTGAGAATAATTAACAAAAAATGAATAATAATTGTGAAAAACTAAGAATAATTAACAAAAAATGAATTATAATTGTGAAAAACTGAAAATAATTATGAAAAATGAATAATAATTGTGAAAAACTAAGAATAATTAACAAAAAATGAATAATAATTGTGAAAAACTAAGAATAATTAACAAAAAACTAATTATAATTGTGAAAAACTAAAAATAATTATGAAAAATGAATAATAATTGTGAAAAACTAAGAATAATTAACAAAAAATTAATTATAATTGTGAAAAACTGAAAATAATTATGAAAAATTAATAATAATTGTGAAAAACTAAGAATAATTAACAAAAAACTAATTATAATTGTGAAAAACTGAAAATAATTATGAAAAATTAATAATAATTGTGAAAAACTGAGAATAATTAACAAAAAATGAATAATAATTGTGAAAAACTAAGAATAATTAACAAAAAATGAATTATAATTGTGAAAAACTGAAAATAATTATGAAAAATTAATAATAATTGTGAAAAACTAAGAATAATTAACAAAAAATTAATTATAATTGTGAAAAACTGAAAATAATTATGAAAAATTAATAATAATTGTGAAAAACTAAGAATAATTAACAAAAAACAAATTATAATTGTGAAAAACTGAAAATAATTATGAAAAATTAATAATAATTGTGAAAAACTAAGAATAATTAACAAAAAACTAATTATAATTGTGAAAAACTGAAAATAATTATGAAAAATTAATAATAATTGTGAAAAACTGAGAATAATTAACAAAAAATGAATAATAATTGTGAAAAACTAAGAATAATTAACAAAAAATGAATTATAATTGTGAAAAACTGAAAATAATTATGAAAAATGAATAATAATTGTGAAAAACTGAGAATAATTAACAAAAAATGAATAATAATTGTGAAAAACTAAGAATAATTAACAAAAAATGAATTATAATTGTGAAAAACTGAAAATAATTATGAAAAATGAATAATAATTGTGAAAAACTAAGAATAATTAACAAAAAATTAATTATAATTGTGAAAAACTGAAAATAATTATGAAAAATTAATAATAATTGTGAAAAACTAAGAATAATTAACAAAAAACTAATTATAATTGTGAAAAACTGAAAATAATTATGAAAAATTAATAATAATCGTGAAAAACTGAGAATAATTATGAAATAATAATAATAATTGTGAAAAACTGAAAATAATTATGAAATATTAATAATAATTGTGAAAAACTGAAAATAATTAATAAAAAATGAATAATAATTGTGAAAAGCTAAAAATAATTAACAAAAAATGAATAATAATTGTGAAAAACTAAGAATAATTAACAAAAAATTAATTATAATTGTGAAAAACTGAAAATAATTATGAAAAATTAATAATAATTGTGAAAAACTGAGAATAATTAACAAAAAATGAATAATAATTGTGAAAAACTAAGAATAATTAACAAAAAATGAATTATAATTGTGAAAAACTGAAAATAATTATGAAAAATGAATAATAATTGTGAAAAACTAAGAATAATTAACAAAAAATGAATTATAATTGTGAAAAACTGAAAATAATTATGAAAAATGAATAATAATTGTGAAAAACTAAGAATAATTAACAAAAAATGAATAATAATTGTGAAAAACTAAGAATAATTAACAAAAAACTAATTATAATTGTGAAAAACTAAAAATAATTATGAAAAATGAATAATAATTGTGAAAAACTAAGAATAATTAACAAAAAATTAATTATAATTGTGAAAAACTGAAAATAATTATGAAAAATTAATAATAATTGTGAAAAACTAAGAATAATTAACAAAAAACTAATTATAATTGTGAAAAACTGAAAATAATTATGAAAAATTAATAATAATTGTGAAAAACTGAGAATAATTAACAAAAAATGAATAATAATTGTGAAAAACTAAGAATAATTAACAAAAAATGAATTATAATTGTGAAAAACTGAAAATAATTATGAAAAATGAATAATAATTGTGAAAAACTAAGAATAATTAACAAAAAATTAATTATAATTGTGAAAAACTGAAAATAATTATGAAAAATTAATAATAATTGTGAAAAACTAAGAATAATTAACAAAAAACAAATTATAATTGTGAAAAACTGAAAATAATTATGAAAAATTAATAATAATTGTGAAAAACTAAGAATAATTAACAAAAAACTAATTATAATTGTGAAAAACTGAAAATAATTATGAAAAATTAATAATAATTGTGAAAAACTGAAAATAATTAACAAAAAATGAATAATAATTGTGAAAAACTAAGAATAATTAACAAAAAATGAATTATAATTGTGAAAAACTGAAAATAATTATGAAAAATGAATAATAATTGTGAAAAACTGAGAATAATTAACAAAAAATGAATAATAATTGTGAAAAACTAAGAATAATTAACAAAAAATTAATTATAATTGTGAAAAACTGAAAATAATTATGAAAAATGAATAATAATTGTGAAAAACTAAGAATAATTAACAAAAAATTAATTATAATTGTGAAAAACTGAAAATAATTATGAAAAATTAATAATAATTGTGAAAAACTAAGAATAATTAACAAAAAACTAATTATAATTGTGAAAAACTGAAAATAATTATGAAAAATTAATAATAATCGTGAAAAACTGAGAATAATTATGAAATAATAATAATAATTGTGAAAAACTGAAAATAATTATGAAATATTAATAATAATTGTGAAAAACTGAAAATAATTAATAAAAAATGAATAATAATTGTGAAAAGCTAAAAATAATTAACAAAAAATGAATAATAATTGTGAAAAACTAAGAATAATTAACAAAAAATTAATTATAATTGTGAAAAACTGAAAATAATTATGAAAAATTAATAATAATTGTGAAAAACTGAGAATAATTATGAAATATTAATAATAATTGTGAAAAACTGAAAATAATTATGAAAAATTAATAATAATTGTGAAAAGCTAAAAATAATTAACAAAAAAAGAATAATAATTGTGAAAAACTAAGAATAATTAACAAAAAATTAATTATAATTGTGAAAAACTGAGAATAATTATGAAAAATTAATAATAATTGTGAAAAACTGAGAATAATTATGGAATATTAATAATAATTGTGAAAAACTGAAAATAATTAACAAAAAATGAATAATTATTGTGAAAAACTAAGAATAATTAACAAAAAATTAATTATAATTGTGAAAAACTGAGAATAATTATGAAAAATTAATAATAATTGTGAAAAACTAAAAATAATTAACAAAAAATGAATAATAATTGTGAAAAACTAAGAATAATTAACAAAAAATTAATTATAATTGTGAAAAACTGAGAATAATTATGAAAAATTAATAATAATTGTGAAAAACTAAGAATAATTAACAAAAAATGAATAATAATTGTGAAAAACTAAGAATAATTAACAAAAAATTAATTATAATTGTGAAAAACTGAGAATAATTATGAAAAATGAATAATAATTGTGAAAAACTAAGAATAATTAACAAAAAATGAATTATAATTGTGAAAAACTGAAAATAATTATGAAAAATTAATAATAATTGTGAAAAACTAAGAATAATTAACAAAAAATGAATTATAATTGTGAAAAACTGAAAATAATTATGAAATATTAATAATAATTGTGAAAAACTGAGAATAATTAACAAAAAATGAATAATAATTGTGAAAAACTAAGAATAATTAACAAAAAATGAATTATAATTGTGAAAAACTGAAAATAATTATGAAAAATGAATAATAATTGTGAAAAACTAAGAATAATTAACAAAAAACAAATTATAATTGTGAAAAACTGAAAATAATTATGAAAAATTAATAATAATTGTGAAAAACTAAGAATAATTAACAAAAAACTAATTATAATTGTGAAAAACTGAAAATAATTATGAAAAATTAATAATAATTGTGAAAAACTGAGAATAATTAACAAAAAATGAATAATAATTGTGAAAAACTAAGAATAATTAACAAAAAATGAATTATAATTGTGAAAAACTGAAAATAATTATGAAAAATGAATAATAATTGTGAAAAACTAAGAATAATTAACAAAAAATTAATTATAATTGTGAAAAACTGAAAATAATTATGAAAAATAATAATAATTGTGAAAAACTAAGATTAATTAACAAAAAACAAATTATAATTGTGAAAAACTGAAAATAATTATGAAAAATTAATAATAATTGTGAAAAACTAAGAATAATTAACAAAAAACTAATTATAATTGTGAAAAACTGAAAATAATTATGAAAAATTAATAATAATTGTGAAAAACTGAGAATAATTAACAAAAAATGAATAATAATTGTGAAAAACTAAGAATAATTAACAAAAAATGAATTATAATTGTGAAAAACTGAAAATAATTATGAAAAATGAATAATAATTGTGAAAAACTAAGAATAATTAACAAAAAATTAATTATAATTGTGAAAAACTGAAAATAATTATGAAAAATTAATAATAATTGTGAAAAACTAAGAATAATTAACAAAAAACAAATTATAATTGTGAAAAACTGAAAATAATTATGAAAAATTAATAATAATTGTGAAAAACTAAGAATAATTAACAAAAAACTAATTATAATTGTGAAAAACTGAAAATAATTATGAAAAATTAATAATAATTGTGAAAAACTGAGAATAATTAACAAAAAATGAATAATAATTGTGAAAAACTAAGAATAATTAACAAAAAATGAATTATAATTGTGAAAAACTGAAAATAATTATGAAAAATGAATAATAATTGTGAAAAACTAAGAATAATTAACAAAAAATGAATAATAATTGTGAAAAACTGAAAATAATTAACAAAAAACTAATTATAATTGTGAAAAACTAAAAATAATTATGAAAAATGAATAATAATTGTGAAAAACTAAGAATAATTAACAAAAAATTAATTATAATTGTGAAAAACTGAAAATAATTATGAAAAATTAATAATAATTGTGAAAAACTAAGAATAATTAACAAAAAACTAATTATAATTGTGAAAAACTGAAAGTAATTGTGAAAAATTAATAATAATTGTGAAAAACTAAGAATAATTAACAAAAAACAAATTATAATTGTGAAAAACTGAAAATAATTATGAAAAATTAATAATAATTGTGAAAAACTAAGAATAATTAACAAAAAACTAATTATAATTGTGAAGAACTGAAAATAATTATGAAAAATTAATAATAATTGTGAAAAACTGAGAATAATTAACAAAAAATGAATAATAATTGTGAAAAACTAAGAATAATTAACAAAAAATGAATTATAATTGTGAAAAACTGAAAATAATTATGAAAAATGAATAATAATTGTGAAAAACTAAGAATAATTAACAAAAAATTAATTATAATTGTGAAAAACTGAAAATAATTATGAAAAATTAATAATAATTGTGAAAAACTAAGAATAATTAACAAAAAACTAATTATAATTGTGAAAAACTGAAAATAATTATGAAAAATTAATAATAATTGTGAAAAACTGAAAATAATTATGAAAAATTAATAATAATTGTGAAAAACTAAGAATAATTAACAAAAAATGAATTATAATTGTGAAAAACTGAAAATAATTATGAAAAATGAATAATAATTGTGAAAAACTGAGAATAATTAACAAAAAATGAATAATAATTGTGAAAAACTAAGAATAATTAACAAAAAATGAATTATAATTGTGAAAAACTGAAAATAATTATGAAAAATGAATAATAATTGTGAAAAACTAAGAATAATTAACAAAAAATTAATTATAATTGTGAAAAACTGAAAATAATTATGAAAAATTAATAATAATTGTGAAAAACTAAGAATAATTAACAAAAAACTAATTATAATTGTGAAAAACTGAAAATAATTATGAAAAATTAATAATAATCGTGAAAAACTGAGAATAATTATGAAATAATAATAATAATTGTGAAAAACTGAAAATAATTATGAAAAATTAATAATAATTGTGGAAAGCTAAAAATAATTAACAAAAAATGAATAATAATTGTGAAAAAGTAAGAATAATTAACAAAAAATTAATTATAATTGTGAAAAACTGAGAATAATTATGAAAAATTAATAATAATTGTGAAAAACTGAGAATAATTATGAAATATTAATAATAATTGTGAAAAACTGAAAATAATTAACAAAAAATGAATAATAATTGTGAAAAACTAAGAATAATTAACAAAAAATTAATTATAATTGTGAAAAACTGAGAATAATTATGAAAAATTAATAATAATTGTGAAAAACTAAAAATAATTAACAAAAAATGAATAATAATTGTGAAAAACTAAGAATAATTAACAAAAAATTAATTATAATTGTGAAAAACTGAGAATAATTATGAAAAATTAATAATAATTGTGAAAAACTAAGAATAATTAACAAAAAATTAATTATAATTGTGAAAAACTGAAAATAATTATGAAAAATTAATAATAATTGTGAAAAACTAAGAATAATTAACAAAAAATGAATAATAATTGTGAAAAACTAAGAATAATTAACAAAAAATTAATTATAATTGTGAAAAACTAAGAATAATTATGAAAAATTAATAATAATTGTGAAAAACTGAAAATAATTATGAAAAATTAATAATAATTGTGAAAAGCTAAAAATAATTAACAAAAAATTAATAATAATTGTGAAAAACTAAGAATAATTAACAAAAAATTAATTATAATTGTGAAAAACTGAGAATAATTATGAAATATTAATAATAATTGTGAAAAACTGAAAATAATTATGAAAAATTAATAATAATTGTGAAAAACTAAGAATAATTAACAAAAAATGAATAATAATTGTGAAAAACTAAGAATAATTAACAAAAAATTAATTATAATTGTGAAAAACTGAGAATAATTATGAAAAATTAATAATAATTGTGAAAAACTGAAAATAATTAACAAAAAATGAATAATAATTGTGAAAAACTAGGAATAATTAACAAAAAATTAATTATAATTGTGAAAAACTGAGAATAATTATGAAAAATTATTAATAATTGTGAAAAACTGAGAATAATTATGAAAAATTAATAATAATTGTGAAAAGCTAAAAATAAGTAACAAAAAATGAATAATAATTGTGAAAAACTAAGAATAATTAACAAAAAATTAATTATAATTGTGAAAAACTGAAAATAATTATGAAAAATTAATAATAATTGTGAAAAACTGAGAATAATTATGAAATATTAATAATAATTGTGAAAAACTGAAAATAATTATGAAAAATTAATAATAATTGTGAAAAGCTAAAAATAATTAACAAAAAAAGAATAATAATTGTGAAAAACTAAGAATAATTAACAAAAAATTAATTATAATTGTGAAAAACTGAGAATAATTATGAAAAATTAATAATAATTGTGAAAAACTGAGAATAATTATGAAATATTAATAATAATTGTGAAAAACTGAAAATAATTAACAAAAAATGAATAATTATTGTGAAAAACTAAGAATAATTAACAAAAAATTAATTATAATTGTGAAAAACTGAGAATAATTATGAAAAATTAATAATAATTGTGAAAAACTAAAAATAATTAACAAAAAATGAATAATAATTGTGAAAAACTAAGAATAATTAACAAAAAATTAATTATAATTGTGAAAAACTGAGAATAATTATGAAAAATTAATAATAATTGTGAAAAACTAAGAATAATTAACAAAAAATGAATAATAATTGTGAAAAACTAAGAATAATTAACAAAAAATTAATTATAATTGTGAAAAACTGAGAATAATTATGAAAAATGAATAATAATTGTGAAAAACTAAGAATAATTAACAAAAAATGAATTATAATTGTGAAAAACTGAAAATAATTATGAAAAATTAATAATAATTGTGAAAAACTAAGAATAATTAACAAAAAATGAATTATAATTGTGAAAAACTGAAAATAATTATGAAAAATTAATAATAATTGTGAAAAACTGAGAATAATTAACAAAAAATGAATAATAATTGTGAAAAACTGAAAATAATTATGAAAAATGAATAATAATTGTGAAAAACTAAGAATAATTAACAAAAAATGAATAATAATTGTGAAAAACTAAGAATAATTAACAAAAAACTAATTATAATTGTGAAAAACTAAAAATAATTATGAAAAATGAATAATAATTGTGAAAAACTAAGAATAATTAACAAAAAATGAATTATAATTGTGAAAAACTGAAAATAATTATGAAAAATGAATAATAATTGTGAAAAACTAAGAATAATTAACAAAAAATGAATTATAATTGTGAAAAACTGAAAATAATTATGAAAAATGAATAATAATTGTGAAAAACTAAGAATAATTAACAAAAAATGAATAATAATTGTGAAAAACTAAGAATAATTAACAAAAAACTAATTATAATTGTGAAAAACTAAAAATAATTATGAAAAATGAATAATAATTGTGAAAAACTAAGAATAATTAACAAAAAATTAATTATAATTGTGAAAAACTGAAAATAATTATGAAAAATTAATAATAATTGTGAAAAACTAAGAATAATTAACAAAAAACTAATTATAATTGTGAAAAACTGAAAATAATTATGAAAAATTAATAATAATTGTGAAAAACTAAGAATAATTAACAAAAAACAAATTATAATTGTGAAAAACTGAAAATAATTATGAAAAATTAATAATAATTGTGAAAAACTAAGAATAATTAACAAAAAACTAATTATAATTGTGAAAAACTGAAAATAATTATGAAAAATTAATAATAATTGTGAAAAACTGAGAATAATTAACAAAAAATGAATAATAATTGTGAAAAACTAAGAATAATTAACAAAAAATGAATTATAATTGTGAAAAACTGAAAATAATTATGAAAAATGAATAATAATTGTGAAAAACTAAGAATAATTAACAAAAAATTAATTATAATTGTGAAAAACTGAAAATAATTATGAAAAATTAATAATAATTGTGAAAAACTAAGAATAATTAACAAAAAACAAATTATAATTGTGAAAAACTGAAAATAATTATGAAAAATTAATAATAATTGTGAAAAACTAAGAATAATTAACAAAAAACTAATTATAATTGTGAAAAACTGAAAATAATTATGAAAAATTAATAATAATTGTGAAAAACTGAGAATAATTAACAAAAAATGAATAATAATTGTGAAAAACTAAGAATAATTAACAAAAAATGAATAATAATTGTGAAAAACTAAGAATAATTAACAAAAAATTAATTATAATTGTGAAAAACTGAAAATAATTATGAAAAATTAATAATAATTGTGAAAAACTGAGAATAATTATGAAATATTAATAATAATTGTGAAAAACTGAAAATAATTATGAAAAATTAATAATAATTGTGAAAAGCTAAAAATAATTAACAAAAAAAGAATAATAATTGTGAAAAACTAAGAATAATTAACAAAAAATTAATTATAATTGTGAAAAACTGAGAATAATTATGAAAAATTAATAATAATTGTGAAAAACTGAGAATAATTATGAAATATTAATAATAATTGTGAAAAACTGAAAATAATTAACAAAAAATGAATAATTATTGTGAAAAACTAAGAATAATTAACAAAAAATTAATTATAATTGTGAAAAACTGAGAATAATTATGAAAAATTAATAATAATTGTGAAAAACTAAAAATAATTAACAAAAAATGAATAATAATTGTGAAAAACTAAGAATAATTAACAAAAAATTAATTATAATTGTGAAAAACTGAGAATAATTATGAAAAATTAATAATAATTGTGAAAAACTAAGAATAATTAACAAAAAATGAATAATAATTGTGAAAAACTAAGAATAATTAACAAAAAATTAATTATAATTGTGAAAAACTGAGAATAATTATGAAAAATGAATAATAATTGTGAAAAACTAAGAATAATTAACAAAAAATGAATTATAATTGTGAAAAACTGAAAATAATTATGAAAAATTAATAATAATTGTGAAAAACTAAGAATAATTAACAAAAAATGAATTATAATTGTGAAAAACTGAAAATAATTATGAAAAATTAATAATAATTGTGAAAAACTGAGAATAATTAACAAAAAATGAATAATAATTGTGAAAAACTGAAAATAATTATGAAAAATGAATAATAATTGTGAAAAACTAAGAATAATTAACAAAAAATGAATAATAATTGTGAAAAACTAAGAATAATTAACAAAAAACTAATTATAATTGTGAAAAACTAAAAATAATTATGAAAAATGAATAATAATTGTGAAAAACTAAGAATAATTAACAAAAAATGAATTATAATTGTGAAAAACTGAAAATAATTATGAAAAATGAATAATAATTGTGAAAAACTAAGAATAATTAACAAAAAATGAATTATAATTGTGAAAAACTGAAAATAATTATGAAAAATGAATAATAATTGTGAAAAACTAAGAATAATTAACAAAAAATGAATAATAATTGTGAAAAACTAAGAATAATTAACAAAAAACTAATTATAATTGTGAAAAACTAAAAATAATTATGAAAAATGAATAATAATTGTGAAAAACTAAGAATAATTAACAAAAAATTAATTATAATTGTGAAAAACTGAAAATAATTATGAAAAATTAATAATAATTGTGAAAAACTAAGAATAATTAACAAAAAACTAATTATAATTGTGAAAAACTGAAAATAATTATGAAAAATTAATAATAATTGTGAAAAACTAAGAATAATTAACAAAAAACAAATTATAATTGTGAAAAACTGAAAATAATTATGAAAAATTAATAATAATTGTGAAAAACTAAGAATAATTAACAAAAAACTAATTATAATTGTGAAAAACTGAAAATAATTATGAAAAATTAATAATAATTGTGAAAAACTGAGAATAATTAACAAAAAATGAATAATAATTGTGAAAAACTAAGAATAATTAACAAAAAATGAATTATAATTGTGAAAAACTGAAAATAATTATGAAAAATGAATAATAATTGTGAAAAACTAAGAATAATTAACAAAAAATTAATTATAATTGTGAAAAACTGAAAATAATTATGAAAAATTAATAATAATTGTGAAAAACTAAGAATAATTAACAAAAAACTAATTATAATTGTGAAAAACTGAAAATAATTATGAAAAATTAATAATAATTGTGAAAAACTAAGAATAATTAACAAAAAACTAATTATAATTGTGAAAAACTGAAAATAATTATGAAAAATTAATAATAATTGTGAAAAACTGAGAATAATTAACAAAAAATGAATAATAATTGTGAAAAACTAAGAATAATTAACAAAAAATGAATTATAATTGTGAAAAACTGAAAATAATTATGAAAAATGAATTATAATTGTGAAAAACTGAGAATAATTAACAAAAAATGAATAATAATTGTGAAAAACTAAGAATAATTAACAAAAAATGAATTATAATTGTGAAAAACTGAAAATAATTATGAAAAATGAATAATAATTGTGAAAAACTAAGAATAATTAACAAAAAATTAATTATAATTGTGAAAAACTGAAAATAATTATGAAAAATTAATAATAATTGTGAAAAACTAAGAATAATTAACAAAAAACTAATTATAATTGTGAAAAACTGAAAATAATTATGAAAAATTAATAATAATCGTGAAAAACTGAGAATAATTATGAAATAATAATAATAATTGTGAAAAACTGAAAATAATTATGAAAAATTAATAATAATTGTGGAAAGCTAAAAATAATTAACAAAAAATGAATAATAATTGTGAAAAAGTAAGAATAATTAACAAAAAATTAATTATAATTGTGAAAAACTGAGAATAATTATGAAAAATTAATAATAATTGTGAAAAACTGAGAATAATTATGAAATATTAATAATAATTGTGAAAAACTGAAAATAATTAACAAAAAATGAATAATAATTGTGAAAAACTAAGAATAATTAACAAAAAATTAATTATAATTGTGAAAAACTGAGAATAATTATGAAAAATTAATAATAATTGTGAAAAACTAAAAATAATTAACAAAAAATGAATAATAATTGTGAAAAACTAAGAATAATTAACAAAAAATTAATTATAATTGTGAAAAACTGAGAATAATTATGAAAAATTAATAATAATTGTGAAAAACTAAGAATAATTAACAAAAAATTAATTATAATTGTGAAAAACTGAAAATAATTATGAAAAATTAATAATAATTGTGAAAAACTAAGAATAATTAACAAAAAATGAATAATAATTGTGAAAAACTAAGAATAATTAACAAAAAATTAATTATAATTGTGAAAAACTAAGAATAATTATGAAAAATTAATAATAATTGTGAAAAACTGAAAATAATTATGAAAAATTAATAATAATTGTGAAAAGCTAAAAATAATTAACAAAAAATTAATAATAATTGTGAAAAACTAAGAATAATTAACAAAAAATTAATTATAATTGTGAAAAACTGAGAATAATTATGAAATATTAATAATAATTGTGAAAAACTGAAAATAATTATGAAAAATTAATAATTATTGTGAAAAACTAAGAATAATTAACAAAAAATGAATAATAATTGTGAAAAACTAAGAATAATTAACAAAAAATTAATTATAATTGTGAAAAACTGAGAATAATTATGAAAAATTAATAATAATTGTGAAAAACTGAAAATAATTAACAAAAAATGAATAATAATTGTGAAAAACTAGGAATAATTAACAAAAAATTAATTATAATTGTGAAAAACTGAGAATAATTATGAAAAATTATTAATAATTGTGAAAAACTGAGAATAATTATGAAATATTAATAATAATTGTGAAAAACTGAAAATAATTATGAAAAATTAATAATAATTGTGAAAAGCTAAAAATAATTAACAAAAAATGAATAATAATTGTGAAAAACTAAGAATAATTAACAAAAAATTAATTATAATTGTGAAAAACTGAGAATAATTATGAAATATTAATAATAATTGTGAAAAACTGAAAATAATTATGAAAAATTAATAATAATTGTGAAAAGCTAAAAATAATTAACAAAAAATGAATAATAATTGTGAAAAACTAAGAATAATTAACAAAAAATGAATTATAATTCTGAAAAACTGAAAATAATTATGAAAAATTAATAATAATTGTGAAAAACTAAGAATAATTAACAAAAAACTAATTATAATTGTGAAAAACTGAAAATAATTATGAAAAATTAATAATAATTGTGAAAAACTAAGAATAATTAACAAAAAATGAATAATAATTGTGAAAAACTAAGAATAATTAACAAAAAATTAATTATAATTGTGAAAAACTGAAAATAATTATGAAAAATTAATAATAATTGTGAAAAACTGAGAATAATTAACAAAAAATGAATAATAATTGTGAAAAACTAAGAATAATTAACAAAAAATGAATTATAATTGTGAAAAACTGAAAATAATTATGAAAAATGAATAATAATTGTGAAAAACTGAGAATAATTAACAAAAAATGAATAATAATTGTGAAAAACTAAGAATAATTAACAAAAAATGAATTATAATTGTGAAAAACTGAAAATAATTATGAAAAATGAATAATAATTGTGAAAAACTAAGAATAATTAACAAAAAACTAATTATAATTGTGAAAAACTGAAAATAATTATGAAAAATTAATAATAATTGTGAAAAACTGAGAATAATTAACAAAAAATGAATAATAATTGTGAAAAACTAAGAATAATTAACAAAAAATTAATTATAATTGTGAAAAACTGAAAATAATTATGAAAAATTAATAATAATTGTGAAAAACTGAGAATAATTAACAAAAAATGAATAATAATTGTGAAAAACTAAGAATAATTAACAAAAAATGAATTATAATTGTGAAAAACTGAAAATAATTATGAAAAATGAATAATAATTGTGAAAAACTAAGAATAATTAACAAAAAATTAATTATAATTGTGAAAAACTGAAAATAATTATGAAAAATTAATAATAATTGTGAAAAACTAAGAATAATTAACAAAAAACAAATTATAATTGTGAAAAACTGAAAATAATTATGAAAAATTAATAATAATTGTGAAAAACTAAGAATAATTAACAAAAAACTAATTATAATTGTGAAAAACTGAAAATAATTATGAAAAATTAATAATAATTGTGAAAAACTGAGAATAATTAACAAAAAATGAATAATAATTGTGAAAAACTAAGAATAATTAACAAAAAATGAATTATAATTGTGAAAAACTGAAAATAATTATGAAAAATGAATAATAATTGTGAAAAACTGAGAATAATTAACAAAAAATGAATAATAATTGTGAAAAACTAAGAATAATTAACAAAAAATGAATTATAATTGTGAAAAACTGAAAATAATTATGAAAAATGAATAATAATTGTGAAAAACTAAGAATAATTAACAAAAAATTAATTATAATTGTGAAAAACTGAAAATAATTATGAAAAATTAATAATAATTGTGAAAAACTAAGAATAATTAACAAAAAACTAATTATAATTGTGAAAAACTGAAAATAATTATGAAAAATTAATAATAATCGTGAAAAACTGAGAATAATTATGAAATAATAATAATAATTGTGAAAAACTGAAAATAATTATGAAAAATTAATAATAATTGTGAAAAGCTAAAAATAATTAACAAAAAATGAATAATAATTGTGAAAAAGTAAGAATAATTAACAAAAAATTAATTATAATTGTGAAAAACTAAGAATAATTAACAAAAAACTAATTATAATTGTGAAAAACTGAAAATAATTATGAAAAATTAATAATAATTGTGAAAAACTGAGAATAATTAACAAAAAATGAATAATAATTGTGAAAAACTAAGAATAATTAACAAAAAATTAATTATAATTGTGAAAAACTGAAAATAATTATGAAAAATTAATAATAATTGTGAAAAACTGAGAATAATTAACAAAAAATGAATAATAATTGTGAAAAACTAAGAATAATTAATAAAAAATGAATTATAATTGTGAAAAACTGAAAATAATTATGAAAAATGAATAATAATTGTGAAAAACTAAGAATAATTAACAAAAAATGAATAATAATTGTGAAAAACTAAGAATAATTAACAAAAAATGAATTATAATTGTGAAAAACTGAAAATAATTATGAAAAATGAATAATAATTGTGAAAAACTAAGAATAATTAACAAAAAATTAATTATAATTGTGAAAAACTGAAAATAATTATGAAAAATTAATAATAATTGTGAAAAGCTAAAAATAATTAACAAAAAATTAATAATAATTGTGAAAAACTAAGAATAATTAACAAAAAATTAATTATAATTGTGAAAAACTGAGAATAATTATGAAATATTAATAATAATTGTGAAAAACTGAAAATAATTATGAAAAATTAATAATAATTGTGAAAAACTAAGAATAATTAACAAAAAATGAATAATAATTGTGAAAAACTAAGAATAATTAACAAAAAATTAATTATAATTGTGAAAAACTGAGAATAATTATGAAAAATTAATAATAATTGTGAAAAACTGAAAATAATTAACAAAAAATGAATAATAATTGTGAAAAACTAGGAATAATTAACAAAAAATTAATTATAATTGTGAAAAACTAAGAATAATTAACAAAAAATTAATTATAATTGTGAAAAACTGAGAATAATTATGAAATATTAATAATAATTGTGAAAAACTGAAAATAATTATGAAAAATTAATAATAATTGTGAAAAGCTAAAAATAATTAACAAAAAATGAATAATAATTGTGAAAAACTAAGAATAATTAACAAAAAATGAATTATAATTCTGAAAAACTGAAAATAATTATGAAAAATTAATAATAATTGTGAAAAACTAAGAATAATTAACAAAAAACTAATTATAATTGTGAAAAACTGAAAATAATTATGAAAAATTAATAATAATTGTGAAAAACTAAGAATAATTAACAAAAAATGAATAATAATTGTGAAAAACTAAGAATAATTAACAAAAAATTAATTATAATTGTGAAAAACTGAAAATAACTATGAAAAATTAATAATAATTGTGAAATACTGAGAATAATTAACAAAAAATGAATAATAATTGTGAAAAACTAAGAATAATTAACAAAAAATGAATTATAATTGTGAAAAACTGAAAATAATTATGAAAAATTAATAATAATTGTGAAAAACTAAGAATAATTAACAAAAAATTAATTATAATTGTGAAAAACTGAGAATAATTATGAAAAATTAATAATAATTGTGAAAAACTGAGAATAATTATGAAATATTAATAATAATTGTGAAAAACTGAAAATAATTAACAAAAAATGAATAATAATTGTGAAAAACTAAGAATAATTAACAAAAAATTAATTATAATTGTGAAAAACTGAGAATAATTATGAAAAATTAATAATAATTGTGAAAAACTGAGAATAATTATGAAATATTAATAATAATTGTGAAAAACTGAAAATAATTATGAAAAATTAATAATAATTGTGAAAAGCTAAAAATAATTAACAAAAAATGAATAATAATTGTGAAAAACTAAGAATAATTAACAAAAAATTAATTATAATTGTGAAAAACTGAAAATAATTATGAAAAATTAATAATAATTGTGAAAAACTGAGAATAATTAACAAAAAACTAATTATAATTGTGAAAAACTGAAAATAATTATGAAAAATGAATAATAATTGTGAAAAACTAAGAATAATTAACAAAAAATTAATTATAATTGTGAAAAACTGAGAATAATTATGAAATATTAATAATAATTGTGAAAAACTGAAAATAATTATGAAAAATTAATAATAATTGTGAAAAGCTAAAAATAATTAACAAAAAATGAATAATAATTGTGAAAAACTAAAAATAATTAACAAAAAACTAATTATAATTGTGAAAAACTGAAAATAATTGTGAAAAATGAATAATAATTGTGAAAAACTAAAAATAATTAACAAAAAACTAATTATAATTGTGAAAAACTGAAAATAATTATGAAAAATTAATAATAATTGTGAAAAACTAAGAATAATTAACAAAAAATGAATAATAATTGTGAAAAACTAAGAATAATTAACAAAAAACTAATTATAATTGTGAAAAATTGAAAATAATTGTGAAAAATGAATAATAATTGTGAAAAACTAAGAATAATTAACAAAAAACTAATTATAATTGTGAAAAACTGAAAATAATTATGAAAAATTAATAATAATTGTGAAAAGCTAAAAATAATTAACAAAAAATGAATATTAATTGTGAAAAACTAAGAATAATTAACAAAAAACTAATTATAATTGTGAAAAACTAAAAATAATTATGAAAAATGAATAATAATTGTGAAAAACTAAGAATAATTAACAAAAAATGAATAATAATTGTAAAAAACTAAGAATAATTAACAAAAAACTAATTATAATTGTGAAAAACTAAGAATAATTAACAAAAAATGAATAATAATTGTGAAAAACTAAGAATAATTAACAAAAAACTAATTATAATTGTGAAAAACTAAAAATAATTATGAAAAATTAATAATAATTGTGAAAAACTAAGAATAATTAACAAAAAATGAATTATAATTGTGAAAAACTAAGAATAATTAACAAAAAACTAATTATAATTGTGAAAAACTAAAAATAATTAACAAAAAATGAATAATAATTGTGAAAAACTAAGAATAATTAACAAAAAATGAATTATAATTGTGAAAAACTGAGGATAATTATGAAAAATTAATAATAATTGTGAAAAACTAAGAATAATTAACAAAAAATTAATTATAATTGTGAAAAACTAAGAATAATTAACAAAAAATAAATTATAATTGTGAAAAACTGAAAATAATTATGAAAAATGAATAATAATTGTAAAAAACTAAGAATAATTAACAAAAAATTAATTATAATTGTGAAAAACTAAGAATAATTAACAAAAAATGAATTATAATTGTGAAAAACTGAAAATAATTATGAAAAATTAATAATAATTGTGAAAAACTAAGAATAATTAACAAAAAATTAATTATAATTGTGAAAAACTGAAAATAATTATGAAAAATTAATAATAATTGTGAAAAACTGAGAATTATTAACAAAAAATGAATAATAATTGTGAAAAACTAAGAATAATTAACAAAAAATTAATTATAATTGTGAAAAACTGAAAATAATTATGAAAAATGAATAATAATTGTGAAAAACTAAGAATAATTAACAAAAAATGAATTATAATTGTGAAAAACTGAAAATAATTATGAAAAATTAATAATAATTGTGAAAAACTAAGAATAATTAACAAAAAATGAATAATAATTGTGAAAAACTAAGAATAATTAACAAAAAACTAATTATAATTGTGAAAAACTAAAAATAATTATGAAAAATGAATAATAATTGTGAAAAACTAAGAATAATTAACAAAAAATTAATTATAATTGTGAAAAACTGAAAATAATTATGAAAAATTAATAATAATTGTGAAAAACTAAGAATAATTAACAAAAAACTAATTATAATTGTGAAAAACTGAAAATAATTATGAAAAATTAATAATAATTGTGAAAAACTAAGAATAATTAACAAAAAACAAATTATAATTGTGAAAAACTGAAAATAATTATGAATAATTAATAATAATTGTGAAAAACTAAGAATAATTAACAAAAAATGAATTATAATTGTGAAAAACTGAAAATAATTATGAAAAATGAATAATAATTGTGAAAAACTAAGAATAATTAACAAAAAATTAATTATAATTGTGAAAAACTGAAAATAATTATGAAAAATAATAATAATTGTGAAAAACTAAGAATAATTAACAAAAAACAAATTATAATTGTGAAAAACTGAAAATAATTATGAAAAATTAATAATAATTGTGAAAAACTGAGAATAATTAACAAAAAACTAATTATAATTGTGAAAAACTGAAAATAATTATGAAAAATTAATAATAATTGTGAAAAACTAAGAATAATTAACAAAAAACTAATTATAATTGTGAAAAACTGAAAATAATTATGAAAAATTAATAATAATTGTGAAAAACTGAGAATAATTATGAAATATTAATAATAATTGTGAAAAACTGAAAATAATTATGAAAAATTAATAATAATTGTGAAAAGCTAAAAATAATTAACAAAAAATGAATAATAATTGTGAAAAACTAAGAATAATTAACAAAAAATTAATTATAATTGTGAAAAACTGAGAATAATTATGAAAAATTAATAATAATTGTGAAAAACTAAGAATAATTAACAAAAAATGAATAATAATTGTGAAAAACTAAGAATAATTAACAAAAAATGAATTATAATTGTGAAAAACTGAAAATAATTATGAAAAATGAATAATAATTGTGAAAAACTAAGAATAATTAACAAAAAATTAATTATAATTGTGAAAAACTGATAATAATTATGAAAAATTAATAATAATTGTGAAAAACTAAGAATAATTAACAAAAAATAAATAATAATTGTGAAAAACTAAGAATAATTAACAAAAAATTAATTATAATTGTGAAAAACTGAGAATAATTATGAAAAATTAATAATAATTGTGAAAAACTGAGAATAATTATGAAAAATTAATAATAATTGTGAAAAACTGAAAATAATTAACAAAAAATGAATAATAATTGTGAAAAACTAAGAATAATTAACAAAAAATTAATTATAATTGTGAAAAACTGAGAATAATTATGAAAAATTAATAATAATTGTGAAAAACTAAAAATAATTAACAAAAAATGAATAATAATTGTGAAAAATTAAGAATAATTAACAAAAAATTAATTATAATTGTGAAAAACTGAGAATAATTATGAAAAATTAATAATAATTGTGAAAAACTAAGAATAATTAACAAAAAATGAATAATAATTGTGAAAAACTAAGAATAATTAACAAAAAATGAATTATAATTGTGAAAAACTGAAAATAATTATGAAAAATGAATAATAATTGTGAAAAACTAAGAATAATTAACAAAAAATAAATAATAATTGTGAAAAACTAAGAATAATTAACAAAAAATTAATTATAATTGTGAAAAACTGAGAATAATTATGAAAAATTAATAATAATTGTGAAAAACTGAGAATAATTATGAAAAATTAATAATAATTGTGAAAAACTGAAAATAATTAACAAAAAATGAATAATAATTGTGAAAAACTAAGAATAATTAACAAAAAATTAATTATAATTGTGAAAAACTGAGAATAATTATGAAAAATTAATAATAATTGTGAAAAACTAAAAATAATTAACAAAAAATGAATAATAATTGTGAAAAATTAAGAATAATTAACAAAAAATTAATTATAATTGTGAAAAACTGAGAATAATTATGAAAAATTAATAATAATTGTGAAAAACTAAGAATAATTAACAAAAAATGAATAATAATTGTGAAAAACTAAGAATAATTAACAAAAAATGAATTATAATTGTGAAAAACTGAAAATAATTATGAAAAATGAATAATAATTGTGAAAAACTAAGAATAATTAACAAAAAATTAATTATAATTGTGAAAAACTGAAAATAATTATGAAAAATTAATTATAATTGTGAAAAACTAAGAATAATTAACAAAAAATGAATTATAATTGTGAAAAACTGAGAATAATTATGAAAAATTAATAATAATTGTGAAAAACTGAAAATAATTATGAAAAATTAATAATAATTGTGAAAAACTAAAAATAATTAACAAAAAATTAATTATAATTGTGAAAAACTGAAAATAATTATGAAAAATTAATAATAATTGTGAAAAACTAAGAATAATTAACAAAAAATTAATTATAATTGTGAAAAACTGAGAATAATTATGAAAAATTAATAATAATTGTGAAAAACTGAAAATAATTATGAAAAATTAATAATAATTGTGAAAAGCTGAAAATAATTAACAAAAAATTAATAATAATTGTGAAAAACTAAGAACAATTAACAAAAAATGAATTATAATTGTGAAAAACTGAGAATAATTATGAAATATTAATAATAATTGTGAAAAACTGAAAATAATTATGAAAAATTAATAATAATTGTGAAAAACTAAGAATAATTAACAAAAAATGAATAATAATTGTGAAAAACTAAGAATAATTAACAAAAAATTAATTATAATTGTGAAAAACTGAGAATAATTATGAAAAATTAATAATAATTGTGAAAAACTGAAAATAATTATGAAAAATTAATAATAATTGTGAAAAGCTAAAAATAATTAACAAAAAATGAATAATAATTGTGAAAAACTAAGAATAATTAACAAAAAATGAATTATAATTGTGAAAAACTGAAAATAATTATGAAAAATTAATAATAATTGTGAAAAACTAAGAATAATTAACAAAAAATTAATTATAATTGTGAAAAACTGAAAATAATTATGAAAAATGAATAATAATTGTGAAAAACTGAGAATAATTATGAAATATTAATAATAATTGTGAAAAACTGAAAATAATTATGAAAAATTAATAATAATTGTGAAAAGCTAAAAATAATTAACAAAAAATGAATAATAATTGTGAAAAACTAAGAATAATTAACAAAAAATTAATTATAATTGTGAAAAACTGAGAATAATTATGAAAAATTAATAATAATTGTGAAAAACTAAGAATAATTAACAAAAAATGAATAATAATTGTGAAAAACTAAGAATAATTAACAAAAAACTAATTATAATTGTGAAAAACTGAAAATAATTATGAAAAATGAATAATAATTGTGAAAAACTAAGAATAATTAACAAAAACCTAATTATAATTGTGAAAAACTGAGAATAATTATGAAAAATTAATAATAATTGTGAAAAACTAAGAATAATTAACAAAAAATTAATTATAATTGTGAAAAACTGAAAATAATTATGAAAAATGAATAATAATTGTGAAAAACTGAGAATAATTATGAAATATTAATAATAATTGTGAAAAACTGAAAATAATTATGAAAAATTAATAATAATTGTGAAAAGCTAAAAATAATTAACAAAAAATGAATAATAATTGTGAAAAACTAAGAATAATTAACAAAAAATTAATTATAATTGTGAAAAACTGAAAATAATTATGAAAAATTAATAATAATTGTGAAAAACTGAGAATAATTAACAAAAAATGAATAATAATTGTGAAAAACTAAGAATAATTAACAAATAATTAATAATAATTGTGAAAAACTAAGAATAATTAACAAAAAATTAATTATAATTGTGAAAAACTAAGAATAATTAACAAAAAATTAATTATAATTGTGAAAAACTGAAAATAATTATGAAAAATTAATAATAATTGTGAAAAACTAAGAATAATTAACAAAAAATGAATAATAATTGTGAAAAACTAAGAATAATTAACAAAAAATGAATAATAATTGTGAAAAACTGAGAATAATTATGAAAAATTAATAATAATTGTGAAAAACTGAAAATAATTATGAAAAATGAATAATAATTGTGAAAAACTAAGAATAATTAACAAAAAATTAATTATAATTGTGAAAAACTGAGAATAATTATGAAAAATTAATAATAATTGTGAAAAACTAAGAATAATTAACAAAAAATTAATAATAAATGTGAAAAACTAAGAATAATTAACAAAAAATTAATTATAATTGTGAAAAACTAAGAATAATTAACAAAAAATTAATTATAATTGTGAAAAACTGAAAATAATTATGAAAAATTAATAATAATTGTGAAAAACTAAGAATAATTAACAAAAAATTAATTATAATTGTGAAAAACTGAAAATAATTATGAAAAATGAATAATAATTGTGAAAAACTGAGAATAATTATGAAATATTAATAATAATTGTGAAAAACTGAAAATAATTATGAAAAATTAATAATAATTGTGAAAAGCTAAAAATAATTAACAAAAAATGAATAATAATTGTGAAAAACTAAGAATAATTAACAAAAAATTAATTATAATTGTGAAAAACTGAGAATAATTATGAAAAATTAATAATAATTGTGAAAAACTAAGAATAATTAACAAAAAATGAATAATAATTGTGAAAAACTAAGAATAATTAACAAAAAACTAATTATAATTGTGAAAAACTGAAAATAATTATGAAAAATGAATAATAATTGTGAAAAACTAAGAATAATTAACAAAAAACTAATTATAATTGTGAAAAACTGAAAATAATTATGAAAAATTAATAATAATTGTGAAAAACTAAGAATAATTAACAAAAAATGAATAATAATTGTGAAAAACTAAGAATAATTAACAAAAAATTAATTATAATTGTGAAAAACTGAGAATAATTATGAAAAATTAATAATAATTGTGAAAAACTGAAAATAATTATGAAAAATGAATAATAATTGTGAAAAACAAAGAATAATTAACAAAAAATTAATTATAATTGTGAAAAACTGAAAATAATTATGAAAAATTAATAATAATTGTGAAAAACTAAGAATAATTAACAAAAAACTAATTATAATTGTGAAAAACTGAAAATAATTATGAAAAATTAATAATAATTGTGAAAAACTGAGAATAATTAACAAGAAATGAATAATAATTGTGAAAAACTAAGAATAATTAACAAAAAATGAATTATAATTGTGAAAAACTGAAAATAATTATGAAAAATTAATAATAATTGTGAAAAACTAAGAATAATTAACAAAAAATTAATTATAATTGTGAAAAACTGAGAATAATTATGAAAAATTAATAATAATTGTGAAAAACTGAAAATAATTATGAAAAATTAATAATAATTGTGAAAAGCTAAAAATAATTAACAAAAAATGAATAATAATTGTGAAAAACTAAGAATAATTAACAAAAAATTAATTATAATTGTGAAAAACTGAAAATAATTATGAAAAATTAATAATAATTGTGAAAAACTGAGAATAATTAACAAAAAATAAATAATAATTGTGAAAAACTAAGAATAATTAACAAAAAATGAATAATAATTGTGAAAAACTAAGAATAATTAACAAAAAATGAATAATAATTGTGAAAAACTGAGAATAATTATGAAAAATTAATAATAATTGTAAAAACTGAAAATAATTATGAAAAATGAATAATAATTGTGAAAAACTAAGAATAATTAACAAAAAATTAATTATAATTGTGAAAAACTGAGAATAATTATGAAAAATTAATAATAATTGTGAAAAACTAAGAATAATTAACAAAAAATTAATAATAATTGTGAAAAACTAAGAATAATTAACAAAAAATTAATTATAATTGTGAAAAACTAAGAATAATTAACAAAAAATTAATTATAATTGTGAAAAACTGAAAATAATTATGAAAAATTAATAATAATTGTGAAAAACTAAGAATAATTAACAAAAAATTAATTATAATTGTGAAAAACTGAAAATAATTATGAAAAATGAATAATAATTGTGAAAAACTGAGAATAATTATGAAATATTAATAATAATTGTGAAAAACTGAAAATAATTATGAAAAATTAATAATAATTGTGAAAAGCTAAAAATAATTAACAAAAAATGAATAATAATTGTGAAAAACTAAGAATAATTAACAAAAAATTAATTATAATTGTGAAAAACTGAGAATAATTATGAAAAATTAATAATAATTGTGAAAAACTAAGAATAATTAACAAAAAATGAATAATAATTGTGAAAAACTAAGAATAATTAACAAAAAACTAATTATAATTGTGAAAAACTGAAAATAATTATGAAAAATGAATAATAATTGTGAAAAACTAAGAATAATTAACAAAAAACTAATTATAATTGTGAAAAACTGAAAATAATTATGAAAAATTAATAATAATTGTGAAAAACTAAGAATAATTAACAAAAAATGAATAATAATTGTGAAAAACTAAGAATAATTAACAAAAAATTAATTATAATTGTGAAAAACTGAGAATAATTATGAAAAATTAATAATAATTGTGAAAAACTGAAAATAATTATGAAAAATGAATAATAATTGTGAAAAACTAAGAATAATTAACAAAAAATTAATTATAATTGTGAAAAACTGAAAATAATTATGAAAAATTAATAATAATTGTGAAAAACTAAGAATAATTAACAAAAAACTAATTATAATTGTGAAAAACTGAAAATAATTATGAAAAATTAATAATAATTGTGAAAAACTGAGAATAATTAACAAGAAATGAATAATAATTGTGAAAAACTAAGAATAATTAACAAAAAATTAATTATAATTGTGAAAAACTGAGAATAATTATGAAAAATTAATAATAATTGTGAAAAACTAAGAATAATTAACAAAAAATGAATAATAATTGTGAAAAACTAAGAATAATTAACAAAAAACTAATTATAATTGTGAAAAACTGAAAATAATTATGAAAAATGAATAATAATTGTGAAAAACTAAGAATAATTAACAAAAAATTAATTATAATTGTGAAAAACTGAGAATAATTATGAAAAATTAATAATAATTGTGAAAAACTAAGAATAATTAACAAAAAACTAATTATAATTGTGAAAAACTGAAAATAATTATGAAAAATTAATAATAATTGTGAAAAACTAAGAATAATTAACAAAAAATTAATTATAATTGTGAAAAACTGAGAATAATTATGAAAAATTAATAATAATTGTGAAAAACTGAAAATAATTATGAAAAATTAATAATAATTGTGAAAAACTAAGAATAATTAACAAAAAATTAATTATAATTGTGAAAAACTGAAAATAATTATGAAAAATTAATAATAATTGTGAAAAACTAAGAATAATTAACAAAAAACTAATTATAATTGTGAAAAACTGAAAATAATTATGAAAAATTAATAATAATTGTGAAAAACTAAGAATAATTAACAAAAAATTAATTATAATTGTGAAAAACTGAGAATAATTATGAAAAATTAATAATAATTGTGAAAAACTGAAAATAATTATGAAAAATTAATAATAATTGTGAAAAGCTAAAAATAATTAACAAAAAATGAATAATAATTGTGAAAAACTAAGAATAATTAACAAAAAACTAATTATAATTGTGAAAAACTGAAAATAATTATGAAAAATGAATAATAATTGTGAAAAACTAAGAATAATTAACAAAAAATTAATTATAATTGTGAAAAACTGAGAATAATTATGAAAAATTAATAATAATTGTGAAAAACTAAGAATAATTAACAAAAAATGAATAATAATTGTGAAAAACTAAGAATAATTAACAAAAAACTAATTATAATTGTGAAAAACTGAAAATAATTATGAAAAATGAATAATAATTGTGAAAAACTAAGAATAATTAACAAAAAACTAATTATAATTGTGAAAAACTGAAAATAATTATGAAAAATTAATAATAATTGTGAAAAACTAAGAATAATTATGAAAAATGAATAATAATTGTGAAAAACTAAGAGTAATTAACAGAAAACAAATTACAATTGTGAAAAACTGAGAATAATTATGAAAAATTAATAATAATTGTGAAAAGCTAAAAATAATTAACAAAAAATGAATAATAATTGTGAAAAACTAAGAATAATTAACAAAAAATGAATTATAATTGTGAAAAACTGAAAATAATTATGAAAAATTAATAATAATTGTGAAAAACTAAGAATAATTAACAAAAAATTAATTATAATTGTGAAAAACTGAAAATAATTATGAAAAATGAATAATAATTGTGAAAAACTGAGAATAATTATGAAATATTAATAATAATTGTGAAAAACTGAAAATAATTATGAAAAATTAATAATAATTGTGAAAAGCTAAAAATAATTAACAAAAAATGAATAATAATTGTGAAAAACTAAGAATAATTAACAAAAAATTAATTATAATTGTGAAAAACTGAGAATAATTATGAAAAATTAATAATAATTGTGAAAAACTAAGAATAATTAACAAAAAACAAATTATAATTGTGAAAAACTAAGAATAATTAACAAAAAACTAATTATAATTATGAAAAACTGAAAATAATTATGAAAAATGAATAATAATTGTGAAAAACTAAGAATAATTAACAAAAAACTAATTATAATTGTGAAAAACTGAAAATAATTATGAAAAATGAATAATAATTGTGAAAAACTAAGAATAATTAACAAAAAATGAATAATAATTGTGAAAAACTAAGAATAATTAACAAAAAATTAATTATAATTGTGAAAAACTGAGAATAATTATGAAAAATTAATAATAATTGTGAAAAACTGAAAATAATTATGAAAAATGAATAATAATTGTAAAAAACTAAGAATAATTAACAAAAAATTAATTATAATTGTGAAAAACTGAAAATAATTATGAAAAATTAATAATAATTGTGAAAAACTAAGAATAATTAACAAAAAACTAATTATAATTGTGAAAAACTGAAAATAATTATGAAAAATTAATAATAATTGTGAAAAACTGAGAATAATTAACAAGAAATGAATAATAATTGTGAAAAACTAAGAATAATTAACAAAAAATGAATTATAATTGTGAAAAACTGAAAATAATTATGAAAAATTAATAATAATTGTGAAAAACTAAGAATAATTAACAAAAAATTAATTATAATTGTGAAAAACTGAGAATAATTATGAAAAATTAATAATAATTGTGAAAAACTGAAAATAATTATGAAAAATTAATAATAATTGTGAAAAGCTAAAAATAATTAACAAAAAATGAATAATAATTGTGAAAAACTAAGAATAATTAACAAAAAATTAATTATAATTGTGAAAAACTGAAAATAATTATGAAAAATTAATAATAATTGTGAAAAACTGAGATTAATTAACAAAAAATGAATAATAATTGTGAAAAACTAAGAATAATTAACAAAAAATGAATTATAATTGTGAAAAACTGAAAATAATTATGAAAAATTAATAATAATTGTGAAAAACTAAGAATAATTAACAAAAAACTAATTATAATTGTGAAAAACTGAAAATAATTATGAAAAATTAATAATAATTGTGAAAAACTAAGAATAATTAACAAAAAATGAATAATAATTGTGAAAAACTAAGAATAATTAACAAAAAACTAATTATAATTGTGAAAAACTGAAAATAATTATGAAAAATGAATAATAATTGTGAAAAACTAAGAATAATTAACAAAAAACTAATTATAATTGTGAAAAACTGAGAATAATTATGAAAAATTAATAATAATTGTGAAAAACTAAGAATAATTAACAAATAATTAATAATAATTGTGAAAAACTAAGAATAATTAACAAAAAATTAATTATAATTGTGAAAAACTGAAAATAATTATGAAAAATTAATAATAATTGTGAAAAACTAAGAATAATTAACAAAAAATGAATAATAATTGTGAAAAACTAAGAATAATTAACAAAAAATGAATAATAATTGTGAAAAACTGAGAATAATTATGAAAAATTAATAATAATTGTGAAAAACTGAAAATAATTATAAAAAATGAATAATAATTGTGAAAAACTAAGAATAATTAACAAAAAATTAATTATAATTGTGAAAAACTGAGAATAATTATGAAAAATTAATAATAATTGTGAAAAACTAAGAATAATTAACAAAAAATTAATAATAATTGTGAAAAACTAAGAATAATTAACAAAAAATTAATTATAATTGTGAAAAACTAAGAATAATTAACAAAAAATTAATTATAATTGTGAAAAACTGAAAATAATTATGAAAAATTAATAATAATTGTGAAAAACTAAGAATAATTAACAAAAAATTAATTATAATTGTGAAAAACTGAAAATAATTATGAAAAATGAATAATAATTGTGAAAAACTGAGAATAATTATGAAATATTAATAATAATTGTGAAAAACTGAAAATAATTATGAAAAATTAATAATAATTGTGAAAAGCTAAAAATAATTAACAAAAAATGAATAATAATTGTGAAAAACTAAGAATAATTAACAAAAAACTAATTATAATTGTGAAAAACTAAAAATAATTATGAAAAATGAATAATAATTGTGAAAAACTAAGAATAATTAACAAAAAATTAATTATAATTGTGAAAAACTGAAAATAATTATGAAAAATTAATAATAATTGTGAAAAACTAAGAATAATTAACAAAAAACTAATTATAATTGTGAAAAACTGAAAATAATTATGAAAAATTAATAATAATTGTGAAAAACTAAGAATAATTAACAAAAAACAAATTATAATTGTGAAAAACTGAAAATAATTATGAATAATTAATAATAATTGTGAAAAACTAAGAATAATTAACAAAAAATGAATTATAATTGTGAAAAACTGAAAATAATTATGAAAAATGAATAATAATTGTGAAAAACTAAGAATAATTAACAAAAAATTAATTATAATTGTGAAAAACTGAAAATAATTATGAAAAATAATAATAATTGTGAAAAACTAAGAATAATTAACAAAAAACAAATTATAATTGTGAAAAACTGAAAATAATTATGAAAAATTAATAATAATTGTGAAAAACTGAGAATAATTAACAAAAAACTAATTATAATTGTGAAAAACTGAAAATAATTATGAAAAATTAATAATAATTGTGAAAAGCTAAAAATAATTAACAAAAAATGAATAATAATTGTGAAAAACTAAGAATAATTAACAAAAAATTAATTATAATTGTGAAAAACTGAGAATAATTATGAAAAATTAATAATAATTGTGAAAAACTAAGAATAATTAACAAAAAATGAATAATAATTGTGAAAAACTAAGAATAATTAACAAAAAATGAATTATAATTGTGAAAAACTGAAAATAATTATGAAAAATGAATAATAATTGTGAAAAACTAAGAATAATTAACAAAAAATTAATTATAATTGTGAAAAACTGATAATAATTATGAAAAATTAATAATAATTGTGAAAAACTAAGAATAATTAACAAAAAATAAATAATAATTGTGAAAAACTAAGAATAATTAACAAAAAATTAATTATAATTGTGAAAAACTGAGAATAATTATGAAAAATTAATAATAATTGTGAAAAACTGAGAATAATTATGAAAAATTAATAATAATTGTGAAAAACTGAAAATAATTAACAAAAAATGAATAATAATTGTGAAAAACTAAGAATAATTAACAAAAAATTAATTATAATTGTGAAAAACTGAGAATAATTATGAAAAATTAATAATAATTGTGAAAAACTAAAAATAATTAACAAAAAATGAATAATAATTGTGAAAAATTAAGAATAATTAACAAAAAATTAATTATAATTGTGAAAAACTGAGAATAATTATGAAAAATTAATAATAATTGTGAAAAACTAAGAATAATTAACAAAAAATGAATAATAATTGTGAAAAACTAAGAATAATTAACAAAAAATGAATTATAATTGTGAAAAACTGAAAATAATTATGAAAAATGAATAATAATTGTGAAAAACTAAGAATAATTAACAAAAAATGAATTATAATTGTGAAAAACTGAGAATAATTATGAAAAATTAATAATAATTGTGAAAAACTGAAAATAATTATGAAAAATTAATAATAATTGTGAAAAACTAAAAATAATTAACAAAAAATTAATTATAATTGTGAAAAACTGAAAATAATTATGAAAAATTAATAATAATTGTGAAAAACTAAGAATAATTAACAAAAAATTAATTATAATTGTGAAAAACTGAGAATAATTATGAAAAATTAATAATAATTGTGAAAAACTGAAAATAATTATGAAAAATTAATAATAATTGTGAAAAGCTGAAAATAATTAACAAAAAATTAATAATAATTGTGAAAAACTAAGAACAATTAACAAAAAATGAATTATAATTGTGAAAAACTGAGAATAATTATGAAATATTAATAATAATTGTGAAAAACTGAAAATAATTATGAAAAATTAATAATAATTGTGAAAAACTAAGAATAATTAACAAAAAATGAATAATAATTGTGAAAAACTAAGAATAATTAACAAAAAATTAATTATAATTGTGAAAAACTGAAAATAATTATGAAAAATTAATTATAATTGTGAAAAACTAAGAATAATTAACAAAAAATGAATTATAATTGTGAAAAACTGAGAATAATTATGAAAAATTAATAATAATTGTGAAAAACTGAAAATAATTATGAAAAATTAATAATAATTGTGAAAAACTAAAAATAATTAACAAAAAATTAATTATAATTGTGAAAAACTGAAAATAATTATGAAAAATTAATAATAATTGTGAAAAACTAAGAATAATTAACAAAAAATTAATTATAATTGTGAAAAACTGAGAATAATTATGAAAAATTAATAATAATTGTGAAAAACTGAAAATAATTATGAAAAATTAATAATAATTGTGAAAAGCTGAAAATAATTAACAAAAAATTAATAATAATTGTGAAAAACTAAGAACAATTAACAAAAAATGAATTATAATTGTGAAAAACTGAGAATAATTATGAAATATTAATAATAATTGTGAAAAACTGAAAATAATTATGAAAAATTAATAATAATTGTGAAAAACTAAGAATAATTAACAAAAAATGAATAATAATTGTGAAAAACTAAGAATAATTAACAAAAAATTAATTATAATTGTGAAAAACTGAGAATAATTATGAAAAATTAATAATAATTGTGAAAAACTGAAAATAATTATGAAAAATTAATAATAATTGTGAAAAGCTAAAAATAATTAACAAAAAATGAATAATAATTGTGAAAAACTAAGAATAATTAACAAAAAATGAATTATAATTGTGAAAAACTGAAAATAATTATGAAAAATTAATAATAATTGTGAAAAACTAAGAATAATTAACAAAAAATTAATTATAATTGTGAAAAACTGAAAATAATTATGAAAAATGAATAATAATTGTGAAAAACTGAGAATAATTATGAAATATTAATAATAATTGTGAAAAACTGAAAATAATTATGAAAAATTAATAATAATTGTGAAAAGCTAAAAATAATTAACAAAAAATGAATAATAATTGTGAAAAACTAAGAATAATTAACAAAAAATTAATTATAATTGTGAAAAACTGAGAATAATTATGAAAAATTAATAATAATTGTGAAAAACTAAGAATAATTAACAAAAAATGAATAATAATTGTGAAAAACTAAGAATAATTAACAAAAAACTAATTATAATTGTGAAAAACTGAAAATAATTATGAAAAATGAATAATAATTGTGAAAAACTAAGAATAATTAACAAAAAACTAATTATAATTGTGAAAAACTGAGAATAATTATGAAAAATTAATAATAATTGTGAAAAACTAAGAATAATTAACAAAAAATTAATTATAATTGTGAAAAACTGAAAATAATTATGAAAAATGAATAATAATTGTGAAAAACTGAGAATAATTATGAAATATTAATAATAATTGTGAAAAACTGAAAATAATTATGAAAAATTAATAATAATTGTGAAAAGCTAAAAATAATTAACAAAAAATGAATAATAATTGTGAAAAACTAAGAATAATTAACAAAAAATTAATTATAATTGTGAAAAACTGAAAATAATTATGAAAAATTAATAATAATTGTGAAAAACTGAGAATAATTAACAAAAAATGAATCATAATTGTGAAAAACTAAGAATAATTAACAAATAATTAATAATAATTGTGAAAAACTAAGAATAATTAACAAAAAATTAATTATAATTGTGAAAAACTAAGAATAATTAACAAAAAATTAATTATAATTGTGAAAAACTGAAAATAATTATGAAAAATTAATAATAATTGTGAAAAACTAAGAATAATTAACAAAAAATGAATAATAATTGTGAAAAACTAAGAATAATTAACAAAAAATGAATAATAATTGTGAAAAACTGAGAATAATTATGAAAAATTAATAATAATTGTGAAAAACTGAAAATAATTATGAAAAATGAATAATAATTGTGAAAAACTAAGAATAATTAACAAAAAATTAATTATAATTGTGAAAAACTGAGAATAATTATGAAAAATTAATAATAATTGTGAAAAACTAAGAATAATTAACAAAAAATTAATAATAAATGTGAAAAACTAAGAATAATTAACAAAAAATTAATTATAATTGTGAAAAACTAAGAATAATTAACAAAAAATTAATTATAATTGTGAAAAACTGAAAATAATTATGAAAAATTAATAATAATTGTGAAAAACTAAGAATAATTAACAAAAAATTAATTATAATTGTGAAAAACTGAAAATAATTATGAAAAATGAATAATAATTGTGAAAAACTGAGAATAATTATGAAATATTAATAATAATTGTGAAAAACTGAAAATAATTATGAAAAATTAATAATAATTGTGAAAAGCTAAAAATAATTAACAAAAAATGAATAATAATTGTGAAAAACTAAGAATAATTAACAAAAAATTAATTATAATTGTGAAAAACTGAGAATAATTATGAAAAATTAATAATAATTGTGAAAAACTAAGAATAATTAACAAAAAATGAATAATAATTGTGAAAAACTAAGAATAATTAACAAAAAACTAATTATAATTGTGAAAAACTGAAAATAATTATGAAAAATGAATAATAATTGTGAAAAACTAAGAATAATTAACAAAAAACTAATTATAATTGTGAAAAACTGAAAATAATTATGAAAAATTAATAATAATTGTGAAAAACTAAGAATAATTAACAAAAAATGAATAATAATTGTGAAAAACTAAGAATAATTAACAAAAAATTAATTATAATTGTGAAAAACTGAGAATAATTATGAAAAATTAATAATAATTGTGAAAAACTGAAAATAATTATGAAAAATGAATAATAATTGTGAAAAACTAAGAATAATTAACAAAAAATTAATTATAATTGTGAAAAACTGAAAATAATTATGAAAAATTAATAATAATTGTGAAAAACTAAGAATAATTAACAAAAAACTAATTATAATTGTGAAAAACTGAAAATAATTATGAAAAATTAATAATAATTGTGAAAAACTGAGAATAATTAACAAGAAATGAATAATAATTGTGAAAAACTAAGAATAATTAACAAAAAATGAATTATAATTGTGAAAAACTGAAAATAATTATGAAAAATTAATAATAATTGTGAAAAACTAAGAATAATTAACAAAAAATTAATTATAATTGTGAAAAACTGAGAATAATTATGAAAAATTAATAATAATTGTGAAAAACTGAAAATAATTATGAAAAATTAATAATAATTGTGAAAAGCTAAAAATAATTAACAAAAAATGAATAATAATTGTGAAAAACTAAGAATAATTAACAAAAAATTAATTATAATTGTGAAAAACTGAGAATAATTATGAAAAATTAATAATAATTGTGAAAAACTGAAAATAATTATGAAAAATGAATAATAATTGTGAAAAACTAAGAATAATTAACAAAAAATTAATTATAATTGTGAAAAACTGAAAATAATTATGAAAAATTAATAATAATTGTGAAAAACTAAGAATAATTAACAAAAAACTAATTATAATTGTGAAAAACTGAAAATAATTATGAAAAATTAATAATAATTGTGAAAAACTAAGAATAATTAACAAAAAATGAATAATAATTGTGAAAAACTAAGAATAATTAACAAAAAATTAATTATAATTGTGAAAAACTGAAAATAATTATGAAAAATGAATAATAATTGTGAAAAACTAAGAATAATTAACAAAAAATGAATAATAATTGTGAAAAACTGAGAATAATTATGAAAAATTAATAATAATTGTAAAAACTGAAAATAATTATGAAAAATGAATAATAATTGTGAAAAACTAAGAATAATTAACAAAAAATTAATTATAATTGTGAAAAACTGAGAATAATTATGAAAAATTAATAATAATTGTGAAAAACTGAAAATAATTATGAAAAATGAATAATAATTGTGAAAAACTAAGAATAATTAACAAAAAATTAATTATAATTGTGAAAAACTGAAAATAATTATGAAAAATTAATAATAATTGTGAAAAACTAAGAATAATTAACAAAAAACTAATTATAATTGTGAAAAACTGAAAATAATTATGAAAAATTAATAATAATTGTGAAAAACTGAGAATAATTAACAAGAAATGAATAATAATTGTGAAAAACTAAAAATAATTAACAAAAAATGAATTATAATTGTGAAAAACTGAAAATAATTATGAAAAATGAATAATAATTGTGAAAAACTAAGAATAATTAACAAAAAATGAATAATAATTGTGAAAAACTGAGAATAATTATGAAAAATTAATAATAATTGTAAAAACTGAAAATAATTATGAAAAATGAATAATAATTGTGAAAAACTAAGAATAATTAACAAAAAATTAATTATAATTGTGAAAAACTGAGAATAATTATGAAAAATTAATAATAATTGTGAAAAACTAAGAATAATTAACAAAAAATTAATAATAATTGTGAAAAACTAAGAATAATTAACAAAAAATTAATAATAATTGTGAAAAACTAAGAATAATTAACAAAAAATTAATTATAATTGTGAAAAACTGAAAATAATTATGAAAAATTAATAATAATTGTGAAAAACTAAGAATAATTAACAAAAAATTAATTATAATTGTGAAAAACTGAAAATAATTATGAAAAATGAATAATAATTGTGAAAAACTGAGAATAATTATGAAATATTAATAATAATTGTGAAAAACTGAAAATAATTATGAAAAATTAATAATAATTGTGAAAAGCTAAAAATAATTAACAAAAAATGAATAATAATTGTGAAAAACTAAGAATAATTAACAAAAAATTAATTATAATTGTGAAA
Source organism: Ptychoptera contaminata (assembly GCA_963942525.1). Taxonomy (NCBI): domain Eukaryota; kingdom Metazoa; phylum Arthropoda; class Insecta; order Diptera; family Ptychopteridae; genus Ptychoptera; species Ptychoptera contaminata. The sequence goes on along the minus strand of OZ012640.1, from coordinate 3,879,291 downwards.
AACTGAGAATAATTATGAAAAATTAATAATAATTGTGAAAAACTAAGAATAATTAACAAAAAATGAATAATAATTGTGAAAAACTAAGAATAATTAACAAAAAACTAATTATAATTGTGAAAAACTGAAAATAATTATGAAAAATGAATAATAATTGTGAAAAACTAAGAATAATTAACAAAAAACTAATTATAATTGTGAAAAACTGAGAATAATTATGAAAAATGAATAATAATTGTGAAAAACTGAGAATAATTATGAAATATTAATAATAATTGTGAAAAACTGAAAATAATTATGAAAAATTAATAATAATTGTGAAAAGCTAAAAATAATTAACAAAAAATGAATAATAATTGTGAAAAACTAAGAATAATTAACAAAAAATTAATTATAATTGTGAAAAACTGAGAATAATTATGAAAAATTAATAATAATTGTGAAAAACTAAGAATAATTAACAAAAAATGAATAATAATTGTGAAAAACTAAGAATAATTAACAAAAAATGAATTATAATTGTGAAAAACTGAAAATAATTATGAAAAATTAATAATAATTGTGAAAAACTAAGAATAATTAACAAAAAATTAATTATAATTGTGAAAAACTGAGAATAATTATGAAAAATTAATAATAATTGTGAAAAACTGAAAATAATTATGAAAAATTAATAATAATTGTGAAAAGCTAAAAATAATTAACAAAAAATGAATAATAATTGTGAAAAACTAAGAATAATTAACAAAAAATTAATTATAATTGTGAAAAACTGAGAATAATTATGAAAAATTAATAATAATTGTGAAAAACTGAAAATAATTATGAAAAATGAATAATAATTGTGAAAAACTAAGAATAATTAACAAAAAATTAATTATAATTGTGAAAAACTGAAAATAATTATGAAAAATTAATAATAATTGTGAAAAACTAAGAATAATTAACAAAAAACTAATTATAATTGTGAAAAACTGAAAATAATTATGAAAAATTAATAATAATTGTGAAAAACTGAGAATAATTAACAAGAAATGAATAATAATTGTGAAAAACTAAGAATAATTAACAAAAAATGAATTATAATTGTGAAAAACTGAAAATAATTATGAAAAATGAATAATAATTGTGAAAAACTAAGAATAATTAACAAAAAATGAATAATAATTGTGAAAAACTGAGAATAATTATGAAAAATTAATAATAATTGTAAAAACTGAAAATAATTATGAAAAATGAATAATAATTGTGAAAAACTAAGAATAATTAACAAAAAATTAATTATAATTGTGAAAAACTGAGAATAATTATGAAAAATTAATAATAATTGTGAAAAACTGAAAATAATTATGAAAAATGAATAATAATTGTGAAAAACTAAGAATAATTAACAAAAAATTAATTATAATTGTGAAAAACTGAAAATAATTATGAAAAATTAATAATAATTGTGAAAAACTAAGAATAATTAACAAAAAACTAATTATAATTGTGAAAAACTGAAAATAATTATGAAAAATTAATAATAATTGTGAAAAACTGAGAATAATTAACAAGAAATGAATAATAATTGTGAAAAACTAAGAATAATTAACAAAAAATGAATTATAATTGTGAAAAACTGAAAATAATTATGAAAAATGAATAATAATTGTGAAAAACTAAGAATAATTAACAAAAAATGAATAATAATTGTGAAAAACTGAGAATAATTATGAAAAATTAATAATAATTGTAAAAACTGAAAATAATTATGAAAAATGAATAATAATTGTGAAAAACTAAGAATAATTAACAAAAAATTAATTATAATTGTGAAAAACTGAGAATAATTATGAAAAATTAATAATAATTGTGAAAAACTAAGAATAATTAACAAAAAATTAATAATAATTGTGAAAAACTAAGAATAATTAACAAAAAATTAATAATAATTGTGAAAAACTAAGAATAATTAACAAAAAATTAATTATAATTGTGAAAAACTGAAAATAATTATGAAAAATTAATAATAATTGTGAAAAACTAAGAATAATTAACAAAAAATTAATTATAATTGTGAAAAACTGAAAATAATTATGAAAAATGAATAATAATTGTGAAAAACTGAGAATAATTATGAAATATTAATAATAATTGTGAAAAACTGAAAATAATTATGAAAAATTAATAATAATTGTGAAAAGCTAAAAATAATTAACAAAAAATGAATAATAATTGTGAAAAACTAAGAATAATTAACAAAAAATTAATTATAATTGTGAAAAACTGAGAATAATTATGAAAAATTAATAATAATTGTGAAAAACTAAGAATAATTAACAAAAAATGAATAATAATTGTGAAAAACTAAGAATAATTAACAAAAAACTAATTATAATTGTGAAAAACTGAAAATAATTATGAAAAATGAATAATAATTGTGAAAAACTAAGAATAATTAACAAAAAACTAATTATAATTGTGAAAAACTGAAAATAATTATGAAAAATTAATAATAATTGTGAAAAACTAAGAATAATTAACAAAAAATGAATAATAATTGTGAAAAACTAAGAATAATTAACAAAAAATTAATTATAATTGTGAAAAACTGAGAATAATTATGAAAAATTAATAATAATTGTGAAAAACTGAAAATAATTATGAAAAATGAATAATAATTGTGAAAAACTAAGAATAATTAACAAAAAATTAATTATAATTGTGAAAAACTGAAAATAATTATGAAAAATTAATAATAATTGTGAAAAACTAAGAATAATTAACAAAAAACTAATTATAATTGTGAAAAACTGAAAATAATTATGAAAAATTAATAATAATTGTGAAAAACTGAGAATAATTAACAAAAAATAAATAATAATTGTGAAAAACTAAGAATAATTAACAAAAAATGAATAATAATTGTGAAAAACTAAGAATAATTAACAAAAAATGAATAATAATTGTGAAAAACTGAGAATAATTATGAAAAATTAATAATAATTGTAAAAACTGAAAATAATTATGAAAAATGAATAATAATTGTGAAAAACTAAGAATAATTATGAAAAATTAATAATAATTGTGAAAAACTGAAAATAATTATGAAAAATTAATAATAATTGTAAAAACTGAAAATAATTATGAAAAATGAATAATAATTGTGAAAAACTGAGAATAATTATGAAAAATTAATAATAATTGTGAAAAACTGAAAATAATTATGAAAAATTAATAATAATTGTGAAAAGCTAAAAATAATTAACAAAAAATGAATAATAATTGTGAAAAACTAAGAATAATTAACAAAAAATTAATTATAATTGTGAAAAACTGAAAATAATTATGAAAAATTAATAATAATTGTGAAAAACTGAGAATAATTAACAAAAAATAAATAATAATTGTGAAAAACTGAGAATAATTAACAAAAAATAAATAATAATTGTGAAAAACTAAGAATAATTAACAAAAAATGAATAATAATTGTGAAAAACTAAGAATAATTAACAAAAAATGAATAATAATTGTGAAAAACTGAGAATAATTATGAAAAATTAATAATAATTGTAAAAACTGAAAATAATTATGAAAAATGAATAATAATTGTGAAAAACTAAGAATAATTAACAAAAAATTAATTATATTTGTGAAAAACTGAGAATAATTATGAAAAATTAATAATAATTGTGAAAAACTAAGAATAATTAACAAAAAATTAATAATAATTGTGAAAAACTAAGAATAATTAACAAAAAATTAATTATAATTGTGAAAAACTAAGAATAATTAACAAAAAATTAATTATAATTGTGAAAAACTGAAAATAATTATGAAAAATTAATAATAATTGTGAAAAACTAAGAATAATTAACAAAAAATTAATTATAATTGTGAAAAACTGAAAATAATTATGAAAAATGAATAATAATTGTGAAAAACTGAGAATAATTATGAAATATTAATAATAATTGTGAAAAACTGAAAATAATTATGAAAAATTAATAATAATTGTGAAAAGCTAAAAATAATTAACAAAAAATGAATAATAATTGTGAAAAACTAAGAATAATTAACAAAAAATTAATTATAATTGTGAAAAACTGAGAATAATTATGAAAAATTAATAATAATTGTGAAAAACTAAGAATAATTAACAAAAAATGAATAATAATTGTGAAAAACTAAGAATAATTAACAAAAAACTAATTATAATTGTGAAAAACTGAAAATAATTATGAAAAATGAATAATAATTGTGAAAAACTAAGAATAATTAACAAAAAACTAATTATAATTGTGAAAAACTGAAAATAATTATGAAAAATTAATAATAATTGTGAAAAACTAAGAATAATTAACAAAAAATGAATAATAATTGTGAAAAACTAAGAATAATTAACAAAAAATTAATTATAATTGTGAAAAACTGAGAATAATTATGAAAAATTAATAATAATTGTGAAAAACTGAAAATAATTATGAAAAATGAATAATAATTGTGAAAAACTAAGAATAATTAACAAAAAATTAATTATAATTGTGAAAAACTGAAAATAATTATGAAAAATTAATAATAATTGTGAAAAACTAAGAATAATTAACAAAAAACTAATTATAATTGTGAAAAACTGAAAATAATTATGAAAAATTAATAATAATTGTGAAAAACTGAGAATAATTAACAAGAAATGAATAATAATTGTGAAAAACTAAGAATAATTAACAAAAAATTAATTATAATTGTGAAAAACTGAGAATAATTATGAAAAATTAATAATAATTGTGAAAAACTAAGAATAATTAACAAAAAATGAATAATAATTGTGAAAAACTAAGAATAATTAACAAAAAACTAATTATAATTGTGAAAAACTGAAAATAATTATGAAAAATGAATAATAATTGTGAAAAACTAAGAATAATTAACAAAAAATTAATTATAATTGTGAAAAACTGAGAATAATTATGAAAAATTAATAATAATTGTGAAAAACTAAGAATAATTAACAAAAAACTAATTATAATTGTGAAAAACTGAAAATAATTATGAAAAATTAATAATAATTGTGAAAAACTAAGAATAATTAACAAAAAATTAATTATAATTGTGAAAAACTGAGAATAATTATGAAAAATTAATAATAATTGTGAAAAACTGAAAATAATTATGAAAAATTAATAATAATTGTGAAAAACTAAGAATAATTAACAAAAAATTAATTATAATTGTGAAAAACTGAAAATAATTATGAAAAATTAATAATAATTGTGAAAAACTAAGAATAATTAACAAAAAACTAATTATAATTGTGAAAAACTGAAAATAATTATGAAAAATTAATAATAATTGTGAAAAACTAAGAATAATTAACAAAAAATTAATTATAATTGTGAAAAACTGAGAATAATTATGAAAAATTAATAATAATTGTGAAAAACTGAAAATAATTATGAAAAATTAATAATAATTGTGAAAAGCTAAAAATAATTAACAAAAAATGAATAATAATTGTGAAAAACTAAGAATAATTAACAAAAAACTAATTATAATTGTGAAAAACTGAAAATAATTATGAAAAATGAATAATAATTGTGAAAAACTAAGAATAATTAACAAAAAATTAATTATAATTGTGAAAAACTGAGAATAATTATGAAAAATTAATAATAATTGTGAAAAACTAAGAATAATTAACAAAAAACTAATTATAATTGTGAAAAACTGAGAATAATTATGAAAAATTAATAATAATTGTGAAAAACTAAGAATAATTAACAAAAAATGAATAATAATTGTGAAAAACTAAGAATAATTAACAAAAAACTAATTATAATTGTGAAAAACTGAAAATAATTATGAAAAATGAATAATAATTGTGAAAAACTAAGAATAATTAACAAAAAATTAATTATAATTGTGAAAAACTGAGAATAATTATGAAAAATTAATAATAATTGTGAAAAACTAAGAATAATTAACAAAAAACTAATTATAATTGTGAAAAACTGAAAATAATTATGAAAAATTAATAATAATTGTGAAAAACTAAGAATAATTAACAAAAAACTAATTATAATTGTGAAAAACTGAAAATAATTATGAAAAATGAATAATAATTGTGAAAAACTAAGAATAATTAACAAAAAATTAATTATAATTGTGAAAAACTGAGAATAATTATGAAAAATTAATAATAATTGTGAAAAACTAAGAATAATTAACAAAAAATGAATAATAATTGTGAAAAACTAAGAATAATTAACAAAAAACTAATTATAATTGTGAAAAACTGAAAATAATTATGAAAAATGAATAATAATTGTGAAAAACTAAGAATAATTAACAAAAAACTAATTATAATTGTGAAAAACTGAAAATAATTATGAAAAATTAATAATAATTGTGAAAAACTAAGAATAATTATGAAAAATGAATAATAATTGTGAAAAACTAAGAGTAATTAACAGAAAACAAATTACAATTGTGAAAAACTGAGAATAATTATGAAAAATTAATAATAATTGTGAAAAACTAAGAATAATTAACAAAAAACTAATTATAATTGTGAAAAACTGAAAATAATTATGAAAAATTAATAATAATTGTGAAAAACTGAGAATAATTAACAAGAAATGAATAATAATTGTGAAAAACTAAGAATAATTAACAAAAAATTAATTATAATTGTGAAAAACTGAGAATAATTATGAAAAATTAATAATAATTGTGAAAAACTAAGAATAATTAACAAAAAATGAATAATAATTGTGAAAAACTAAGAATAATTAACAAAAAACTAATTATAATTGTGAAAAACTGAAAATAATTATGAAAAATGAATAATAATTGTGAAAAACTAAGAATAATTAACAAAAAATTAATTATAATTGTGAAAAACTGAGAATAATTATGAAAAATTAATAATAATTGTGAAAAACTAAGAATAATTAACAAAAAACTAATTATAATTGTGAAAAACTGAAAATAATTATGAAAAATTAATAATAATTGTGAAAAACTAAGAATAATTAACAAAAAACTAATTATAATTGTGAAAAACTGAAAATAATTATGAAAAATGAATAATAATTGTGAAAAACTAAGAATAATTAACAAAAAATTAATTATAATTGTGAAAAACTGAGAATAATTATGAAAAATTAATAATAATTGTGAAAAACTAAGAATAATTAACAAAAAATGAATAATAATTGTGAAAAACTAAGAATAATTAACAAAAAACTAATTATAATTGTGAAAAACTGAAAATAATTATGAAAAATGAATAATAATTGTGAAAAACTAAGAATAATTAACAAAAAACTAATTATAATTGTGAAAAACTGAAAATAATTATGAAAAATTAATAATAATTGTGAAAAACTAAGAATAATTATGAAAAATGAATAATAATTGTGAAAAACTAAGAGTAATTAACAGAAAACAAATTACAATTGTGAAAAACTGAGAATAATTATGAAAAATTAATAATAATTGTGAAAAGCTAAAAATAATTAACAAAAAATGAATAATAATTGTGAAAAACTAAGAATAATTAACAAAAAATGAATTATAATTGTGAAAAACTGAAAATAATTATGAAAAATTAATAATAATTGTGAAAAACTAAGAATAATTAACAAAAAATTAATTATAATTGTGAAAAACTGAAAATAATTATGAAAAATGAATAATAATTGTGAAAAACTGAGAATAATTATGAAATATTAATAATAATTGTGAAAAACTGAAAATAATTATGAAAAATTAATAATAATTGTGAAAAGCTAAAAATAATTAACAAAAAATGAATAATAATTGTGAAAAACTAAGAATAATTAACAAAAAATTAATTATAATTGTGAAAAACTGAGAATAATTATGAAAAATTAATAATAATTGTGAAAAACTAAGAATAATTAACAAAAAACAAATTATAATTGTGAAAAACTAAGAATAATTAACAAAAAACTAATTATAATTGTGAAAAACTGAAAATAATTATGAAAAATGAATAATAATTGTGAAAAACTAAGAATAATTAACAAAAAACTAATTATAATTGTGAAAAACTGAAAATAATTATGAAAAATTAATAATAATTGTGAAAAACTAAGAATAATTAACAAAAAATGAATAATAATTGTGAAAAACTAAGAATAATTAACAAAAAATTAATTATAATTGTGAAAAACTGAGAATAATTATGAAAAATTAATAATAATTGTGAAAAACTGAAAATAATTATGAAAAATGAATAATAATTGTAAAAAACTAAGAATAATTAACAAAAAATTAATTATAATTGTGAAAAACTGAAAATAATTATGAAAAATTAATAATAATTGTGAAAAACTAAGAATAATTAACAAAAAACTAATTATAATTGTGAAAAACTGAAAATAATTATGAAAAATTAATAATAATTGTGAAAAACTGAGAATAATTAACAAGAAATGAATAATAATTGTGAAAAACTAAGAATAATTAACAAAAAATGAATTATAATTGTGAAAAACTGAAAATAATTATGAAAAATTAATAATAATTGTGAAAAACTAAGAATAATTAACAAAAAATTAATTATAATTGTGAAAAACTGAGAATAATTATGAAAAATTAATAATAATTGTGAAAAACTGAAAATAATTATGAAAAATTAATAATAATTGTGAAAAGCTAAAAATAATTAACAAAAAATGAATAATAATTGTGAAAAACTAAGAATAATTAACAAAAAATTAATTATAATTGTGAAAAACTGAAAATAATTATGAAAAATTAATAATAATTGTGAAAAACTGAGATTAATTAACAAAAAATGAATAATAATTGTGAAAAACTAAGAATAATTAACAAAAAATGAATTATAATTGTGAAAAACTGAAAATAATTATGAAAAATTAATAATAATTGTGAAAAACTAAGAATAATTAACAAAAAACTAATTATAATTGTGAAAAACTGAAAATAATTATGAAAAATTAATAATAATTGTGAAAAACTAAGAATAATTAACAAAAAATGAATAATAATTGTGAAAAACTAAGAATAATTAACAAAAAACTAATTATAATTGTGAAAAACTGAAAATAATTATGAAAAATGAATAATAATTGTGAAAAACTAAGAATAATTAACAAAAAACTAATTATAATTGTGAAAAACTGAGAATAATTATGAAAAATTAATAATAATTGTGAAAAACTAAGAATAATTAACAAATAATTAATAATAATTGTGAAAAACTAAGAATAATTAACAAAAAATTAATTATAATTGTGAAAAACTAAGAATAATTAACAAAAAATTAATTATAATTGTGAAAAACTGAAAATAATTATGAAAAATTAATAATAATTGTGAAAAACTAAGAATAATTAACAAAAAATGAATAATAATTGTGAAAAACTAAGAATAATTAACAAAAAATGAATAATAATTGTGAAAAACTGAGAATAATTATGAAAAATTAATAATAATTGTGAAAAACTGAAAATAATTATAAAAAATGAATAATAATTGTGAAAAACTAAGAATAATTAACAAAAAATTAATTATAATTGTGAAAAACTGAGAATAATTATGAAAAATTAATAATAATTGTGAAAAACTAAGAATAATTAACAAAAAATTAATAATAATTGTGAAAAACTAAGAATAATTAACAAAAAATTAATTATAATTGTGAAAAACTAAGAATAATTAACAAAAAATTAATTATAATTGTGAAAAACTGAAAATAATTATGAAAAATTAATAATAATTGTGAAAAACTAAGAATAATTAACAAAAAATTAATTATAATTGTGAAAAACTGAAAATAATTATGAAAAATGAATAATAATTGTGAAAAACTGAGAATAATTATGAAATATTAATAATAATTGTGAAAAACTGAAAATAATTATGAAAAATTAATAATAATTGTGAAAAGCTAAAAATAATTAACAAAAAATGAATAATAATTGTGAAAAACTAAGAATAATTAACAAAAAATTAATTATAATTGTGAAAAACTGAGAATAATTATGAAAAATTAATAATAATTGTGAAAAACTAAGAATAATTAACAAAAAATGAATAATAATTGTGAAAAACTAAGAATAATTAACAAAAAACTAATTATAATTGTGAAAAACTGAAAATAATTATGAAAAATGAATAATAATTGTGAAAAACTAAGAATAATTAACAAAAAACTAATTATAATTGTGAAAAACTGAAAATAATTATGAAAAATTAATAATAATTGTGAAAAACTAAGAATAATTAACAAAAAATGAATAATAATTGTGAAAAACTAAGAATAATTAACAAAAAATTAATTATAATTGTGAAAAACTGAGAATAATTATGAAAAATTAATAATAATTGTGAAAAACTGAAAATAATTATGAAAAATGAATAATAATTGTGAAAAACTAAGAATAATTAACAAAAAATTAATTATAATTGTGAAAAACTGAAAATAATTATGAAAAATTAATAATAATTGTGAAAAACTAAGAATAATTAACAAAAAACTAATTATAATTGTGAAAAACTGAAAATAATTATGAAAAATTAATAATAATTGTGAAAAACTGAGAATAATTAACAAGAAATGAATAATAATTGTGAAAAACTAAGAATAATTAACAAAAAATGAATTATAATTGTGAAAAACTGAAAATAATTATGAAAAATTAATAATAATTGTGAAAAACTAAGAATAATTAACAAAAAATTAATTATAATTGTGAAAAACTGAGAATAATTATGAAAAATTAATAATAATTGTGAAAAACTGAAAATAATTATGAAAAATTAATAATAATTGTGAAAAGCTAAAAATAATTAACAAAAAATGAATAATAATTGTGAAAAACTAAGAATAATTAACAAAAAATTAATTATAATTGTGAAAAACTGAAAATAATTATGAAAAATTAATAATAATTGTGAAAAACTGAGAATAATTAACAAAAAATAAATTATAATTGTGAAAAACTAAGAATAATTAACAAAAAATTAATTATAATTGTGAAAAACTGAAAATAATTATGAAAAATTAATAATAATTGTGAAAAACTAAGAATAATTAACAAAAAACTAATTATAATTGTGAAAAACTGAAAATAATTATGAAAAATTAATAATAATTGTGAAAAACTAAGAATAATTAACAAAAAATGAATAATAATTGTGAAAAACTAAGAATAATTAACAAAAAATGAATAATAATTGTGAAAAACTGAGAATAATTATGAAAAATTAATAATAATTGTGAAAAACTGAAAATAATTATGAAAAATGAATAATAATTGTGAAAAACTAAGAATAATTAACAAAAAATGAATAATAATTGTGAAAAACTGAGAATAATTATGAAAAATTAATAATAATTGTGAAAAACTGAAAATAATTATGAAAAATGAATAATAATTGTGAAAAACTAAGAATAATTAACAAAAAATTAATAATAATTGTGAAAAACTAAGAATAATTAACAAAAAATTAATTATAATTGTGAAAAACTAAGAATAATTAACAAAAAATTAATAATAATTGTGAAAAACTAAGAATAATTAACAAAAAATTAATTATAATTGTGAAAAACTGAAAATAATTATGAATAATTAATAATAATTGTGAAAATCTAAGAATAATTAACAAAAAATTAATTATAATTGTGAAAAACTGAAAATAATTATGAAAAATGAATAATAATTGTGAAAAACTGAGAATAATTATGAAATATTAATAATAATTGTGAAAAACTGAAAATAATTATGAAAAATTAATAATAATTGTGAAAAGCTAAAAATAATTAACAAAAAATGAATAATAATTGTGAAAAACTAAGAATAATTAACAAAAAATTAATTATAATTGTGAAAAACTGAGAATAATTATGAAATATTAATAATAATTGTGAAAAACTAAGAATAATTAACAAAAAATGAATAATAATTGTGAAAAACTAAGAATAATTAACAAAAAATTAATTATAATTGTGAAAAACTGAAAATAATTATGAAAAATTAATAATAATTGTGAAAAACTAAGAATAATTAACAAAAAATGAATAATAATTGTGAAAAACTAAGAATAATTAACAAAAAATGAATAATAATTGTGAAAAACTGAGAATAATTATGAAAAATTAATAATAATTGTGAAAAACTGAAAATAATTATGAAAAATTAATAATAATTGTGAAAAGCTAAAAATAATTAACAAAAAATGAATAATAATTGTGAAAAACTAAGAATAATTAACAAAAAATTAATTATAATTGTGAAAAACTGAGAATAATTATGAAAAATTAATAATAATTGTGAAAAACTAAGAATAATTAACAAAAAACTAATTATAATTGTGAAAAACTGAAAATAATTATGAAAAATTAATAATAATTGTGAAAAACTGAGAATAATTAACAAGAAATGAATAATAATTGTGAAAAACTAAGAATAATTAACAAAAAATGAATTATAATTGTGAAAAACTGAAAATAATTATGAAAAATTAATAATAATTGTGAAAAACTAAGAATAATTAACAAAAAATTAATTATAATTGTGAAAAACTGAGAATAATTATGAAAAATTAATAATAATTGTGAAAAACTGAAAATAATTATGAAAAATTAATAATAATTGTGAAAAGCTAAAAATAATTAACAAAAAATGAATAATAATTGTGAAAAACTAAGAATAATTAACAAAAAATTAATTATAATTGTGAAAAACTGAAAATAATTATGAAAAATTAATAATAATTGTGAAAAACTGAAAATAATTATGAAAAATGAATAATAATTGTGAAAAACTAAGAATAATTAACAAAAAATGAATAATAATTGTGAAAAACTGAGAATAATTATGAAAAATTAATAATAATTGTGAAAAACTGAAAATAATTATGAAAAATGAATAATAATTGTGAAAAACTAAGAATAATTAACAAAAAATTAATAATAATTGTGAAAAACTAAGAATAATTAACAAAAAATTAATTATAATTGTGAAAAACTAAGAATAATTATGAAAAATTAATAATAATTGTGAAAAACTGAAAATAATTATGAAAAATGAATAATAATTGTGAAAAACTAAGAATAATTAACAAAAAATGAATAATAATTGTGAAAAACTGAGAATAATTATGAAAAATTAATAATAATTGTGAAAAACTGAAAATAATTATGAAAAATTAATAATAATTGTGAAAAGCTAAAAATAATTAACAAAAAATGAATAATAATTGTGAAAAACTAAGAATAATTAACAAAAAATTAATTATAATTGTGAAAAACTGAAAATAATTATGAAAAATTAATAATAATTGTGAAAAACTGAAAATAATTATGAAAAATGAATAATAATTGTGAAAAACTAAGAATAATTAACAAAAAATGAATAATAATTGTGAAAAACTGAGAATAATTATGAAAAATTAATAATAATTGTGAAAAACTGAAAATAATTATGAAAAATTAATAATAATTGTGAAAAGCTAAAAATAATTAACAAAAAATGAATAATAATTGTGAAAAACTAAGAATAATTAACAAAAAATGAATAATAATTGTGAAAAACTGAGAATAATTATGAAAAATTAATAATAATTGTGAAAAACTGAAAATAATTATGAAAAATGAATAATAATTGTGAAAAACTAAGAATAATTAACAAAAAATGAATAATAATTGTGAAAAACTGAGAATAATTATGAAAAATTAATAATAATTGTGAAAAACTGAAAATAATTATGAAAAATGAATAATAATTGTGAAAAACTAAGAATATATAACAAAAAATTAATAATAATTGTGAAAAACTAAGAATAATTAACAAAAAATTAATTATAATTGTGAAAAACTAAGAATAATTAACAAAAAATTAATAATAATTGTGAAAAACTAAGAATAATTAACAAAAAATTAATTATAATTGTGAAAAACTGAAAATAATTATGAATAATTAATAATAATTGTGAAAATCTAAGAATAATTAACAAAAAATTAATTATAATTGTGAAAAACTGAAAATAATTATGAAAAATGAATAATAATTGTGAAAAACTGAGAATAATTATGAAATATTAATAATAATTGTGAAAAACTGAAAATAATTATGAAAAATTAATAATAATTGTGAAAAGCTAAAAATAATTAACAAAAAATGAATAATAATTGTGAAAAACTAAGAATAATTAACAAAAAATTAATTATAATTGTGAAAAACTGAGAATAATTATGAAAAATTAATAATAATTGTGAAAAACTAAGAATAATTAACAAAAAATGAATAATAATTGTGAAAAACTAAGAATAATTAACAAAAAATTAATTATAATTGTGAAAAACTGAAAATAATTATGAAAAATTAATAATAATTGTGAAAAACTAAGAATAATTAACAAAAAATGAATAATAATTGTGAAAAACTAAGAATAATTAACAAAAAATGAATAATAATTGTGAAAAACTGAGAATAATTATGAAAAATTAATAATAATTGTGAAAAACTGAAAATAATTATGAAAAATTAATAATAATTGTGAAAAGCTAAAAATAATTAACAAAAAATGAATAATAATTGTGAAAAACTAAGAATAATTAACAAAAAATTAATTATAATTGTGAAAAACTGAGAATAATTATGAAAAATTAATAATAATTGTGAAAAACTAAGAATAATTAACAAAAAACTAATTATAATTGTGAAAAACTGAAAATAATTATGAAAAATTAATAATAATTGTGAAAAACTGAGAATAATTAACAAGAAATGAATAATAATTGTGAAAAACTAAGAATAATTAACAAAAAATGAATTATAATTGTGAAAAACTGAAAATAATTATGAAAAATTAATAATAATTGTGAAAAACTAAGAATAATTAACAAAAAATTAATTATAATTGTGAAAAACTGAGAATAATTATGAAAAATTAATAATAATTGTGAAAAACTGAAAATAATTATGAAAAATTAATAATAATTGTGAAAAGCTAAAAATAATTAACAAAAAATGAATAATAATTGTGAAAAACTAAGAATAATTAACAAAAAATTAATTATAATTGTGAAAAACTGAAAATAATTATGAAAAATTAATAATAATTGTGAAAAACTGAGATTAATTAACAAAAAATGAATAATAATTGTGAAAAACTAAGAATAATTAACAAAAAATGAATTATAATTGTGAAAAACTGAAAATAATTATGAAAAATTAATAATAATTGTGAAAAACTAAGAATAATTAACAAAAAACTAATTATAATTGTGAAAAACTGAAAATAATTATGAAAAATTAATAATAATTGTGAAAAACTAAGAATAATTAACAAAAAATGAATAATAATTGTGAAAAACTAAGAATAATTAACAAAAAACTAATTATAATTGTGAAAAACTGAAAATAATTATGAAAAATTAATAATAATTGTGAAAAACTGAAAATAATTATGAAAAATTAATAATAATTGTGAAAAGCTAAAAATAATTAACAAAAAATGAATAATAATTGTGAAAAACTAAGAATAATTAACAAAAAATTAATTATAATTGTGAAAAACTGAAAATAATTATGAAAAATGAATAATAATTGTGAAAAACTAAGAATAATTAACAAAAAATGAATAATAATTGTGAAAAACTGAGAATAATTATGAAAAATTAATAATAATTGTGAAAAACTGAAAATAATTATGAAAAATGAATAATAATTGTGAAAAACTAAGAATAATTAACAAAAAATTAATTATAATTGTGAAAAACTGAAAATAATTATGAATAATTAATAATAATTGTGAAAATCTAAGAATAATTAACAAAAAATTAATTATAATTGTGAAAAACTGAAAATAATTATGAAAAATTAATAATAATTGTGAAAAACTGAAAATAATTATGAAAAATTAATAATAATTGTGAAAAGCTAAAAATAATTAACAAAAAATGAATTATAATTGTGAAAAACTGAAAATAATTATGAAAAATTAATAATAATTGTGAAAAACTAAGAATAATTAACAAAAAATTAATTATAATTGTGAAAAACTGAGAATAATTATGAAAAATTAATAATAATTGTGAAAAACTGAAAATAATTATGAAAAATTAATAATAATTGTGAAAAGCTAAAAATAATTAACAAAAAATGAATAATAATTGTGAAAAACTAAGAATAATTAACAAAAAATTAATTATAATTGTGAAAAACTGAAAATAATTATGAAAAATTAATAATAATTGTGAAAAACTGAGAATAATTAACAAAAAATAAATAATAATTGTGAAAAACTAAGAATAATTAACAAAAAATGAATAATAATTGTGAAAAACTAAGAATAATTAACAAAAAATTAATTATAATTGTGAAAAACTGAAAATAATTATGAAAAATTAATAATAATTGTGAAAAACTGAGAATAATTAACAAAAAATAAATAATAATTGTGAAAAACTAAGAATAATTAACAAAAAATTAATTATAATTGTGAAAAACTGAAAATAATTATGAAAAATTAATAATAATTGTGAAAAACTAAGAATAATTAACAAAAAACTAATTATAATTGTGAAAAACTGAAAATAATTATGAAAAATTAATAATAATTGTGAAAAACTAAGAATAATTAACAAAAAATGAATAATAATTGTGAAAAACTAAGAATAATTAACAAAAAATGAATAATAATTGTGAAAAACTGAGAATAATTATGAAAAATTAATAATAATTGTGAAAAACTGAAAATAATTATGAAAAATGAATAATAATTGTGAAAAACTAAGAATAATTAACAAAAAATGAATAATAATTGTGAAAAACTGAGAATAATTATGAAAAATTAATAATAATTGTGAAAAACTGAAAATAATTATGAAAAATGAATAATAATTGTGAAAAACTAAGAATAATTAACAAAAAATTAATAATAATTGTGAAAAACTAAGAATAATTAACAAAAAATTAATTATAATTGTGAAAAACTAAGAATAATTAACAAAAAATTAATAATAATTGTGAAAAACTAAGAATAATTAACAAAAAATTAATTATAATTGTGAAAAACTGAAAATAATTATGAATAATTAATAATAATTGTGAAAATCTAAGAATAATTAACAAAAAATTAATTATAATTGTGAAAAACTGAAAATAATTATGAAAAATGAATAATAATTGTGAAAAACTGAGAATAATTATGAAATATTAATAATAATTGTGAAAAACTGAAAATAATTATGAAAAATTAATAATAATTGTGAAAAGCTAAAAATAATTAACAAAAAATGAATAATAATTGTGAAAAACTAAGAATAATTAACAAAAAATTAATTATAATTGTGAAAAACTGAGAATAATTATGAAAAATTAATAATAATTGTGAAAAACTAAGAATAATTAACAAAAAATGAATAATAATTGTGAAAAACTAAGAATAATTAACAAAAAATTAATTATAATTGTGAAAAACTGAAAATAATTATGAAAAATTAATAATAATTGTGAAAAACTAAGAATAATTAACAAAAAATGAATAATAATTGTGAAAAACTAAGAATAATTAACAAAAAATGAATAATAATTGTGAAAAACTGAGAATAATTATGAAAAATTAATAATAATTGTGAAAAACTGAAAATAATTATGAAAAATTAATAATAATTGTGAAAAGCTAAAAATAATTAACAAAAAATGAATAATAATTGTGAAAAACTAAGAATAATTAACAAAAAATTAATTATAATTGTGAAAAACTGAGAATAATTATGAAAAATTAATAATAATTGTGAAAAACTAAGAATAATTAACAAAAAATGAATAATAATTGTGAAAAACTAAGAATAATTAACAAAAAATTAATTATAATTGTGAAAAACTGAAAATAATTATGAATAATTAATAATAATTGTGAAAATCTAAGAATAATTAACAAAAAATTAATTATAATTGTGAAAAACTGAAAATAATTATGAAAAATGAATAATAATTGTGAAAAACTGAGAATAATTATGAAATATTAATAATAATTGTGAAAAACTGAAAATAATTATGAAAAATTAATAATAATTGTGAAAAGCTAAAAATAATTAACAAAAAATGAATAATAATTGTGAAAAACTAAGAATAATTAACAAAAAATTAATTATAATTGTGAAAAACTGAGAATAATTATGAAAAATTAATAATAATTGTGAAAAACTAAGAATAATTAACAAAAAATGAATAATAATTGTGAAAAACTAAGAATAATTAACAAAAAATTAATTATAATTGTGAAAAACTGAAAATAATTATGAAAAATTAATAATAATTGTGAAAAACTAAGAATAATTAACAAAAAATGAATAATAATTGTGAAAAACTGAGAATAATTATGAAAAATTAATAATAATTGTGAAAAACTGAAAATAATTATGAAAAATGAATAATAATTGTGAAAAACTAAGAATAATTAACAAAAAATTAATAATAATTGTGAAAAACTAAGAATAATTAACAAAAAATTAATTATAATTGTGAAAAACTAAGAATAATTAACAAAAAATTAATAATAATTGTGAAAAACTAAGAATAATTAACAAAAAATGAATAATAATTGTGAAAAACTAAGAATAATTAACAAAAAACTAATTATAATTGTGAAAAACTGAAAATAATTATGAAAAATGAATAATAATTGTGAAAAACTAAGAATAATTAACAAAAAACTAATTATAATTGTGAAAAACTGAAAATAATTATGAAAAATTAATAATAATTGTGAAAAACTAAGAATAATTAACAAAAAATGAATAATAATTGTGAAAAACTAAGAATAATTAACAAAAAATTAATTATAATTGTGAAAAACTGAAAATAATTATGAAAAATTAATAATAATTGTGAAAAACTAAGAATAATTAACAAAAAATGAATAATAATTGTGAAAAACTAAGAATAATTAACAAAAAATGAATAATAATTGTGAAAAACTGAGAATAATTATGAAAAATTAATAATAATTGTGAAAAACTGAAAATAATTATGAAAAATGAATAATAATTGTGAAAAACTAAGAATAATTAACAAAAAATGAATTATAATTGTGAAAAACTGAAAATAATTATGAAAAATTAATAATTGTGAAAAACTAAGAATAATTAACAAAAAATTAATTATAATTGTGAAAAACTGAGAATAATTATGAAAAATTAATAATAATTGTGAAAAACTGAAAATAATTATGAAAAATTAATAATAATTGTGAAAAGCTAAAAATAATTAACAAAAAATGAATAATAATTGTGAAAAACTAAGAATAATTAACAAAAAATTAATTATAATTGTGAAAAACTGAAAATAATTATGAAAAATTAATAATAATTGTGAAAACCTAAGAATAACTAACAAAAAACTAATTATAATTGTGAAAAACTGAAAATAATTATGAAAAATTAATAATAATTGTGAAAAACTAAGAATAATTAACAAAAAATGAATAATAATTGTGAAAAACTAAGAATAATTAACAAAAAATGAATTATAATTGTGAAAAACTGAAAATAATTATGAAAAATTAATAATAATTGTGAAAAACTAAAAATAATTAACAAAAAATGAATAATAATTGTGAAAAACTAAGAATAATTAACAAAAAATTAATTATAATTGTGAAAAACTGAAAATAATTATGAAAAATTAATAATAATTGTGAAAAGCTAAAAATAATTAACAAAAAATGAATAATAATTGTGAAAAACTAAGAATAATTAACAAAAAATTAATTTTAATTTTGAAAAACTGAAAATAATTATGAACAATTAATAATAATTGTGAAAAACTAAGAATAATTAACAAAAAACAAATTATAATTGTGAAAAACTGAAAATAATTATGAAAAATGAATAATAATTGTGAAAAACTGAGAATAATTATGAAATATTAATAATAATTGTGAAAAACTAAGAATAATTAACAAAAAATTAATTATAATTGTGAAAAACTGAAAATAATTATGAAAAATGAATAATAATTGTGAAAAACTGAGAATAATTATGAAATATTAATAATAATTGTGAAAAACTGAAAATAATTATAAAAAATTAATAATAATTGTGAAAAGCTAAAAATAATTAACAAAAAATGAATAATAATTGTGAAAAACTAAGAATAATTAACAAAAAATTAATTATAATTGTGAAAAACTGAGAATAATTATGAAAAATTAATAATAATTGTGAAAAACTAAGAATAATTAACAAAAAATGAATAATAATTGTGAAAAACTAAGAATAATTAACAAAAAACTAATTATAATTGTGAAAAACTGAAAATAATTATGAAAAATTAATAATAATTGTGAAAAACTAAGAATAATTAACAAAAAATGAATAATAATTGTGAAAAACTAAGAATAATTAACAAAAAATTAATTATAATTGTGAAAAACTGAGAATAATTATGAAAAATTAATAATAATTGTGAAAAACTGAAAATAATTATGAAAAATGAATAATAATTGTGAAAAACTAAGAATAATTAACAAAAAATTAATTATAATTGTGAAAAACTGAAAATAATTATGAAATATTAATAATAATTGTGAAAAACTAAGAATAATTAACAAAAAACTAATTATAATTGTGAAAAACTGAAAATAATTATGAAAAATTAATAATAATTGTGAAAAGCTAAAAATAATTAACAAAAAATGAATAATAATTGTGAAAAACTAAGAATAATTAACAAAAAATTAATTATAATTGTGAAAAACTGAGAATAATTATGAAAAATTAATAATAATTGTGAAAAACTAAGAATAATTAACAAAAAATGAATAATAATTGTGAAAAACTAAGAATAATTAACAAAAAACTAATTATAATTGTGAAAAACTGAAAATAATTATGAAAAATTAATAATAATTGTGAAAAACTAAGAATAATTAACAAAAAATGAATAATAATTGTGAAAAACTAAGAATAATTAACAAAAAATTAATTATAATTGTGAAAAACTGAGAATAATTATGAAAAATTAATAATAATTGTGAAAAACTGAAAATAATTATGAGAAATGAATAATAATTGTGAAAAACTAAGAATAATTAACAAAAAATTAATTATAATTGTGAAAAACTGAAAATAATTATGAAAAATGAATAATAATTGCGAAAAACTAAGAATAATTAACAAAAAACTAATTATAATTGTGAAAAACTAAGAATAATTAACAAAAAATTAATTATAATTGTGAAAAACTGAAAATAATTATGAAAAATTAATAATAATTGTGAAAAACTAAAAATAATTAACAAAAAATGAATAATAATTGTGAAAAACTAAGAATAATTAACAAAAAATTAATTATAATTTTGAAAAACTGAAAATAATTATGAAAAATTAATAATAATTGTGAAAAACTAAGAATAATTAACAAAAAATTAATAATAATTGTGAAAAACTAAGAATAATTAACAAAAAATTAATTATAATTGTGAAAAACTAAGAATAATTAACAAAAAATTAATTATAATTGTGAAAAACTGAAAATAATTATGAAAAATTAATAATAATTGTGAAAAACTAAGAATAATTAACAAAAAATGAATAATAATTGTGAAAAACTAAGAATAATTAACAAAAAATGAATAATAATTGTGAAAAACTGAGAATAATTATGAAAAATTAATAATAATTGTGAAAAACTGAAAATAATTATGAAAAATGAATAATAATTGTGAAAAACTAAGAATAATTAACAAAAAATTAATTATAATTGTGAAAAACTGAGAATAATTATGAAAAATTAATAATAATTGTGAAAAACTAAGAATAATTAACAAAAAATTAATTATAATTGTGAAAAACTAAGAATAATTAAGAAAAAATGAATTATAATTGTGAAAAACTAAGAATAATTAACAAAAAACAAATTATAATTGTGAAAAACTGAAAATAATTATGAAAAATGAATAATAATTGTGAAAAACTAAGAATAATTAACAAAAAATGAATAATAATTGTGAAAAACTGAGAATAATTATGAAAAATTAATAATAATTGTGAAAAACTGAAAATAATTATGAAAAATGAATAATAATTGTGAAAAACTAAGAATAATTAACAAAAAATTAATTATAATTGTGAAAAACTGAAAATAATTATGAATAATTAATAATAATTGTGAAAATCTAAGAATAATTAACAAAAAATTAATTATAATTGTGAAAAACTGAAAATAATTATGAAAAATGAATAATAATTGTGAAAAACTGAGAATAATTATGAAATATTAATAATAATTGTGAAAAACTGAAAATAATTATGAAAAATTAATAATAATTGTGAAAAGCTAAAAATAATTAACAAAAAATGAATAATAATTGTGAAAAACTAAGAATAATTAACAAAAAATTAATTATAATTGTGAAAAACTGAGAATAATTATGAAAAATTAATAATAATTGTGAAAAACTAAGAATAATTAACAAAAAATGAATAATAATTGTGAAAAACTAAGAATAATTAACAAAAAACTAATTATAATTGTGAAAAACTGAAAATAATTATGAAAAATGAATAATAATTGTGAAAAACTAAGAATAATTAACAAAAAACTAATTATAATTGTGAAAAACTGAGAATAATTATGAAAAATTAATAATAATTGTGAAAAACTAAGAATAATTAACAAAAAATGAATAATAATTGTGAAAAACTAAGAATAATTAACAAAAAATTAATTATAATTGTGAAAAACTGAAAATAATTATGAAAAATTAATAATAATTGTGAAAAACTGAGAATAATTAACAAAAAATAAATAATAATTGTGAAAAACTAAGAATAATTGACAAAAAATGAATTATAATTGTGAAAAACTGAAAATAATTATGAAAAATTAATAATAATTGTGAAAAACTAAGAATAATTAACAAAAAATTAATTATAATTGTGAAAAACTGAGAATAATTATGAAAAATTAATAATAATTGTGAAAAACTGAAAATAATTATGAAAAATTAATAATAATTGTGAAAAGCTAAAAATAATTAACAAAAAATGAATAATAATTGTGAAAAACTAAGAATAATTAACAAAAAATTAATTATAATTGTGAAAAACTGAAAATAATTATGAAAAATGAATAATAATTGTGAAAAACTAAGAATAATTAACAAAAAATGAATAATAATTGTGAAAAACTGAGAATAATTATGAAAAATTAATAATAATTGTGAAAAACTGAAAATAATTATGAAAAATGAATAATAATTGTGAAAAACTAAGAATAATTAACAAAAAATTAATTATAATTGTGAAAAACTGAAAATAATTATGAATAATTAATAATAATTGTGAAAATCTAAGAATAATTAACAAAAAATTAATTATAATTGTGAAAAACTGAAAATAATTATGAAAAATTAATAATAATTGTGAAAAGCTAAAAATAATTAACAAAAAATGAATTATAATTGTGAAAAACTGAAAATAATTATGAAAAATTAATAATAATTGTGAAAAACTAAGAATAATTAACAAAAAATTAATTATAATTGTGAAAAACTGAGAATAATTATGAAAAATTAATAATAATTGTGAAAAACTGAAAATAATTATGAAAAATTAATAATAATTGTGAAAAGCTAAAAATAATTAACAAAAAATGAATAATAATTGTGAAAAACTAAGAATAATTAACAAAAAATTAATTATAATTGTGAAAAACTGAAAATAATTATGAAAAATTAATAATAATTGTGAAAAACTGAGAATAATTAACAAAAAATAAATAATAATTGTGAAAAACTAAGAATAATTAACAAAAAATGAATTATAATTGTGAAAAACTGAAAATAATTATGAAAAATTAATAATAATTGTGAAAAACTAAGAATAATTAACAAAAAACTAATTATAATTGTGAAAAACTGAAAATAATTATGAAAAATTAATAATAATTGTGAAAAACTAAGAATAATTAACAAAAAATGAATAATAATTGTGAAAAACTGAGAATAATTATGAAAAATTAATAATAATTGTGAAAAACTGAAAATAATTATGAAAAATGAATAATAATTGTGAAAAACTAAGAATAATTAACAAAAAATGAATTATAATTGTGAAAAACTGAAAATAATTATGAAAAATTAATAATAATTGTGAAAAACTAAGAATAATTAACAAAAAATTAATTATAATTGTGAAAAACTGAGAATAATTATGAAAAATTAATAATAATTGTGAAAAACTGAAAATAATTATGAAAAATTAATAATAATTGTGAAAAGCTAAAAATAATTAACAAAAAATGAATAATAATTGTGAAAAACTAAGAATAATTAACAAAAAATTAATTATAATTGTGAAAAACTGAAAATAATTATGAAAAATTAATAATAATTGTGAAAAACTGAGAATAATTAACAAAAAATAAATAATAATTGTGAAAAACTAAGAATAATTAACAAAAAATGAATTATAATTGTGAAAAACTGAAAATAATTATGAAAAATTAATAATAATTGTGAAAAACTGAAAATAATTATGAAAAATTAATAATAATTGTGAAAAACTAAGAATAATTAACAAAAAATGAATAATAATTGTGAAAAACTGAGAATAATTATGAAAAATTAATAATAATTGTGAAAAACTGAAAATAATTATGAAAAATGAATAATAATTGTGAAAAACTAAGAATAATTAACAAAAAATGAATTATAATTGTGAAAAACTAAGAATAATTAACAAAAAACTAATTATAATTGTGAAAAACTGAAAATAATTATGAAAAATTAATAATAATTGTGAAAAACTAAGAATAATTAACAAAAAATGAATAATAATTGTGAAAAACTGAGAATAATTATGAAAAATTAATAATAATTGTGAAAAACTGAAAATAATTATGAAAAATGAATAATAATTGTGAAAAACTAAGAATAATTAACAAAAAATGAATAATAATTGTGAAAAACTAAGAATAATTAACAAAAAACTAATTATAATTGTGAAAAACTGAAAATAATTATGAAAAATTAATAATAATTGTGAAAAACTAAGAATAATTAACAAAAAATGAATAATAATTGTGAAAAACTGAGAATAATTATGAAAAATTAATAATAATTGTGAAAAACTGAAAATAATTATGAAAAATGAATAATAATTGTGAAAAACTAAGAATAATTAACAAAAAATGAATAATAATTGTGAAAAACTAAGAATAATTAACAAAAAACTAATTATAATTGTGAAAAACTGAAAATAATTATGAAAAATTAATAATAATTGTGAAAAACTAAGAATAATTAACAAAAAATGAATAATAATTGTGAAAAACTGAGAATAATTATGAAAAATTAATAATAATTGTGAAAAACTGAAAATAATTATGAAAAATGAATAATAATTGTGAAAAACTAAGAATAATTAACAAAAAATGAATAATAATTGTGAAAAACTAAGAATAATTAACAAAAAACTAATTATAATTGTGAAAAACTGAAAATAATTATGAAAAATTAATAATAATTGTGAAAAACTAAGAATAATTAACAAAAAATGAATAATAATTGTGAAAAACTGAGAATAATTATGAAAAATTAATAATAATTGTGAAAAACTGAAAATAATTATGAAAAATGAATAATAATTGTGAAAAACTAAGAATAATTAACAAAAAATGAATAATAATTGTGAAAAACTAAGAATAATTAACAAAAAACTAATTATAATTGTGAAAAACTGAAAATAATTATGAAAAATTAATAATAATTGTGAAAAACTAAGAATAATTAACAAAAAATGAATAATAATTGTGAAAAACTGAGAATAATTAACAAAAAATGAATTATAATTGTGAAAAACTAAGAATAATTAACAAAAAACTAATTATAATTGTGAAAAACTGAAAATAATTATGAAAAATTAATAATAATTGTGAAAAACTAAGAATAATTAACAAAAAATGAATTATAATTGTGAAAAACTAAGAATAATTAACAAAAAACTAATTATAATTGTGAAAAACTGAAAATAATTATGAAAAATTAATAATAATTGTGAAAAACTAAGAATAATTAACAAAAAATGAATTATAATTGTGAAAAACTGAAAATAATTATGAAAAATTAATAATAATTGTGAAAAACTGAAAATAATTATGAAAAATGAATAATAATTGTGAAAAACTAAGAATAATTAACAAAAAATGAATAATAATTGTGAAAAACTGAGAATAATTATGAAAAATTAATAATAATTGTGAAAAACTAAGAATAATTAACAAAAAATGAATAATAATTGTGAAAAACTGAGAATAATTATGAAAAATTAATAATAATTGTGAAAAACTGAAAATAATTATGAAAAATGAATAATAATTGTGAAAAACTAAGAATAATTAACAAAAAATGAATAATAATTGTGAAAAACTAAGAATAATTAACAAAAAACTAATTATAATTGTGAAAAACTGAAAATAATTATGAAAAATTAATAATAATTGTGAAAAACTAAGAATAATTAACAAAAAATGAATAATAATTGTGAAAAACTAAGAATAATTAACAAAAAACTAATTATAATTGTGAAAAACTGAAAATAATTATGAAAAATTAATAATAATTGTGAAAAACTAGGAATAATTAACAAAAAACTAATTATAATTGTGAAAAACTGAAAATAATTATGAAAAATTAATAATAATTGTGAAAAACTAAGAATAATTAACAAAAAATGAATTATAATTGTGAAAAACTAAGAATAATTAACAAAAAACTAATTATAATTGTGAAAAACTGAAAATAATTATGAAAAATTAATAATAATTGTGAAAAACTAAGAATAATTAACAAAAAATGAATAATAATTGTGAAAAACTGAGAATAATTATGAAAAATTAATAATAATTGTGAAAAACTGAAAATAATTATGAAAAATGAATAATAATTGTGAAAAACTAAGAATAATTAACAAAAAATGAATAATAATTGTGAAAAACTAAGAATAATTAACAAAAAACTAATTATAATTGTGAAAAACTGAAAATAATTATGAAAAATTAATAATAATTGTGAAAAACTAAGAATAATTAACAAAAAACTAATTATAATTGTGAAAAACTGAAAATAATTATGAAAAATTAATAATAATTGTGAAAAACTAAGAATAATTAACAAAAAATGAATTATAATTGTGAAAAACTAAGAATAATTAACAAAAAACTAATTATAATTGTGAAAAACTGAAAATAATTATGAAAAATTAATAATAATTGTGAAAAACTAAGAATAATTAACAAAAAATGAATAATAATTGTGAAAAACTGAGAATAATTATGAAAAATTAATAATAATTGTGAAAAACTGAAAATAATTATGAAAAATGAATAATAATTGTGAAAAACTAAGAATAATTAACAAAAAATGAATAATAATTGTGAAAAACTAAGAATAATTAACAAAAAACTAATTATAATTGTGAAAAACTGAAAATAATTATGAAAAATTAATAATAATTGTGAAAAACTAAGAATAATTAACAAAAAATGAATAATAATTGTGAAAAACTGAGAATAATTATGAAAAATTAATAATAATTGTGAAAAACTGAAAATAATTATGAAAAATGAATAATAATTGTGAAAAACTAAGAATAATTAACAAAAAATGAATAATAATTGTGAAAAACTAAGAATAATTAACAAAAAACTAATTATAATTGTGAAAAACTGAAAATAATTATGAAAAATTAATAATAATTGTGAAAAACTAAGAATAATTAACAAAAAATGAATAATAATTGTGAAAAACTGAGAATAATTATGAAAAATTAATAATAATTGTGAAAAACTGAAAAAAATTATGAAAAATGAATAATAATTGTGAAAAACTAAGAATAATTAACAAAAAATGAATAATAATTGTGAAAAACTAAGAATAATTAACAAAAAACTAATTATAATTGTGAAAAACTGAAAATAATTATGAAAAATTAATAATAATTGTGAAAAACTAAGAATAATTAACAAAAAATGAATAATAATTGTGAAAAACTGAGAATAATTATGAAAAATTAATAATAATTGTGAAAAACTGAAAATAATTATGAAAAATGAATAATAATTGTGAAAAACTAAGAATAATTAACAAAAAATGAATTATAATTGTGAAAAACTGAAAATAATTATGAAAAATTAATAATAATTGTGAAAAACTAAGAATAATTAACAAAAAATTAATTATAATTGTGAAAAACTAAGAATAATTAACAAAAAACTAATTATAATTGTGAAAAACTGAAAATAATTATGAAAAATTAATAATAATTGTGAAAAACTAAGAATAATTAACAAAAAATGAATAATAATTGTGAAAAACTGAGAATAATTATGAAAAATTAATAATAATTGTGAAAAACTGAAAATAATTATGAAAAATGAATAATAATTGTGAAAAACTAAGAATAATTAACAAAAAATGAATAATAATTGTGAAAAACTAAGAATAATTAACAAAAAACTAATTATAATTGTGAAAAACTGAAAATAATTATGAAAAATTAATAATAATTGTGAAAAACTAAGAATAATTAACAAAAAATGAATAATAATTGTGAAAAACTGAGAATAATTATGAAAAACTAATTATAATTGTGAAAAACTGAAAATAATTATGAAAAATTAATAATAATTGTGAAAAACTAAGAATAATTAACAAAAAATGAATTATAATTGTGAAAAACTAAGAATAATTAACAAAAAACTAATTATAATTGTGAAAAACTGAAAATAATTATGAAAAATTAATAATAATTGTGAAAAACTAAGAATAATTAACAAAAAATGAATAATAATTGTGAAAAACTGAGAATAATTATGAAAAATTAATAATAATTGTGAAAAACTGAAAATAATTATGAAAAATGAATAATAATTGTGAAAAACTAAGAATAATTAACAAAAAATGAATAATAATTGTGAAAAACTAAGAATAATTAACAAAAAACTAATTATAATTGTGAAAAACTGAAAATAATTATGAAAAATTAATAATAATTGTGAAAAACTAAGAATAATTAACAAAAAATGAATAATAATTGTGAAAAACTGAGAATAATTATGAAAAATTAATAATAATTGTGAAAAACTGAAAATAATTAT
Organism: Ptychoptera contaminata; assembly: GCA_963942525.1. Classification (NCBI taxonomy): domain Eukaryota; kingdom Metazoa; phylum Arthropoda; class Insecta; order Diptera; family Ptychopteridae; genus Ptychoptera; species Ptychoptera contaminata. The sequence goes on along the minus strand of OZ012640.1, from coordinate 3,850,141 downwards.
GAAAAATGAATAATAATTGTGAAAAACTAAGAATAATTAACAAAAAATGAATAATAATTGTGAAAAACTAAGAATAATTAACAAAAAACTAATTATAATTGTGAAAAACTGAAAATAATTATGAAAAATTAATAATAATTGTGAAAAACTAAGAATAATTAACAAAAAATGAATAATAATTGTGAAAAACTGAGAATAATTATGAAAAATTAATAATAATTGTGAAAAACTGAAAATAATTATGAAAAATGAATAATAATTGTGAAAAACTAAGAATAATTAACAAAAAATGAATTATAATTGTGAAAAACTGAAAATAATTATGAAAAATTAATAATAATTGTGAAAAACTAAGAATAATTAACAAAAAATTAATTATAATTGTGAAAAACTGAGAATAATTATGAAAAATTAATAATAATTGTGAAAAACTGAAAATAATTATGAAAAATTAATAATAATTGTGAAAAGCTAAAAATAATTAACAAAAAATGAATAATAATTGTGAAAAACTAAGAATAATTAACAAAAAATTAATTATAATTGTGAAAAACTGAAAATAATTATGAAAAATTAATAATAATTGTGAAAAACTGAGAATAATTAACAAAAAATAAATAATAATTGTGAAAAACTAAGAATAATTAACAAAAAATGAATTATAATTGTGAAAAACTGAAAATAATTATGAAAAATTAATAATAATTGTGAAAAACTAAGAATAATTAACAAAAAACTAATTATAATTGTGAAAAACTGAAAATAATTATGAAAAATTAATAATAATTGTGAAAAACTAAGAATAATTAACAAAAAATGTATAATAATTGTGAAAAACTAAGAATAATTAACAAAAAATTAATTATAATTGTGAAAAACTGAAAATAATTATGAAAAATTAATAATAATTGTGAAAAACTAAGAATAATTAACAAAAAATTAATTATAATTGTGAAAAACTGAGAATAATTATGAAAAATTAATAATAATTGTGAAAAACTGAAAATAATTATGAAAAATTAATAATAATTGTGAAAAGCTAAAAATAATTAACAAAAAATGAATAATAATTGTGAAAAACTAAGAATAATTAACAAAAAATTAATTATAATTTTGAAAAACTGAAAATAATTATGAAAAATTAATAATAATTGTGAAAAACTAAGAATAATTATGAAATATTAATAATAATTGTGAAAAACTAAGAATAATTAACAAAAAATTAATTATAATTGTGAAAAACTGAGAATAATTATGAAAAATTAATAATAATTGTGAAAAACTAAAAATAATTATGAAAAATTAATAATAATTGTGAAAAGCTAAAAATAATTAACAAAAAATGAATAATAATTGTGAAAAACTAAGAATAATTAACAAAAAATTAATTTTAATTTTGAAAAACTGAAAATAATTATGAAAAATTAATAATAATTGTGAAAAACTAAGAATAATTAACAAAAAACAAATTATAATTGTGAAAAACTGAAAATAATTATGAAAAATGAATAATAATTGTGAAAAACTGAGAATAATTATGAAATATTAATAATAATTGTGAAAAACTAAGAATAATTAACAAAAAATTAATTATAATTGTGAAAAACTGAAAATAATTATGAAAAATGAATAATAATTGTGAAAAACTGAGAATAATTATGAAATATTAATAATAATTGTGAAAAACTGAAAATAATTATGAAAAATTAATAATAATTGTGAAAAGCTAAAAATAATTAACAAAAAATGAATAATAATTGTGAAAAACTAAGAATAATTAACAAAAAATTAATTATAATTGTGAAAAACTGAGAATAATTATGAAAAATTAATAATAATTGTGAAAAACTAAGAATAATTAACAAAAAATGAATAATAATTGTGAAAAACTAAGAATAATTAACAAAAAACTAATTATAATTGTGAAAAACTGAGAATAATTATGAAAAATTAATAATAATTGTGAAAAACTAAGAATAATTAACAAAAAATGAATAATAATTGTGAAAAACTAAGAATAATTAACAAAAAATTAATTATAATTGTGAAAAACTGAGAATAATTATGAAAAATTAATAATAATTGTGAAAAACTGAAAATAATTATGAAAAATGAATAATAATTGTGAAAAACTAAGAATAATTAACAAAAAATTAATTATAATTGTGAAAAACTGAAAATAATTATGAAAAATTAATAATAATTGTGAAAAACTAAGAATAATTAACAAAAAACTAATTTAATTGTGAAAAACTGAAAATAATTATGAAAAATTAATAATAATTGTGAAAAGCTAAAAATAATTAACAAAAAATGAATAATAATTGTGAAAAACTAAGAATAATTAACAAAAAATTAATTATAATTGTGAAAAACTGAGAATAATTATGAAAAATTAATAATAATTGTGAAAAACTAAGAATAATTAACAAAAAATGAATAATAATTGTGAAAAACTAAGAATAATTAACAAAAAACTAATTATAATTGTGAAAAACTGAAAATAATTATGAAAAATTAATAATAATTGTGAAAAACTAAGAATAATTAACAAAAAATGAATAATAATTGTGAAAAACTAAGAATAATTAACAAAAAATTAATTATAATTGTGAAAAACTGAAAATAATTATGAAAAATGAATAATAATTGCGAAAAACTAAGAATAATTAACAAAAAACTAATTATAATTGTGAAAAACTGAAAATAATTATGAAAAATTAATAATAATTGTGAAAAACTAAGAATAATTAACAAAAAATGAATAATAATTGTGAAAAACTAAGAATAATTAACAAAAAATGAATAATAATTGTGAAAAACTGAGAATAATTATGAAAAATTAATAATAATTGTGAAAAACTGAAAATAATTATGAAAAATTAATAATAATTGTGAAAAACTAAGAATAATTAACAAAAAACTAATTATAATTGTGAAAAACTGAAAATAATTATGAAAAATTAATAATAATTGTGAAAAACTAAGAATAATTAACAAAAAATGAATTATAATTGTGAAAAACTAAGAATAATTAACAAAAAACTAATTATAATTGTGAAAAACTGAAAATAATTATGAAAAATTAATAATAATTGTGAAAAACTAAGAATAATTAACAAAAAATGAATAATAATTGTGAAAAACTGAGAATAATTATGAAAAATTAATAATAATTGTGAAAAACTGAAAATAATTATGAAAAATGAATAATAATTGTGAAAAACTAAGAATAATTAACAAAAAATGAATAATAATTGTGAAAAACTAAGAATAATTAACAAAAAACTAATTATAATTGTGAAAAACTGAAAATAATTATGAAAAATTAATAATAATTGTGAAAAACTAAGAATAATTAACAAAAAATGAATAATAATTGTGAAAAACTGAGAATAATTATGAAAAATTAATAATAATTGTGAAAAACTGAAAATAATTATGAAAAATGAATAATAATTGTGAAAAACTAAGAATAATTAACAAAAAATGAATAATAATTGTGAAAAACTAAGAATAATTAACAAAAAACTAATTATAATTGTGAAAAACTGAAAATAATTATGAAAAATTAATAATAATTGTGAAAAACTAAGAATAATTAACAAAAAATGAATAATAATTGTGAAAAACTGAGAATAATTATGAAAAATTAATAATAATTGTGAAAAACTGAAAATAATTATGAAAAATGAATAATAATTGTGAAAAACTAAGAATAATTAACAAAAAATGAATAATAATTGTGAAAAACTAAGAATAATTAACAAAAAACTAATTATAATTGTGAAAAACTGAAAATAATTATGAAAAATTAATAATAATTGTGAAAAACTAAGAATAATTAACAAAAAATGAATAATAATTGTGAAAAACTGAGAATAATTATGAAAAATTAATAATAATTGTGAAAAACTGAAAATAATTATGAAAAATGAATAATAATTGTGAAAAACTAAGAATAATTAACAAAAAATGAATAATAATTGTGAAAAACTGAGAATAATTATGAAAAATTAATAATAATTGTGAAAAACTGAAAATAATTATGAAAAATGAATAATAATTGTGAAAAACTAAGAATAATTAACAAAAAATTAATTATAATTGTGAAAAACTGAAAATAATTATGAAAAATGAATAATAATTGTGAAAAACTGAGAATAATTAACACAAAATGAATAATAATTGTGAAAAACTGAAAATAATTATGAAAAATTAATAATAATTGTGAAAAACTGAGAATAATTATGAAATATTAATAATAATTGTGAAAAACTGAAAATAATTATGAAAAATTAATAATAATTGTGAAAAGCTAAAAATAATTAACAAAAAATGAATAATAATTGTGAAAAACTAAGAATAATTAACAAAAAATTAATTATAATTGTGAAAAACTGAGAATAATTATGAAAAATTAATAATAATTGTGAAAAATTAAGAATAATTAACAAAAAATTAATTATAATTGTGAAAAACTGAAAATAATTATGAAAAATGAATAATAATTGTGAAAAACTAAGAATAATTAACAAAAAACTAATTATAATTGTGAAAAACTGAAAATAATTATAAAAAATTAATAATAATTGTGAAAAACTGAGAATAATTAACAAAAAATGAATAATAATTGTGAAAAACTAAGAATAATTAACAAAAAACAAATTACAATTGTGAAAAACTGAGAATAATTATGAAAAATTAATAATAATTGTGAAAAACTAAGAATAATTAACAAAAAATTAATTATAATTGTGAAAAACTGAAAATAATTATGAAAAATTAATAATAATTGTGAAAAACTAAGAATAATTAACAAAAAATGAATAATAATTGTGAAAAACTAAGAATAATTAACAAAAAATTAATAATAATTGTGAAAAACTAAGAATAATTAACAAAAAATTAATTATAATTGTGAAAAACTGAAAATAATTATGAAAAATTAATAATAATTGTGAAAAACTAAGAATAATTAACAAAAAATGAATAATAATTGTGAAAAACTAAGAATAATTAACAAAAAATTAATAATAATTGTGAAAAACTAAAAATAATTAACAAAAAATTAATGATAATTGTGAAAAACTAAGAATAATTAACAAAAAATTAATTATAATTGTGAAAAACTAAGAATAATTAACAAAAAATTAATAATAATTGTGAAAAACTAAAAATAATTAACAAAAAATTAATAATAATTGTGAAAAACTAAGAATAATTAACAAAAAATTAATTATAATTGTGAAAAACTGAAAATAATTATGAAAAATTAATAATAATTGTGAAAAACTAAGAATAATTAACAAAAAATGAATAATAATTGTGAAAAACTAAGAATAATTAACAAAAAATTAATTATAATTGTGAAAAACTGAGAATAATTATGAAAAATTAATAATAATTGTGAAAAACTAAGAATAATTAACAAAAAATTAATTATAATTGTGAAAAACTGAAAATAATTATGAAAAATTAATAATAATTGTGAAAAACTAAGAATAATTAACAAAAAATGAATAATAATTGTGAAAAACTGAAAATAATTATGAAAAATTAATAATAATTGTGAAAAACTAAGAATAATTAACAAAAAATTAATTATAATTGTGAAAAACTGAGAATAATTATGAAAAATTAATAATAATTGTGAAAAACTGAAAATAATTATGAAAAATTAATAATAATTGTGAAAAGCTAAAAATAATTAACAAAAAATGAATAATAATTGTGAAAAACTAAGAATAATTAACAAAAAATTAATAATAATTGTGAAAAACTAAAAATAATTAACAAAAAATTAATAATAATTGTGAAAAACTAAGAATAATTAACAAAAAATTAATTATAATTGTGAAAAACTGAAAATAATTATGAAAAATTAATAATAATTGTGAAAAACTAAGAATAATTAACAAAAAATGAATAATAATTGTGAAAAACTGAGAATAATTATGAAAAATTAATAATAATTGTGAAAAACTGAAAATAATTATGAAAAATGAATAATAATTGTGAAAAACTAAGAATAATTAACAAAAAATGAATAATAATTGTGAAAAACTAAGAATAATTAACAAAAAACTAATTATAATTGTGAAAAACTGAAAATAATTATGAAAAATTAATAATAATTGTGAAAAACTAAGAATAATTAACAAAAAATGAATAATAATTGTGAAAAACTGAGAATAATTAACAAAAAATGAATTATAATTGTGAAAAACTAAGAATAATTAACAAAAAACTAATTATAATTGTGAAAAACTGAAAATAATTATGAAAAATTAATAATAATTGTGAAAAACTAAGAATAATTAACAAAAAATGAATTATAATTGTGAAAAACTAAGAATAATTAACAAAAAATTAATTATAATTGTGAAAAACTGAAAATAATTATGAAAAATTAATAATAATTGTGAAAAACTAAGAATAATTAACAAAAAATGAATTATAATTGTGAAAAACTGAAAATAATTATGAAAAATTAATAATAATTGTGAAAAACTGAAAATAATTATGAAAAATGAATAATAATTGTGAAAAACTAAGAATAATTAACAAAAAATGAATAATAATTGTGAAAAACTGAGAATAATTATGAAAAATTAATAATAATTGTGAAAAACTAAGAATAATTAACAAAAAATGAATAATAATTGTGAAAAACTGAGAATAATTATGAAAAATTAATAATAATTGTGAAAAACTGAAAATAATTATGAAAAATGAATAATAATTGTGAAAAACTAAGAATAATTAACAAAAAATGAATAATAATTGTGAAAAACTAAGAATAATTAACAAAAAACTAATTATAATTGTGAAAAACTGAAAATAATTATGAAAAATTAATAATAATTGTGAAAAACTAAGAATAATTAACAAAAAATGAATAATAATTGTGAAAAACTAAGAATAATTAACAAAAAACTAATTATAATTGTGAAAAACTGAAAATAATTATGAAAAATTAATAATAATTGTGAAAAACTTGGAATAATTAACAAAAAACTAATTATAATTGTGAAAAACTGAAAATAATTATGAAAAATTAATAATAATTGTGAAAAACTAAGAATAATTAACAAAAAATGAATTATAATTGTGAAAAACTAAGAATAATTAACAAAAAACTAATTATAATTGTGAAAAACTGAAAATAATTATGAAAAATTAATAATAATTGTGAAAAACTAAGAATAATTAACAAAAAATGAATAATAATTGTGAAAAACTGAGAATAATTATGAAAAATTAATAATAATTGTGAAAAACTGAAAATAATTATGAAAAATGAATAATAATTGTGAAAAACTAAGAATAATTAACAAAAAATGAATAATAATTGTGAAAAACTAAGAATAATTAACAAAAAACTAATTATAATTGTGAAAAACTGAAAATAATTATGAAAAATTAATAATAATTGTGAAAAACTAAGAATAATTAACAAAAAACTAATTATAATTGTGAAAAACTGAAAATAATTATGAAAAATTAATAATAATTGTGAAAAACTAAGAATAATTAACAAAAAATGAATTATAATTGTGAAAAACTAAGAATAATTAACAAAAAACTAATTATAATTGTGAAAAACTGAAAATAATTATGAAAAATTAATAATAATTGTGAAAAACTAAGAATAATTAACAAAAAATGAATAATAATTGTGAAAAACTGAGAATAATTATGAAAAATTAATAATAATTGTGAAAAACTGAAAATAATTATGAAAAATGAATAATAATTGTGAAAAACTAAGAATAATTAACAAAAAATGAATAATAATTGTGAAAAACTAAGAATAATTAACAAAAAACTAATTATAATTGTGAAAAACTGAAAATAATTATGAAAAATTAATAATAATTGTGAAAAACTAAGAATAATTAACAAAAAATGAATAATAATTGTGAAAAACTGAGAATAATTATGAAAAATTAATAATAATTGTGAAAAACTGAAAATAATTATGAAAAATGAATAATAATTGTGAAAAACTAAGAATAATTAACAAAAAATGAATAATAATTGTGAAAAACTAAGAATAATTAACAAAAAACTAATTATAATTGTGAAAAACTGAAAATAATTATGAAAAATTAATAATAATTGTGAAAAACTAAGAATAATTAACAAAAAATGAATAATAATTGTGAAAAACTGAGAATAATTATGAAAAATTAATAATAATTGTGAAAAACTGAAAATAATTATGAAAAATGAATAATAATTGTGAAAAACTAAGAATAATTAACAAAAAATGAATAATAATTGTGAAAAACTAAGAATAATTAACAAAAAACTAATTATAATTGTGAAAAACTGAAAATAATTAAGAAAAATTAATAATAATTGTGAAAAACTAAGAATAATTAACAAAAAATGAATAATAATTGTGAAAAACTGAGAATAATTATGAAAAATTAATAATAATTGTGAAAAACTGAAAATAATTATGAAAAATGAATAATAATTGTGAAAAACTAAGAATAATTAACAAAAAATGAATTATAATTGTGAAAAACTGAAAATAATTATGAAAAATTAATAATAATTGTGAAAAACTAAGAATAATTAACAAAAAATGAATAATAATTGTGAAAAACTAAGAATAATTAACAAAAAATTAATTATAATTGTGAAAAACTGAGAATAATTATGAAAAATTAATAATAATTGTGAAAAACTAAGAATAATTAACAAAAAATTAATTATAATTGTGAAAAACTGAAAATAATTATGAAAAATTAATAATAATTGTGAAAAACTAAGAATAATTAACAAAAAATGAATAATAATTGTGAAAAACTGAAAATAATTATGAAAAATTAATAATAATTGTGAAAAACTAAGAATAATTAACAAAAAATTAATTATAATTGTGAAAAACTGAGAATAATTATGAAAAATTAATAATAATTGTGAAAAACTGAAAATAATTATGAAAAATTAATAATAATTGTGAAAAGCTAAAAATAATTAACAAAAAATGAATAATAATTGTGAAAAACTAAGAATAATTAACAAAAAATTAATAATAATTGTGAAAAACTAAAAATAATTAACAAAAAATTAATAATAATTGTGAAAAACTAAGAATAATTAACAAAAAATTAATTATAATTGTGAAAAACTGAAAATAATTATGAAAAATTAATAATAATTGTGAAAAACTAAGAATAATTAACAAAAAATGAATAATAATTGTGAAAAACTGAGAATAATTATGAAAAATTAATAATAATTGTGAAAAACTGAAAATAATTATGAAAAATGAATAATAATTGTGAAAAACTAAGAATAATTAACAAAAAATGAATAATAATTGTGAAAAACTAAGAATAATTAACAAAAAACTAATTATAATTGTGAAAAACTGAAAATAATTATGAAAAATTAATAATAATTGTGAAAAACTAAGAATAATTAACAAAAAATGAATAATAATTGTGAAAAACTGAGAATAATTAACAAAAAATGAATTATAATTGTGAAAAACTAAGAATAATTAACAAAAAACTAATTATAATTGTGAAAAACTGAAAATAATTATGAAAAATTAATAATAATTGTGAAAAACTAAGAATAATTAACAAAAAATGAATTATAATTGTGAAAAACTAAGAATAATTAACAAAAAATTAATTATAATTGTGAAAAACTGAAAATAATTATGAAAAATTAATAATAATTGTGAAAAACTAAGAATAATTAACAAAAAATGAATTATAATTGTGAAAAACTGAAAATAATTATGAAAAATTAATAATAATTGTGAAAAACTGAAAATAATTATGAAAAATGAATAATAATTGTGAAAAACTAAGAATAATTAACAAAAAATGAATAATAATTGTGAAAAACTGAGAATAATTATGAAAAATTAATAATAATTGTGAAAAACTAAGAATAATTAACAAAAAATGAATAATAATTGTGAAAAACTGAGAATAATTATGAAAAATTAATAATAATTGTGAAAAACTGAAAATAATTATGAAAAATGAATAATAATTGTGAAAAACTAAGAATAATTAACAAAAAATGAATAATAATTGTGAAAAACTAAGAATAATTAACAAAAAACTAATTATAATTGTGAAAAACTGAAAATAATTATGAAAAATTAATAATAATTGTGAAAAACTAAGAATAATTAACAAAAAATGAATAATAATTGTGAAAAACTAAGAATAATTAACAAAAAACTAATTATAATTGTGAAAAACTGAAAATAATTATGAAAAATTAATAATAATTGTGAAAAACTAGGAATAATTAACAAAAAACTAATTATAATTGTGAAAAACTGAAAATAATTATGAAAAATTAATAATAATTGTGAAAAACTAAGAATAATTAACAAAAAATGAATTATAATTGTGAAAAACTAAGAATAATTAACAAAAAACTAATTATAATTGTGAAAAACTGAAAATAATTATGAAAAATTAATAATAATTGTGAAAAACTAAGAATAATTAACAAAAAATGAATAATAATTGTGAAAAACTGAGAATAATTATGAAAAATTAATAATAATTGTGAAAAACTGAAAATAATTATGAAAAATGAATAATAATTGTGAAAAACTAAGAATAATTAACAAAAAATGAATAATAATTGTGAAAAACTAAGAATAATTAACAAAAAACTAATTATAATTGTGAAAAACTGAAAATAATTATGAAAAATTAATAATAATTGTGAAAAACTAAGAATAATTAACAAAAAACTAATTATAATTGTGAAAAACTGAAAATAATTATGAAAAATTAATAATAATTGTGAAAAACTAAGAATAATTAACAAAAAATGAATTATAATTGTGAAAAACTAAGAATAATTAACAAAAAACTAATTATAATTGTGAAAAACTGAAAATAATTATGAAAAATTAATAATAATTGTGAAAAACTAAGAATAATTAACAAAAAATGAATAATAATTGTGAAAAACTGAGAATAATTATGAAAAATTAATAATAATTGTGAAAAACTGAAAATAATTATGAAAAATGAATAATAATTGTGAAAAACTAAGAATAATTAACAAAAAATGAATAATAATTGTGAAAAACTAAGAATAATTAACAAAAAACTAATTATAATTGTGAAAAACTGAAAATAATTATGAAAAATTAATAATAATTGTGAAAAACTAAGAATAATTAACAAAAAATGAATAATAATTGTGAAAAACTGAGAATAATTATGAAAAATTAATAATAATTGTGAAAAACTGAAAATAATTATGAAAAATGAATAATAATTGTGAAAAACTAAGAATAATTAACAAAAAATGAATAATAATTGTGAAAAACTAAGAATAATTAACAAAAAACTAATTATAATTGTGAAAAACTGAAAATAATTATGAAAAATTAATAATAATTGTGAAAAACTAAGAATAATTAACAAAAAATGAATAATAATTGTGAAAAACTGAGAATAATTATGAAAAATTAATAATAATTGTGAAAAACTGAAAATAATTATGAAAAATGAATAATAATTGTGAAAAACTAAGAATAATTAACAAAAAATGAATAATAATTGTGAAAAACTAAGAATAATTAACAAAAAACTAATTATAATTGTGAAAAACTGAAAATAATTAAGAAAAATTAATAATAATTGTGAAAAACTAAGAATAATTAACAAAAAATGAATAATAATTGTGAAAAACTGAGAATAATTATGAAAAATTAATAATAATTGTGAAAAACTGAAAATAATTATGAAAAATGAATAATAATTGTGAAAAACTAAGAATAATTAACAAAAAATGAATTATAATTGTGAAAAACTGAAAATAATTATGAAAAATTAATAATAATTGTGAAAAACTAAGAATAATTAACAAAAAATTAATAATTATTGTGAAAAACTAAGAATAATTAACAAAAAACTAATTATAATTGTGAAAAACTGAAAATAATTATGAAAAATTAATAATAATTGTGAAAAACTAAGAATAATTAACAAAAAATGAATAATAATTGTGAAAAACTAAGAATAATTAACAAAAAATGAATTATAATTGTGAAAAACTGAAAATAATTATGAAAAATTAATAATAATTGTGAAAAACTAAGAATAATTAACAAAAAACTAATTATAATTGTGAAAAACTGAAAATAATTATGAAAAATTAATAATAATTGTGAAAAACTAAGAATAATTAACAAAAAATGAATAATAATTGTGAAAAACTAAGAATAATTAACAAAAAATTAATTATAATTGTGAAAAACTGAAAATAATTATGAAAAATTAATAATAATTGTGAAAAACTAAGAATAATTAACAAAAAATGAATAATAATTGTGAAAAACTAAGAATAATTAACAAAAAATTAATTATAATTGTGAAAAACTGAGAATAATTATGAAAAATTAATAATAATTGTGAAAAACTGAAAATAATTATGAAAAATTAATAATAATTGTGAAAAGCTAAAAATAATTAACAAAAAATGAATAATAATTGTGAAAAACTAAGAATAATTAACAAAAAATTAATTATAATTGTGAAAAACTGAAAATAATTATGAAAAATTAATAATAATTGTGAAAAACTAAGAATAATTAACAAAAAATTAATTATAATTGTGAAAAACTGAAAATAATTATGAAAAATTAATAATAATTGTGAAAAACTGAGAATAATTATGAAATATTAATAATAATTGTGAAAAACTGAAAATAATTATGAAAAATTAATAATAATTGTGAAAAGCTAAAAATAATTAACAAAAAATGAATAATAATTGTGAAAAACTAAGAATAATTAACAAAAAATTAATTATAATTGTGAAAAACTGAGAATAATTATGAAAAATTAATAATAATTGTGAAAAACTAAGAATAATTAACAAAAAATTAATTATAATTGTGAAAAACTGAAAATAATTATGAAAAATGAATAATAATTGTGAAAAACTGAGAATAATTAACACAAAATGAATAATAATTGTGAAAAACTGAAAATAATTATGAAAAATTAATAATAATTGTGAAAAACTGAGAATAATTATGAAATATTAATAATAATTGTGAAAAACTGAAAATAATTATGAAAAATTAATAATAATTGTGAAAAGCTAAAAATAATTAACAAAAAATGAATAATAATTGTGAAAAACTAAGAATAATTAACAAAAAATTAATTATAATTGTGAAAAACTGAGAATAATTATGAAAAATTAATAATAATTGTGAAAAACTAAGAATAATTAACAAAAAATTAATTATAATTGTGAAAAACTGAAAATAATTATGAAAAATGAATAATAATTGTGAAAAACTAAGAATAATTAACAAAAAACTAATTATAATTGTGAAAAACTGAAAATAATTATAAAAAATTAATAATAATTGTGAAAAACTGAGAATAATTAACAAAAAATGAATAATAATTGTGAAAAACTAAGAATAATTAACAAAAAACAAATTACAATTGTGAAAAACTGAGAATAATTATGAAAAATTAATAATAATTGTGAAAAACTAAGAATAATTAACAAAAAATTAATTATAATTGTGAAAAACTGAAAATAATTATGAAAAATTAATAATAATTGTGAAAAACTAAGAATAATTAACAAAAAATGAATAATAATTGTGAAAAACTAAGAATAATTAACAAAAAATTAATAATAATTGTGAAAAACTAAGAATAATTAACAAAAAATTAATTATAATTGTGAAAAACTGAAAATAATTATGAAAAATTAATAATAATTGTGAAAAACTAAGAATAATTAACAAAAAATGAATAATAATTGTGAAAAACTAAGAATAATTAACAAAAAATTAATAATAATTGTGAAAAACTAAAAATAATTAACAAAAAATTAATAATAATTGTGAAAAACTAAGAATAATTAACAAAAAATTAATTATAATTGTGAAAAACTGAAAATAATTATGAAAAATTAATAATAATTGTGAAAAACTAAGAATAATTAACAAAAAATGAATAATAATTGTGAAAAACTAAGAATAATTAACAAAAAATTAATTATAATTGTGAAAAACTGAGAATAATTATGAAAAATTAATAATAATTGTGAAAAACTAAGAATAATTAACAAAAAATTAATTATAATTGTGAAAAACTGAAAATAATTATGAAAAATTAATAATAATTGTGAAAAACTAAGAATAATTAACAAAAAATGAATAATAATTGTGAAAAACTGAAAATAATTATGAAAAATTAATAATAATTGTGAAAAACTAAGAATAATTAACAAAAAACAAATTACAATTGTGAAAAACTGAGAATAATTATGAAAAATTAATAATTGTGAAAAACTGAAAATAATTATGAAAAATTAATAATAATTGTGAAAAGCTAAAAATAATTAACAAAAAATGAATAATAATTGTGAAAAACTAAGAATAATTAACAAAAAATTAATAATAATTGTGAAAAACTAAAAATAATTAACAAAAAATTAATAATAATTGTGAAAAACTAAGAATAATTAACAAAAAATGAATTATAATTGTGAAAAACTGAAAATAATTATGAAAAATTAATAATAATTGTGAAAAACTAAGAATAATTAACAAAAAATTAATTATAATTGTGAAAAACTGAGAATAATTATGAAAAATTAATAATAATTGTGAAAAGCTAAGAATAATTAACAAAAAATTAATTATAATTGTGAAAAACTGAAAATAATTATGAAAAATAAATAATAATTGTGAAAAACTGAGAATAATTATGAAATATTAATAATAATTGTGAAAAACTGAAAATAATTATGAAAAATTAATAATAATTGTGAAAAGCTAAAAATAATTAACAAAAAATGAATAATAATTGTGAAAAACTAAGAATAATTAACAAAAAATTAATTATAATTGTGAAAAACTGAGAATAATTATGAAAAATTAATAATAATTGTGAAAAACTAAGAATAATTAACAAAAAATGAATAATAATTGTGAAAAACTAAGAATAATTAACAAAAAATGAATAATAATTGTGAAAAACTGAGAATAATTATGAAAAATTAATAATAATTGTGAAAAACTGAAAATAATTATGAAAAATGAATAATAATTGTGAAAAACTAAGAATAATTAACAAAAAATTAATTATAATTGTGAAAAACTGAAAATAATTATGAAAAATTAATAATAATTGTGAAAAACTAAGAATAATTAACAAAAAACTAATTATAATTGTGAAAAACTGAGAATAATTATGAAAAATTAATAATAATTGTGAAAAACTGAAAATAATTATGAAAAATGAATAATAATTGTGAAAAACTAAGAATAATTAACAAAAAATTAATTATAATTGTGAAAAACTGAGAATAATTATGAAAAATTAATAATAATTGTGAAAAACTGAAAATAATTATGAAAAATTAATAATAATTGTGAAAAGCTAAAAATAATTAACAAAAAATGAATAATAATTGTGAAAAACTAAGAATAATTAACAAAAAATGAATAATAATTGTGAAAAACTGAAAATAATTATGAAAAATGAATAATAATTGTGAAAAACTAAGAATAATTAACAAAAAACAAATTATAATTGTGAAAAACTGAAAATAATTATGAAAAATGAATTATAATTGTGAAAAACTGAAAATAATTATGAAAAATGAATTATAATTGTGAAAAACTAAGAATAATTAACAAAAAATGAATTATAATTGTGAAAAACTGAAAATAATTATGAAAAATTAATAATAATTGTGAAAAACTAAGAATAATTAACAAAAAATTAATTATAATTGTGAAAAACTGAGAATAATTATGAAAAATTAATAATAATTGTGAAAAACTGAAAATAATTATGAAAAATTAATAATAATTGTGAAAAGCTAAAAATAATTAACAAAAAATGAATAATAATTGTGAAAAACTAAGAATAATTAACAAAAAATGAATAATAATTGTGAAAAACTGAAAATAATTATGAAAAATGAATAATAATTGTGAAAAACTAAGAATAATTAACAAAAAACAAATTATAATTGTGAAAAACTGAAAATAATTATGAAAAATGAATTATAATTGTGAAAAACTGAAAATAATTATGAAAAATGAATTATAATTGTGAAAAACTAAGAATAATTAACAAAAAATGAATTATAATTGTGAAAAACTGAAAATAATTATGAAAAATTAATAATAATTGTGAAAAACTAAGAATAATTAACAAAAAACTAATTATAATTGTGAAAAACGAATAATAATTGTGAAAAACTAAGAATAATTAACAAAAAATTAATTATAATTGTGAAAAACTGAAAATAATTATGAAAAATTAATAATTATAGTGAAAAACTGAGAATAATTAACAAAAAATGAATAATAATTGTGAAAAACGAATAATAATTGTGAAAAACTAAGAATAATTAACAAAAAACTAATTATAATCGTGAAAAACGAATAATAATTGTGAAAAACTAAGAATAATTAACAAAAAACTAATTATAATTGTGAAAAACTGAGAATAATTATGAAAAATTAATAATAATTGTGAAAAACTGAAAATAATTATGAAAAATCAATAATAATTGTGAAAAACTAAGAATAATTAACAAAAAATTAATTATAATTGTGAAAAACTGAAAATAATTATGAAAAATTAATAATAATTGTGAAAAACTAAGAGTAATTAACAAAAAACTAATTATAATTGTGAAAAACTGAAAATAATTATGAAAAATTAATAATAATTGTGAAAAACTGAGAATAATTAACAAAAAATGAATAATAATTGTGAAAAACTAAGAATAATTAACAAAAAATGAATTATAATTGTGAAAAACTGAAAATAATTATGAAAAATTAATAATAATTGTGAAAAACTAAGAATAATTAACAAAAAATTAATTATAATTGTGAAAAACTGAAAATAATTATGAAAAATGAATAATAATTGTGAAAAACTGAGAATAATTATGAAATATTAATAATAATTGTGAAAAACTGAAAATAATTATGAAAAATTAATAATAATTGTGAAAAGCTAAAAATAATTAACAAAAAATGAATAATAATTGTGAAAAACTAAGAATAATTAACAAAAAAATAATTATAATTGTGAAAAACTGAGAATAATTATGAAAAATTAATAATAATTGTGAAAAACTAAGAATAATTAACAAAAAATGAATAATAATTGTGAAAAACTGAAAATAATTATGAAAAATTAATAATAATTGTGAAAAACTAAGAATAATTAACAAAAAATGAATTATAATTGTGAAAAACTGAGAATAATTATGAAAAATTAATAATAATTGTGAAAAACTGAAAATAATTATGAAAAATTAATAATAATTGTGAAAAACTAAGAATAATTAACAAAAAATTAATTATAATTGTGAAAAACTGAAAATAATTATGAAAAATTAATAATAATTGTGAAAAACTAAGAATAATTAACAAAAAACTAATTATAATTGAGAAAAACTGAAAATAATTATGAAAAATTAATAATAATTGTGAAAAACTAAGAATAATTAACAAAAAACTAATTATAATTGTGAAAAACTGAAAATAATTATGAAAAATGAATAATAATTGTGAAAAACTAAGAATAATTAACAAAAAACAAATTATAATTGTGAAAAACTGAAAATAATTATGAAAAATGAATTATAATTGTGAAAAACTGAAAATAATTATGAAAAATGAATAATAATTGTGAAAAACTAAGAATAATTAACAAAAAATGAATTATAATTGTGAAAAACTGAAAATAATTATGAAAAATTAATAATAATTGTGAAAAACTAAGAATAATTAACAAAAAATGAATAATAATTGTGAAAAACTGAAAATAATTATGAAAAATTAATAATAATTGTGAAAAACTAAGAATAATTAACAAAAAACAAATTATAATTGTGAAAAACTGAAAATAACTATGAAAAATTAATAATAATTGTGAAAAACTGAAAATAATTATGAAAAATCAATAATAATTGTGAAAAACTAAGAAAAATTAACAAAAAATTAATTATAATTGTGAAAAACTGAAAATAATTATGAAAAATGAATTATAATTGTGAAAAACTGAAAATAATTATGAAAAATGAATAATAATTGTGAAAAACTAAGAATAATTAACAAAAAATGAATTATAATTGTGAAAAACTGAAAATAATTATGAAAAATTAATAATAATTGTGAAAAACTAAGAATAATTAACAAAAAATGAATAATAATTGTGAAAAACTGAAAATAATTATGAAAAATTAATAATAATTGTGAAAAACTAAGAATAATTAACAAAAAACAAATTATAATTGTGAAAAACTGAGAATAATTATGAAATATTAATAATAATTGTGAAAAACTGAAAATAATTATGAAAAATGAATAATAATTGTGAAAAGCTAAGAATAATTAACAAAAAACTAATTATAATTGTGAAAAACTGAAAATAATTATGAAAAATGAATAATAATTGTGAAAAACTAAGAATAATTAACAAAAAACAAATTATAATTGTGAAAAACTGAAAATAATTATGAAAAATGAATTATAATTGTGAAAAACTGAAAATAATTTTGAAAAATGAATTATAATTGTGAAAAACTAAGAATAATTAACAAAAAATGAATTATAATTGTGAAAAACTGAAAATAATTATGAAAAATGAATAATAATTGTGAAAAACTAAGAATAATTAACAAAAAACTAATTATAATTGTGAAAAACGAATAATAATTGTGAAAAACTAAGAATAATTAACAAAAAATTAATTATAATTGTGAAAAACTGAAAATAATTATGAAAAATTAATAATTATTGTGAAAAACTGAGAATAATTAACAAAAAATGAATAATAATTGTGAAAAACGAATAATAATTGTGAAAAACTAAGAATAATTAACAAAAAACTAATTATAATCGTGAAAAACGAATAATAATTGTGAAAAACTAAGAATAATTAACAAAAAACTAATTATAATTGTGAAAAACTGAGAATAATTATGAAAAATTAATAATAATTGTGAAAAACTGAAAATAATTATGAAAAATCAATAATAATTGTGAAAAACTAAGAATAATTAACAAAAAATTAATTATAATTGTGAAAAACTGAAAATAATTATGAAAAATTAATAATAATTGTGAAAAACTAAGAGTAATTAACAAAAAACTAATTATAATTGTTAAAAACTGAAAATAATTATGAAAAATTAATAATAATTGTGAAAAACTGAGAATAATTAACAAAAAATGAATAATAATTGTGAAAAACTAAGAATAATTAACAAAAAATGAATTATAATTGTGAAAAACTGAAAATAATTATGAAAAATTAATAATAATTGTGAAAAACTAAGAATAATTAACAAAAAATTAATTATAATTGTGAAAAACTGAAAATAATTATGAAAAATGAATAATAATTGTGAAAAACTGAGAATAATTATGAAATATTAATAATAATTGTGAAAAACTGAAAATAATTATGAAAAATTAATAATAATTGTGAAAAGCTAAAAATAATTAACAAAAAATGAATAATAATTGTGAAAAACTAAGAATAATTAACAAAAAATTAATTATAATTGTGAAAAACTGAGAATAATTATGAAAAATTAATAATAATTGTGAAAAACTAAGAATAATTAACAAAAAATGAATAATAATTGTGAAAAACTGAAAATAATTATGAAAAATTAATAATAATTGTGAAAAACTAAGAATAATTAACAAAAAATGAATTATAATTGTGAAAAACTGAGAATAATTATGAAAAATTAATAATAATTGTGAAAAACTGAAAATAATTATGAAAAATTAATAATAATTGTGAAAAACTAAGAATAATTAACAAAAAATTAATTATAATTGTGAAAAACTGAAAATAATTATGAAAAATTAATAATAATTGTGAAAAACTAAGAATAATTAACAAAAAACTAATTATAATTGTGAAAAACTGAAAATAATTATGAAAAATTAATAATAATTGTGAAAAACTAAGAATAATTAACAAAAAATTAATTATAATTGTGAAAAACTGAGAATAATTATGAAAAATTAATAATAATTGTGAAAAACTGAAAATAATTATGAAAAATTAATAATAATTGTGAAAAACTGAAAATAATTATGAAAAATTAATAATAATTGTAAAAAGCTAAAAATAATTAACAAAAAATGAATAATAATTGTGAAAAACTAAGAATAATTAACAAAAAATGAATTATAATTGTGAAAAACTGAAAATAATTATGAAAAATTAATAATAATTGTGAAAAACTAAGAATAATTAACAAAAAATTAATTATAATTGTGAAAAACTGAGAATAATTATGAAAAATTAATAATAATTGTGAAAAACTGAAAATAATTATGAAAAATTAATAATAATTGTGAAAAACTGAAAATAATTATGAAAAATTAATAATAATTGTGAAAAGCTAAAAATAATTAACAAAAAATGAATAATAATTGTGAAAAACTAAGAATAATTAACAAAAAATGAATTATAATTGTGAAAAACTGAAAATAATTATGAAAAATTAATAATAATTGTGAAAAACTAAGAATAATTAACAAAAAACTAATTATAATTGTGAAAAACTGAAAATAATTATGAAAAATGAATAATAATTGTGAAAAACTAAGAATAATTAACAAAAAATGAATAATAATTGTGAAAAACTAAGAATAATTAACAAAAAACTAATTATAATTGTGAAAAACTGAAAATAATTATGAAAAATGAATAATAATTGTGAAAAACTAAGAATAATTAACAAAAAACTAATTATAATTGTGAAAAACTGAAAATAATTATGAAAAATTAATAATAATTGTGAAAAGCTAAAAATAATTAACAAAAAATGAATATTAATTGTGAAAAACTGAAAATAATTATGAAAAATTAATAATAATTGTGAAAAACTTAGAATAATTAACAAAAAACTAATTATAATTGTGAAAAACTGAAAATAATTATAAAAAATGAATAATAATTGTGAAAAACTGAGAATAATTAACAAAAAATGAATAATAATTGTGAAAAACTAAGAATAATTAACAAAAAATGAATTATAATTGTGAAAAACTGAAAATAATTATGAAAAATGAATAATAATTGTGAAAAACTAAGAATAATTAACAAAAAATTAATTATAATTGTGAAAAACTGAAAATAATTATGAAAAATTAATAATAATTGTGAAAAACTAAGAATAATTAACAAAAAACAAATTACAATTGTGAAAAACTGAGAATAATTATGAAAAATTAATAATAATTGTGAAAAACTGAAAATAATTATGAAAAATTAATAATAATTGTGAAAAGCTAAAAATAATTAACAAAAAATGAATAATAATTGTGAAAAACTAAGAATAATTAACAAAAAATTAATAATAATTGTGAAAAACTAAGAATAATTAACAAAAAATTAATAATAATTGTGAAAAACTAAGAATAATTAACAAAAAATTAATTATAATTGTGAAAAACTGAGAATAATTATGAAAAATTAATAATAATTGTGAAAAACTAAGAATAATTAACAAAAAATGAATAATAATTGTGAAAAACTAAGAATACTTAACAAAAAATTAATTATAATTGTGAAAAATTGAAAATAATTATGAAAAATTAATAATAATTGTGAAAAACTAAGAATAATTAACAAAAAATTAATTATAATTGTGAAAAACTGAAAATAATTATGAAAAATGAATAATAATTGTGAAAAACTGAGAATAATTATGAAATATTAATAATAATTGTGAAAAACTAAGAATAATTAACAAAAAATTAATTATAATTGTGAAAAACTGAAAATAATTATGAAAAATTAATAATAATTGTGAAAAACTGAGAATAATTATGAAAAATTAATAATAATTGTGAAAAGCTAAAAATAATTAACAAAAAATGAATAATAATTGTGAAAAACTAAGAATAATTAACAAAAAATTAATAATAATTGTGAAAAACTAAGAATAATTAACAAAAAATTAATAATAATTGTGAAAAACTAAGAATAATTAACAAAAAATTAATTATAATTGTGAAAAACTGAGAATAATTATGAAAAATTAATAATAATTGTGAAAAACTGAAAATAATTATGAAAAATTAATAATAATTGTGAAAAGCTAAAAATAATTAACAAAAAATGAATAATAATTGTGAAAAACTAAGAATAATTAACAAAAAATTAATAATAATTGTGAAAAACTAAGAATAATTAACAAAAAATTAATAATAATTGTGAAAAACTAAGAATAATTAACAAAAAATTAATTATAATTGTGAAAAACTGAAAATAATTATGAAAAATTAATAATAATTGTGAAAAACTAAGAATAATTAACAAAAAATGAATAATAATTGTGAAAAACTAAGAATAATTAACAAAAAATTAATTATAATTGTGAAAAACTGAGAATAATTATGAAAAATTAATAATAATTGTGAAAAACTAAGAATAATTAACAAAAAATGAATAATAATTGTGAAAAACTAAGAATACTTAACAAAAAATTAATTATAATTGTGAAAAATTGAAAATAATTATGAAAAATTAATAATAATTGTGAAAAACTAAGAATAATTAACAAAAAATTAATTATAATTGTGAAAAACTGAAAATAATTATGAAAAATGAATAATAATTGTGAAAAACTGAGAATAATTATGAAATATTAATAATAATTGTGAAAAACTAAGAATAATTAACAAAAAACTAATTATAATTGTGAAAAACTGAAAATAATTATGAAAAATTAATAATAATTGTGAAAAACTGAGAATAATTAACAAAAAATGAATAATAATTGTGAAAAACTAAGAATAATTAACAAAAAATGAATTATAATTGTGAAAAACTGAAAATAATTATGAAAAATGAATAATAATTGTGAAAAACTAAGAATAATTAACAAAAAATGAATTATAATTGTGAAAAACTGAAAATAATTATGAAAAGTTAATAATAATTGTGAAAAACTGAAAATAATTATGAAAAATGAATAATAATTGTGAAAAACTAAGAATAATTAACAAAAAATTAATTATAATTGTGAAAAACTGAAAATAATTATGAAAAATTAATAATAATTGTGAAAAACTAAGAATAATTAACAAAAAACTAATTATAATTGTGAAAAACTGAAAATAATTATGAAAAATTAATAATAATTGTGAAAAACTAAGAATAATTAACAAAAAACAAATTATAATCGTGAAAAACTGAAAATAATTATGAAAAATTAATAATAATTGTGAAAAACTAAGAATAATTAACAAAAAACTAATTATAATTGTGAAAAACTGAAAATAATTAACAAAAAATGAATAATAATTGTGAAAAACTAAGAATAATTAACAAAAAATGAATTATAATTGTGAAAAACTGAAAATAATTATGAAAAATGAATAATAATTGTGAAAAACTAAGAATAATTAACAAAAAATGAATTATAATTGTGAAAAACTGAAAATAATTATGAAAAATGAATAATAATTGTGAAAAACTAAGAATAATTAACAAAAAATTAATTATAATTGTGAAAAACTGAAAATAATTATGAAAAATTAATAATAATTGTGAAAAACTAAGAATAATTAACAAAAAACTAATTATAATTGTGAAAAACTGAAAATAATTATGAAAAATGAATAATAATTGTAAAAAACTAAGAATAATTAACAAAAAATTAATTATAATTGTGAAAAACTGAAAATAATTATGAAAAATTAATAATAATTGTGAAAAACTAAGAATAATTAACAAAAAATTAATTATAATTGTGAAAAACTGAGAATAATTATGAAAAATTAATAATAATTGTGAAAAACTAAGAATAATTAACAAAAAATGAATAATAATTGTGAAAAACTAAGAATAATTAACAAAAAATGAATTATAATTGTGAAAAACTGAAAATAATTATGAAAAATTAATAATAATTGTGAAAAACTAAGAATAATTAACAAAAAACTAATTATAATTGTGAAAAACTGAAAATAATTATGAAAAATTAATAATAATTGTGAAAAACTAAGAATAATTAACAAAAAATGAATAATAATTGTGAAAAACTAAGAATAATTAACAAAAAATTAATTATAATTGTGAAAAACTGAAAATAATTATGAAAAATTAATAATAATTGTGAAAAACTAAGAATAATTAACAAAAAATTAATTATAATTGTGAAAAATTGAAAATAATTATGAAAAATGAATAATAATTGTGAAAAACTAAGAATAATTAACAAAAAATTAATTATAATTGTGAAAAACTGAAAATAATTATGAAAAATTAATAATAATTGTGAAAAACTAAGAATAATTAACAAAAAACTAATTATAATTGTGAAAAACTGAAAATAATTATGAAAAATTAATAATAATTGTGAAAAACTGAGAATAATTAACAAAAAACTAATTATAATTGTGAAAAACTGAAAATAATTATGAAAAATGAATAATAATTGTGAAAAACTGAGAATAATTAACAAAAAATGAATAATAATTGTGAAAAACTAAGAATAATTAACAAAAAATGAATTATAATTGTGAAAAACTGAAAATAATTATGAAAAATTAATAATAATTGTGAAAAACTAAGAATAATTAACAAAAAATGAATAATAATTGTGAAAAACTAAGAATAATTAACAAAAAATTAATTATAATTGTGAAAAACTGAGAATAATTATGAAAAATTAATAATAATTGTGAAAAACTGAAAATAATTATGAAAAATTAATAATAATTGTGAAAAACTAAGAATAATTAACAAAAAATGAATAATAATTGTGAAAAACTAAGAATAATTAACAAAAAATTAATTATAATTGTGAAAAACTGAGAATAATTATGAAAAATTAATAATAATTGTGAAAAACTGAAAATAATTATGAAAAATTAATAATAATTGTGAAAAGCTAAAAATAATTAACAAAAAATGAATAATAATTGTGAAAAACTAAGAATAATTAACAAAAAATTAATTATAATTGTGAAAAACTGAAAATAATTATGAAAAATTAATAATAATTGTGAAAAACTAAGAATAATTAACAAAAAATTAATTATAATTGTGAAAAACTGAAAATAATTATGAAAAATTAATAATAATTGTGAAAAACTGAGAATAATTATGAAATATTAATAATAATTGTGAAAAACTGAAAATAATTATGAAAAATTAATAATAATTGTGAAAAGCTAAAAATAATTAACAAAAAATGAATAATAATTGTGAAAAACTAAGAATAATTAACAAAAAATTAATTATAATTGTGAAAAACTGAGAATAATTATGAAAAATTAATAATAATTGTGAAAAACTAAGAATAATTAACAAAAAATGAATAATAATTGTGAAAAACTAAGAATAATTAACAAAAAATGAATTATAATTGTGAAAAACTGAAAATAATTATGAAAAATTAATAATAATTGTGAAAAACTAAGAATAATTAACAAAAAACTAATTATAATTGTGAAAAACTGAAAATAATTATGAAAAATTAATAATAATTGTGAAAAACTAAAAATAATTAACAAAAAATGAATAATAATTGTGAAAAACTAAGAATAATTAACAAAAAATTAATTATAATTGTGAAAAACTGAAAATAATTATGAAAAATTAATAATAATTGTGAAAAACTAAGAATAATTAACAAAAAATGAATAATAATTGTGAAAAACTAAGAATAATTAACAAAAAATTAATTATAATTGTGAAAAACTGAGAATAATTATGAAAAATTAATAATAATTGTGAAAAACTGAAAATAATTATGAAAAATTAATAATAATTGTGAAAAGCTAAAAATAATTAACAAAAAATGAATAATAATTGTGAAAAACTAAGAATAATTAACAAAAAATTAATTATAATTGTGAAAAACTGAAAATAATTATGAAAAATTAATAATAATTGTGAAAAACTAAGAATAATTAACAAAAAATTAATTATAATTGTGAAAAACTGAAAATAATTATGAAAAATTAATAATAATTGTGAAAAACTGAGAATAATTATGAAATATTAATAATAATTGTGAAAAACTGAAAATAATTATGAAAAATTAATAATAATTGTGAAAAGCTAAAAATAATTAACAAAAAATGAATTATAATTGTGAAAAACTAAGAATAATTAACAAAAAATTAATTATAAATGTGAAAAACTGAGAATAATTATGAAAAATTAATAATAATTGTGAAAAACTAAGAATAATTAACAAAAAATTAATTATAATTGTGAAAAACTGAAAATAATTATGAAAAATGAATAATAATTGTGAAAAACTGAGAATAATTAACACAAAATGAATAATAATTGTGAAAAACTGAAAATAATTATGAAAAATTAATAATAATTGTGAAAAACTGAGAATAATTATGAAATATTAATAATAATTGTGAAAAACTGAAAATAATTATGAAAAATTAATAATAATTGTGAAAAACTGAGAATAATTAACAAAAAATGAATAATAATTGTGAAAAACTAAGAATAATTAACAAAAAACAAATTACAATTGTGAAAAACTGAGAATAATTATGAAAAATTAATAATAATTGTGAAAAACTAAGAATAATTAACAAAAAATTAATTATAATTGTGAAAAACTGAAAATAATTATGAAAAATTAATAATAATTGTGAAAAACTAAGAATAATTAACAAAAAATGAATAATAATTGTGAAAAACTAAGAATAATTAACAAAAAATTAATAATAATTGTGAAAAACTAAGAATAATTAACAAAAAATTAATTATAATTGTGAAAAACTGAAAATAATTATGAAAAATTAATAATAATTGTGAAAAACTAAGAATAATTAACAAAAAATGAATAATAATTGTGAAAAACTAAGAATAATTAACAAAAAATTAATAATAATTGTGAAAAACTAAAAATAATTAACAAAAAATTAATGATAATTGTGAAAAACTAAGAATAATTAACAAAAAATTAATTATAATTGTGAAAAACTAAGAATAATTAACAAAAAATTAATAATAATTGTGAAAAACTAAAAATAATTAACAAAAAATTAATAATAATTGTGAAAAACTAAGAATAATTAACAAAAAATTAATTATAATTGTGAAAAACTGAAAATAATTATGAAAAATTAATAATAATTGTGAAAAACTAAGAATAATTAACAAAAAATGAATAATAATTGTGAAAAACTAAGAATAATTAACAAAAAATTAATTATAATTGTGAAAAACTGAGAATAATTATGAAAAATTAATAATAATTGTGAAAAACTAAGAATAATTAACAAAAAATTAATTATAATTGTGAAAAACTGAAAATAATTATGAAAAATTAATAATAATTGTGAAAAACTAAGAATAATTAACAAAAAATGAATAATAATTGTGAAAAACTGAAAATAATTATGAAAAATTAATAATAATTGTGAAAAACTAAGAATAATTAACAAAAAACAAATTACAATTGTGAAAAACTGAGAATAATTATGAAAAATTAATAATAATTGTGAAAAACTGAAAATAATTATGAAAAATTAATAATAATTGTGAAAAGCTAAAAATAATTAACAAAAAATGAATAATAATTGTGAAAAACTAAGAATAATTAACAAAAAATTAATAATAATTGTGAAAAACTAAAAATAATTAACAAAAAATTAATAATAATTGTGAAAAACTAAGAATAATTAACAAAAAATTAATTATAATTGTGAAAAACTGAAAATAATTATGAAAAATTAATAATAATTGTGAAAAACTAAGAATAATTAACAAAAAATTAATTATAATTGTGAAAAACTAAAAATAATTAACAAAAAATTAATAATAATTGTGAAAAACTAAAAATACTTAACAAAAAATTAATTATAATTGTGAAAAATTGAAAATAATTATGAAAAATTAATAATAATTGTGAAAAACTAAGAATAATTAACAAAAAATTAATTATAATTGTGAAAAACTGAAAATAATTATGAAAAATGAATAATAATTGTGAAAAACTGAGAATAATTATGAAATATTAATAATAATTGTGAAAAACTGAAAATAATTATGAAAAATTAATAATAATTGTGAAAAACTAAGAATAATTAACAAAAAACTAATTATAATTGTGAAAAACTGAAAATAATTATGAAAAATTAATAATAATTGTGAAAAACTGAGAATAATTAACAAAAAATGAATAATAATTGTGAAAAACTAAGAATAATTAACAAAAAATGAATTATAATTGTGAAAAACTGAAAATAATTATGAAAAATGAATAATAATTGTGAAAAACTAAGAATAATTAACAAAAAATGAATTATAATTGTGAAAAACTGAAAATAATTATGAAAAGTTAATAATAATTGTGAAAAACTGAAAATAATTATGAAAAATGAATAATAATTGTGAAAAACTAAGAATAATTAACAAAAAATTAATTATAATTGTGAAAAACTGAAAATAATTATGAAAAATTAATAATAATTGTGAAAAACTAAGAATAATTAACAAAAAACTAATTATAATTGTGAAAAACTGAAAATAATTATGAAAAATTAATAATAATTGTGAAAAACTAAGAATAATTAACAAAAAACAAATTATAATCGTGAAAAACTGAAAATAATTATGAAAAATTAATAATAATTGTGAAAAACTAAGAATAATTAACAAAAAACTAATTATAATTGTGAAAAACTGAAAATAATTAACAAAAAATGAATAATAATTGTGAAAAACTAAGAATAATTAACAAAAAATGAATTATAATTGTGAAAAACTGAAAATAATTATGAAAAATGAATAATAATTGTGAAAAACTAAGAATAATTAACAAAAAATGAATTATAATTGTGAAAAACTGAAAATAATTATGAAAAATGAATTATAATTGTGAAAAACTAAGAATAATTAACAAAAAATTAATTATAATTGTGAAAAACTGAAAATAATTATGAAAAATTAATAATAATTGTGAAAAACTAAGAATAATTAACAAAAAACTAATTATAATTGTGAAAAACTGAAAATAATTATGAAAAATTAATAATAATTGTGAAAAACTAAGAATAATTAACAAAAAACAAATTATAATCGTGAAAAACTGAAAATAATTATGAAAAATTAATAATAATTGTGAAAAACTAAGAATAATTAACAAAAAACAAATTATAATTGTGAAAAACTGAGAATAATTATGAAATATTAATAATAATTGTGAAAAACTGAAAATAATTATGAAAAATGAATAATAATTGTGAAAAGCTAAGAATAATTAACAAAAAACTAATTATAATTGTGAAAAACTGAAAATAATTATGAAAAATGAATAATAATTGTGAAAAACTAAGAATAATTAACAAAAAACAAATTATAATTGTGAAAAACTGAAAATAATTATGAAAAATGAATTATAATTGTGAAAAACTGAAAATAATTATGAAAAATGAATTATAATTGTGAAAAACTAAGAATAATTAACAAAAAATGAATTATAATTGTGAAAAACTGAAAATAATTATGAAAAATGAATAATAATTGTGAAAAACTGAAAATAATTATGAAAAATGAATTATAATTGTGAAAAACTAAGAATAATTAACAAAAAATTAATTATAATTGTGAAAAACTGAAAATAATTATGAAAAATTAATAATAATTGTGAAAAACTAAGAATAATTAACAAAAAACTAATTATAATTGTGAAAAACTGAAAATAATTATGAAAAATTAATAATAATTGTGAAAAACTAAGAATAATTAACAAAAAACAAATTATAATCGTGAAAAACTGAAAATAATTATGAAAAATTAATAATAATTGTGAAAAACTAAGAATAATTAACAAAAAACAAATTATAATTGTGAAAAACTGAGAATAATTATGAAATATTAATAATAATTGTGAAAAACTGAAAATAATTATGAAAAATGAATAATAATTGTGAAAAGCTAAGAATAATTAACAAAAAACTAATTATAATTGTGAAAAACTGAAAATAATTATGAAAAATGAATAATAATTGTGAAAAACTAAGAATAATTAACAAAAAACAAATTATAATTGTGAAAAACTGAAAATAATTATGAAAAATGAATTATAATTGTGAAAAACTGAAAATAATTATGAAAAATGAATTATAATTGTGAAAAACTAAGAATAATTAACAAAAAACAAATTATAATCGTGAAAAACTGAAAATAATTATGAAAAATTAATAATAATTGTGAAAAACTAAGAATAATTAACAAAAAACTAATTATAATTGTGAAAAACTGAAAATAATTAACAAAAAATGAATAATAATTGTGAAAAACTAAGAATAATTAACAAAAAATGAATTATAATTGTGAAAAACTGAAAATAATTATGAAAAATGAATAATAATTGTGAAAAACTAAGAATAATTAACAAAAAATGAATTATAATTGTGAAAAACTGAAAATAATTATGAAAAATGAATTATAATTGTGAAAAACTAAGAATAATTAACAAAAAATGAATTATAATTGTGAAAAACTGAAAATAATTATGAAAAATGAATAATAATTGTGAAAAACTAAGAATAATTAACAAAAAACAAATTATAATTGTGAAAAACTGAAAATAATTATGAAAAATGAATTATAATTGTGAAAAACTGAAAATAATTATGAAAAATGAATTATAATTGTGAAAAACTAAGAATAATTAACAAAAAATTAATTATAATTGTGAAAAACTGAAAATAATTATGAAAAATTAATAATAATTGTGAAAAACTAAGAATAATTAACAAAAAACTAATTATAATTGTGAAAAACTGAAAATAATTATGAAAAATTAATAATAATTGTGAAAAACTAAGAATAATTAACAAAAAACAAATTATAATCGTGAAAAACTGAAAATAATTATGAAAAATTAATAATAATTGTGAAAAACTAAGAATAATTAACAAAAAACAAATTATAATTGTGAAAAACTGAGAATAATTATGAAATATTAATAATAATTGTGAAAAACTGAAAATAATTATGAAAAATGAATAATAATTGTGAAAAGCTAAGAATAATTAACAAAAAACTAATTATAATTGTGAAAAACTGAAAATAATTATGAAAAATGAATAATAATTGTGAAAAACTAAGAATAATTAACAAAAAACAAATTATAATTGTGAAAAACTGAAAATAATTATGAAAAATGAATTATAATTGTGAAAAACTGAAAATAATTATGAAAAATGAATTATAATTGTGAAAAACTAAGAATAATTAACAAAAAACAAATTATAATCGTGAAAAACTGAAAATAATTATGAAAAATTAATAATAATTGTGAAAAACTAAGAATAATTAACAAAAAACTAATTATAATTGTGAAAAACTGAAAATAATTAACAAAAAATGAATAATAATTGTGAAAAACTAAGAATAATTAACAAAAAATGAATTATAATTGTGAAAAACTGAAAATAATTATGAAAAATGAATAATAATTGTGAAAAACTAAGAATAATTAACAAAAAATGAATTATAATTGTGAAAAACTGAAAATAATTATGAAAAATGAATTATAATTGTGAAAAACTAAGAATAATTAACAAAAAATTAATTATAATTGTGAAAAACTGAAAATAATTATGAAAAATTAATAATAATTGTGAAAAACTAAGAATAATTAACAAAAAACTAATTATAATTGTGAAAAACTGAAAATAATTATGAAAAATTAATAATAATTGTGAAAAACTAAGAATAATTAACAAAAAACAAATTATAATCGTGAAAAACTGAAAATAATTATGAAAAATTAATAATAATTGTGAAAAACTAAGAATAATTAACAAAAAACAAATTATAATTGTGAAAAACTGAGAATAATTATGAAATATTAATAATAATTGTGAAAAACTGAAAATAATTATGAAAAATGAATAATAATTGTGAAAAGCTAAGAATAATTAACAAAAAACTAATTATAATTGTGAAAAACTGAAAATAATTATGAAAAATGAATAATAATTGTGAAAAACTAAGAATAATTAACAAAAAACAAATTATAATTGTGAAAAACTGAAAATAATTATGAAAAATGAATTATAATTGTGAAAAACTGAAAATAATTATGAAAAATGAATTATAATTGTGAAAAACTAAGAATAATTAACAAAAAACAAATTATAATCGTGAAAAACTGAAAATAATTATGAAAAATTAATAATAATTGTGAAAAACTAAGAATAATTAACAAAAAACTAATTATAATTGTGAAAAACTGAAAATAATTAACAAAAAATGAATAATAATTGTGAAAAACTAAGAATAATTAACAAAAAATGAATTATAATTGTGAAAAACTGAAAATAATTATGAAAAATGAATAATAATTGTGAAAAACTAAGAATAATTAACAAAAAATGAATTATAATTGTGAAAAACTGAAAATAATTATGAAAAATGAATTATAATTGTGAAAAACTAAGAATAATTAACAAAAAATTAATTATAATTGTGAAAAACTGAAAATAATTATGAAAAATTAATAATAATTGTGAAAAACTAAGAATAATTAACAAAAAACTAATTATAATTGTGAAAAACTGAAAATAATTATGAAAAATTAATAATAATTGTGAAAAACTAAGAATAATTAACAAAAAACAAATTATAATCGTGAAAAACTGAAAATAATTATGAAAAATTAATAATAATTGTGAAAAACTAAGAATAATTAACAAAAAACAAATTATAATTGTGAAAAACTGAGAATAATTATGAAATATTAATAATAATTGTGAAAAACTGAAAATAATTATGAAAAATGAATAATAATTGTGAAAAGCTAAGAATAATTAACAAAAAACTAATTATAATTGTGAAAAACTGAAAATAATTATGAAAAATGAATAATAATTGTGAAAAACTAAGAATAATTAACAAAAAACAAATTATAATTGTGAAAAACTGAAAATAATTATGAAAAATGAATTATAATTGTGAAAAACTGAAAATAATTATGAAAAATGAATTATAATTGTGAAAAACTAAGAATAATTAACAAAAAATGAATTATAATTGTGAAAAACTGAAAATAATTATGAAAAATTAATAATAATTGTGAAAAACTAAGAATAATTAACAAAAAACAAATTATAATTGTGAAAAACTGAGAATAATTATGAAATATTAATAATAATTGTGAAAAACTGAAAATAATTATGAAAAATGAATAATAATTGTGAAAAGCTAAGAATAATTAACAAAAAACTAATTATAATTGTGAAAAACTGAAAATAATTATGAAAAATGAATAATAATTGTGAAAAACTAAGAATAATTAACAAAAAACAAATTATAATTGTGAAAAACTGAAAATAATTATGAAAAATGAATTATAATTGTGAAAAACTGAAAATAATTATGAAAAATGAATTATAATTGTGAAAAACTAAGAATAATTAACAAAAAATGAATTATAATTGTGAAAAACTGAAAATAATTATGAAAAATGAATAATAATTGTGAAAAACTGAAAATAATTATGAAAAATGAATAATAATTGTGAAAAGCTAAAAATAATTAACAAAAAATGAATAATAATTGTGAAAAACTAAGAATAATTAACAAAAAATGAATAATAATTGTGAAAAACTAAGAATAATTAACAAAAAACTAATTATAATTGTGAAAAACTGAAAATAATTATGAAAAATGAATAATAATTGTGAAAAACTAAGAATAATTAACAAAAAATGAATAATAATTGTGAAAAACTAAGAATAATTAACAAAAAACTAATTATAATTGTGAAAAACTGAGAATAATTATGAAATATTAATAATAATTGTGAAAAACTGAAAATAATTATGAAAAATGAATAATAATTGTGAAAAGCTAAAAATAATTAACAAAAAATGAATAATAATTGTGAAAAACTAAGAATAATTAACAAAAAATGAATAATAATTGTGAAAAACTAAGAATAATTAACAAAAAACTAATTATAATTGTGAAAAACTGAAAATAATTATGAAAAATGAATAATAATTGTGAAAAACTAAGAATAATTAACAAAAAATGAATAATAATTGTGAAAAACTAAGAATAATTAACAAAAAACAAATTATAATTGTGAAAAACTGAAAATAATTATGAAAAATGAATTATAATTGTGAAAAACTGAAAATAATTATGAAAAATGAATTATAATTGTGAAAAACTAAGAATAATTAACAAAAAATGAATTATAATTGTGAAAAACTGAAAATAATTATGAAAAATTAATAATAATTGTGAAAAACTGAGAATAATTATGAAATATTAATAATAATTGTGAAAAACTGAAAATAATTATGAAAAATTAATAATAATTGTGAAAAACTGAGAATAATTAACAAAAAACAAATTACAATTGTGAAAAACTGAGAATAATTATGAAAAATTAATAATAATTGTGAAAAACTAAGAATAATTAACAAAAAATTAATTATAATTGTGAAAAACTGAAAATAATTATGAAAAATTAATAATAATTGTGAAAAACTAAGAATAATTAACAAAAAATGAATAATAATTGTGAAAAACTAAGAATAATTAACAAAAAATTAATAATAATTGTGAAAAACTAAGAATAATTAACAAAAAATTAATTATAATTGTGAAAAACTGAAAATAATTATGAAAAATTAATAATAATTGTGAAAAACTAAGAATAATTAACAAAAAATGAATAATAATTGTGAAAAACTAAGAATAATTAACAAAAAATTAATAATAATTGTGAAAAACTAAAAATAATTAACAAAAAATTAATGATAATTGTGAAAAACTAAGAATAATTAACAAAAAATTAATTATAATTGTGAAAAACTAAGAATAATTAACAAAAAATTAATAATAATTGTGAAAAACTAAAAATAATTAACAAAAAATTAATAATAATTGTGAAAAACTAAGAATAATTAACAAAAAATTAATTATAATTGTGAAAAACTGAAAATAATTATGAAAAATTAATAATAATTGTGAAAAACTAAGAATAATTAACAAAAAATGAATAATAATTGTGAAAAACTAAGAATAATTAACAAAAAATTAATTATAATTGTGAAAAACTGAGAATAATTATGAAAAATTAATAATAATTGTGAAAAACTAAGAATAATTAACAAAAAATTAATTAAAATTGTGAAAAACTGAAAATAATTATGAAAAATTAATAATAATTGTGAAAAACTAAGAATAATTAACAAAAAATGAATAATAATTGTGAAAAACTGAAAATAATTATGAAAAATTAATAATAATTGTGAAAAACTAAGAATAATTAACAAAAAACAAATTACAATTGTGAAAAACTGAGAATAATTATGAAAAATTAATAATAATTGTGAAAAACTGAAAATAATTATGAAAAATTAATAATAATTGTGAAAAGCTAAAAATAATTAACAAAAAATGAATAATAATTGTGAAAAACTAAGAATAATTAACAAAAAATTAATAATAATTGTGAAAAACTAAAAATAATTAACAAAAAATTAATAATAATTGTGAAAAACTAAGAATAATTAACAAAAAATTAATTATAATTGTGAAAAACTGAAAATAATTATGAAAAATTAATAATAATTGTGAAAAACTAAGAATAATTAACAAAAAATTAATTATAATTGTGAAAAACTAAAAATAATTAACAAAAAATTAATAATAATTGTGAAAAACTAAAAATACTTAACAAAAAATTAATTATAATTGTGAAAAATTGAAAATAATTATGAAAAATTAATAATAATTGTGAAAAACTAAGAATAATTAACAAAAAATTAATTATAATTGTGAAAAACTGAAAATAATTATGAAAAATGAATAATAATTGTGAAAAACTGAGAATAATTATGAAATATTAATAATAATTGTGAAAAACTGAAAATAATTATGAAAAATTAATAATAATTGTGAAAAACTAAGAATAATTAACAAAAAACTAATTATAATTGTGAAAAACTGAAAATAATTATGAAAAATTAATAATAATTGTGAAAAACTGAGAATAATTAACAAAAAATGAATAATAATTGTGAAAAACTAAGAATAATTAACAAAAAATGAATTATAATTGTGAAAAACTGAAAATAATTATGAAAAATGAATAATAATTGTGAAAAACTAAGAATAATTAACAAAAAATGAATTATAATTGTGAAAAACTGAAAATAATTATGAAAAGTTAATAATAATTGTGAAAAACTGAAAATAATTATGAAAAATGAATAATAATTGTGAAAAACTAAGAATAATTAACAAAAAATTAATTATAATTGTGAAAAACTGAAAATAATTATGAAAAATTAATAATAATTGTGAAAAACTAAGAATAATTAACAAAAAACTAATTATAATTGTGAAAAACTGAAAATAATTATGAAAAATTAATAATAATTGTGAAAAACTAAGAATAATTAACAAAAAACAAATTATAATCGTGAAAATCTGAAAATAATTATGAAAAATTAATAATAATTGTGAAAAACTAAGAATAATTAACAAAAAACTAATTATAATTGTGAAAAACTGAAAATAATTAACAAAAAATGAATAATAATTGTGAAAAACTAAGAATAATTAACAAAAAATGAATTATAATTGTGAAAAACTGAAAATAATTATGAAAAATGAATAATAATTGTGAAAAACTAAGAATAATTAACAAAAAATGAATTATAATTGTGAAAAACTGAAAATAATTATGAAAAATGAATTATAATTGTGAAAAACTAAGAATAATTAACAAAAAATTAATTATAATTGTGAAAAACTGAAAATAATTATGAAAAATTAATAATAATTGTGAAAAACTAAGAATAATTAACAAAAAACAAATTATAATTGTGAAAAACTGAGAATAATTATGAAATATTAATAATAATTGTGAAAAACTGAAAATAATTATGAAAAATGAATAATAATTGTGAAAAGCTAAGAATAATTAACAAAAAACTAATTATAATTGTGAAAAACTGAAAATAATTATGAAAAATGAATAATAATTGTGAAAAACTAAGAATAATTAACAAAAAACAAATTATAATTGTGAAAAACTGAAAATAATTATGAAAAATGAATTATAATTGTGAAAAACTGAAAATAATTATGAAAAATGAATTATAATTGTGAAAAACTAAGAATAATTAACAAAAAATGAATTATAATTGTGAAAAACTGAAAATAATTATGAAAAATGAATAATAATTGTGAAAAACTGAAAATAATTATGAAAAATGAATAATAATTGTGAAAAGCTAAAAATAATTAACAAAAAATGAATAATAATTGTGAAAAACTAAGAATAATTAACAAAAAATGAATAATAATTGTGAAAAACTAAGAATAATTAACAAAAAACTAATTATAATTGTGAAAAACTGAAAATAATTATGAAAAATGAATAATAATTGTGAAAAACTAAGAATAATTAACAAAAAATGAATAATAATTGTGAAAAACTAAGAATAATTAACAAAAAACTAATTATAATTGTGAAAAACTGAGAATAATTATGAAATATTAATAATAATTGTGAAAAACTGAAAATAATTATGAAAAATGAATAATAATTGTGAAAAGCTAAAAATAATTAACAAAAAATGAATAATAATTGTGAAAAACTAAGAATAATTAACAAAAAATGAATAATAATTGTGAAAAACTAAGAATAATTAACAAAAAACTAATTATAATTGTGAAAAACTGAAAATAATTATGAAAAATGAATAATAATTGTGAAAAACTAAGAATAATTAACAAAAAATGAATAATAATTGTGAAAAACTAAGAATAATTAACAAAAAACAAATTATAATTGTGAAAAACTGAAAATAATTATGAAAAATGAATTATAATTGTGAAAAACTGAAAATAATTATGAAAAATGAATTATAATTGTGAAAAACTAAGAATAATTAACAAAAAATGAATTATAATTGTGAAAAACTGAAAATAATTATGAAAAATTAATAATAATTGTGAAAAACTAAGAATAATTAACAAAAAATGAATAATAATTGTGAAAAACTAAGAATAATTAACAAAAAACTAATTATAATTGTGAAAAACTGAGAATAATTATGAAATATTAATAATAATTGTGAAAAACTGAAAATAATTATGAAAAATGAATAATAATTGTGAAAAGCTAAAAATAATTAACAAAAAATGAATAATAATTGTGAAAAACTAAGAATAATTAACAAAAAATGAATAATAATTGTGAAAAACTAAGAATAATTAACAAAAAACTAATTATAATTGTGAAAAACTGAAAATAATTAACAAAAAATGAATAATAATTGTGAAAAACTAAGAATAATTAACAAAAAACAAATTATAATTGTGAAAAACTGAAAATAATTATGAAAAATGAATTATAATTGTGAAAAACTGAAAATAATTATGAAAAATGAATTATAATTGTGAAAAACTAAGAATAATTAACAAAAAATGAATTATAATTGTGAAAAACTGAAAATAATTATGAAAAATGAATAATAATTGTGAAAAACTAAGAATAATTAACAAAAAACAAATTATAATTGTGAAAAACTGAAAATAATTATGAAAAATGAATTATAATTGTGAAAAACTGAAAATAATTATGAAAAATGAATTATAATTGTGAAAAACTAAGAATAATTAACAAAAAATTAATTATAATTGTGAAAAACTGAAAATAATTATGAAAAATTAATAATAATTGTGAAAAACTAAGAATAATTAACAAAAAACTAATTATAATTGTGAAAAACTGAAAATAATTATGAAAAATTAATAATAATTGTGAAAAACTAAGAATAATTAACAAAAAACAAATTATAATCGTGAAAAACTGAAAATAATTATGAAAAATTAATAATAATTGTGAAAAACTAAGAATAATTAACAAAAAACAAATTATAATTGTGAAAAACTGAGAATAATTATGAAATATTAATAATAATTGTGAAAAACTGAAAATAATTATGAAAAATGAATAATAATTGTGAAAAGCTAAGAATAATTAACAAAAAACTAATTATAATTGTGAAAAACTGAAAATAATTATGAAAAATGAATAATAATTGTGAAAAACTAAGAATAATTAACAAAAAACAAATTATAATTGTGAAAAACTGAAAATAATTATGAAAAATGAATTATAATTGTGAAAAACTGAAAATAATTATGAAAAATGAATTATAATTGTGAAAAACTAAGAATAATTAACAAAAAACAAATTATAATCGTGAAAAACTGAAAATAATTATGAAAAATTAATAATAATTGTGAAAAACTAAGAATAATTAACAAAAAACTAATTATAATTGTGAAAAACTGAAAATAATTAACAAAAAATGAATAATAATTGTGAAAAACTAAGAATAATTAACAAAAAATGAATTATAATTGTGAAAAACTGAAAATAATTATGAAAAATGAATAATAATTGTGAAAAACTAAGAATAATTAACAAAAAATGAATTATAATTGTGAAAAACTGAAAATAATTATGAAAAATGAATTATAATTGTGAAAAACTAAGAATAATTAACAAAAAATTAATTATAATTGTGAAAAACTGAAAATAATTATGAAAAATTAATAATAATTGTGAAAAACTAAGAATAATTAACAAAAAACTAATTATAATTGTGAAAAACTGAAAATAATTATGAAAAATTAATAATAATTGTGAAAAACTAAGAATAATTAACAAAAAACAAATTATAATCGTGAAAAACTGAAAATAATTATGAAAAATTAATAATAATTGTGAAAAACTAAGAATAATTAACAAAAAACAAATTATAATTGTGAAAAACTGAGAATAATTATGAAATATTAATAATAATTGTGAAAAACTGAAAATAATTATGAAAAATGAATAATAATTGTGAAAAGCTAAGAATAATTAACAAAAAACTAATTATAATTGTGAAAAACTGAAAATAATTATGAAAAATGAATAATAATTGTGAAAAACTAAGAATAATTAACAAAAAACAAATTATAATTGTGAAAAACTGAAAATAATTATGAAAAATGAATTAT
This sequence comes from Ptychoptera contaminata, assembly GCA_963942525.1. Taxonomy (NCBI): domain Eukaryota; kingdom Metazoa; phylum Arthropoda; class Insecta; order Diptera; family Ptychopteridae; genus Ptychoptera; species Ptychoptera contaminata. Next base: position 3,810,047 of record OZ012640.1, on the reverse strand, counting down.
AATTGTGAAAAACTGAAAATAATTATGAAAAATGAATTATAATTGTGAAAAACTAAGAATAATTAACAAAAAATGAATTATAATTGTGAAAAACTGAAAATAATTATGAAAAATTAATAATAATTGTGAAAAACTAAGAATAATTAACAAAAAACAAATTATAATTGTGAAAAACTGAGAATAATTATGAAATATTAATAATAATTGTGAAAAACTGAAAATAATTATGAAAAATGAATAATAATTGTGAAAAGCTAAGAATAATTAACAAAAAACTAATTATAATTGTGAAAAACTGAAAATAATTATGAAAAATGAATAATAATTGTGAAAAACTAAGAATAATTAACAAAAAACAAATTATAATTGTGAAAAACTGAAAATAATTATGAAAAATGAATTATAATTGTGAAAAACTGAAAATAATTATGAAAAATGAATTATAATTGTGAAAAACTAAGAATAATTAACAAAAAATGAATTATAATTGTGAAAAACTGAAAATAATTATGAAAAATTAATAATAATTGTGAAAAGCTAAAAATAATTAACAAAAAATGAATAATAATTGTGAAAAACTAAGAATAATTAACAAAAAATGAATAATAATTGTGAAAAACTAAGAATAATTAACAAAAAACTAATTATAATTGTGAAAAACTGAAAATAATTATGAAAAATGAATAATAATTGTGAAAAACTAAGAATAATTAACAAAAAATGAATAATAATTGTGAAAAACTAAGAATAATTAACAAAAAACTAATTATAATTGTGAAAAACTGAGAATAATTATGAAATATTAATAATAATTGTGAAAAACTGAAAATAATTATGAAAAATGAATAATAATTGTGAAAAGCTAAAAATAATTAACAAAAAATGAATAATAATTGTGAAAAACTAAGAATAATTAACAAAAAATGAATAATAATTGTGAAAAACTAAGAATAATTAACAAAAAACTAATTATAATTGTGAAAAACTGAAAATAATTATGAAAAATGAATAATAATTGTGAAAAACTAAGAATAATTAACAAAAAATGAATAATAATTGTGAAAAACTAAGAATAATTAACAAAAAACAAATTATAATTGTGAAAAACTGAAAATAATTATGAAAAATGAATTATAATTGTGAAAAACTGAAAATAATTATGAAAAATGAATTATAATTGTGAAAAACTAAGAATAATTAACAAAAAATGAATTATAATTGTGAAAAACTGAAAATAATTATGAAAAATTAATAATAATTGTGAAAAACTGAGAATAATTATGAAATATTAATAATAATTGTGAAAAACTGAAAATAATTATGAAAAATTAATAATAATTGTGAAAAACTGAGAATAATTAACAAAAAATGAATAATAATTGTGAAAAACTAAGAATAATTAACAAAAAACAAATTACAATTGTGAAAAACTGAGAATAATTATGAAAAATTAATAATAATTGTGAAAAACTAAGAATAATTAACAAAAAATTAATTATAATTGTGAAAAACTGAAAATAATTATGAAAAATTAATAATAATTGTGAAAAACTAAGAATAATTAACAAAAAATGAATAATAATTGTGAAAAACTAAGAATAATTAACAAAAAATTAATAATAATTGTGAAAAACTAAGAATAATTAACAAAAAATTAATTATAATTGTGAAAAACTGAAAATAATTATGAAAAATTAATAATAATTGTGAAAAACTAAGAATAATTAACAAAAAATGAATAATAATTGTGAAAAACTAAGAATAATTAACAAAAAATTAATAATAATTGTGAAAAACTAAAAATAATTAACAAAAAATTAATGATAATTGTGAAAAACTAAGAATAATTAACAAAAAATTAATTATAATTGTGAAAAACTAAGAATAATTAACAAAAAATTAATAATAATTGTGAAAAACTAAGAATAATTAACAAAAAATTAATTATAATTGTGAAAAACTGAAAATAATTATGAAAAATTAATAATAATTGTGAAAAACTAAGAATAATTAACAAAAAATGAATAATAATTGTGAAAAACTAAGAATAATTAACAAAAAATTAATTATAATTGTGAAAAACTGAGAATAATTATGAAAAATTAATAATAATTGTGAAAAACTAAGAATAATTAACAAAAAATTAATTATAATTGTGAAAAACTGAAAATAATTATGAAAAATTAATAATAATTGTGAAAAACTAAGAATAATTAACAAAAAATGAATAATAATTGTGAAAAACTGAAAATAATTATGAAAAATTAATAATAATTGTGAAAAACTAAGAATAATTAACAAAAAACAAATTACAATTGTGAAAAACTGAGAATAATTATGAAAAATTAATAATAATTGTGAAAAACTGAAAATAATTATGAAAAATTAATAATAATTGTGAAAAGCTAAAAATAATTAACAAAAAATGAATAATAATTGTGAAAAACTAAGAATAATTAACAAAAAATTAATAATAATTGTGAAAAACTAAAAATAATTAACAAAAAATTAATAATAATTGTGAAAAACTAAGAATAATTAACAAAAAATTAATTATAATTGTGAAAAACTGAAAATAATTATGAAAAATTAATAATAATTGTGAAAAACTAAGAATAATTAACAAAAAATTAATTATAATTGTGAAAAACTAAAAATAATTAACAAAAAATTAATAATAATTGTGAAAAACTAAAAATACTTAACAAAAAATTAATTATAATTGTGAAAAATTGAAAATAATTATGAAAAATTAATAATAATTGTGAAAAACTAAGAATAATTAACAAAAAATTAATTATAATTGTGAAAAACTGAAAATAATTATGAAAAATGAATAATAATTGTGAAAAACTGAGAATAATTATGAAATATTAATAATAATTGTGAAAAACTGAAAATAATTATGAAAAATTAATAATAATTGTGAAAAACTAAGAATAATTAACAAAAAACTAATTATAATTGTGAAAAACTGAAAATAATTATGAAAAATTAATAATAATTGTGAAAAACTGAGAATAATTAACAAAAAATGAATAATAATTGTGAAAAACTAAGAATAATTAACAAAAAATGAATTATAATTGTGAAAAACTGAAAATAATTATGAAAAATGAATAATAATTGTGAAAAACTAAGAATAATTAACAAAAAATGAATTATAATTGTGAAAAACTGAAAATAATTATGAAAAGTTAATAATAATTGTGAAAAACTGAAAATAATTATGAAAAATGAATAATAATTGTGAAAAACTAAGAATAATTAACAAAAAATTAATTATAATTGTGAAAAACTGAAAATAATTATGAAAAATTAATAATAATTGTGAAAAACTAAGAATAATTAACAAAAAACTAATTATAATTGTGAAAAACTGAAAATAATTATGAAAAGTTAATAATAATTGTGAAAAACTAAGAATAATTAACAAAAAACAAATTATAATCGTGAAAAACTGAAAATAATTATGAAAAATTAATAATAATTGTGAAAAACTAAGAATAATTAACAAAAAACTAATTATAATTGTGAAAAACTGAAAATAATTAACAAAAAATGAATAATAATTGTGAAAAACTAAGAATAATTAACAAAAAATGAATTATAATTGTGAAAAACTGAAAATAATTATGAAAAATGAATAATAATTGTGAAAAACTAAGAATAATTAACAAAAAATGAATTATAATTGTGAAAAACTGAAAATAATTATGAAAAATGAATTATAATTGTGAAAAACTAAGAATAATTAACAAAAAATTAATTATAATTGTGAAAAACTGAAAATAATTATGAAAAATTAATAATAATTGTGAAAAACTAAGAATAATTAACAAAAAACAAATTATAATTGTGAAAAACTGAGAATAATTATGAAATATTAATAATAATTGTGAAAAACTGAAAATAATTATGAAAAATGAATAATAATTGTGAAAAGCTAAGAATAATTAACAAAAAACTAATTATAATTGTGAAAAACTGAAAATAATTATGAAAAATGAATAATAATTGTGAAAAACTAAGAATAATTAACAAAAAACAAATTATAATTGTGAAAAACTGAAAATAATTATGAAAAATGAATTATAATTGTGAAAAACTGAAAATAATTATGAAAAATGAATTATAATTGTGAAAAACTAAGAATAATTAACAAAAAATGAATTATAATTGTGAAAAACTGAAAATAATTATGAAAAATGAATAATAATTGTGAAAAACTGAAAATAATTATGAAAAATGAATAATAATTGTGAAAAGCTAAAAATAATTAACAAAAAATGAATAATAATTGTGAAAAACTAAGAATAATTAACAAAAAATGAATAATAATTGTGAAAAACTAAGAATAATTAACAAAAAACTAATTATAATTGTGAAAAACTGAAAATAATTATGAAAAATGAATAATAATTGTGAAAAACTAAGAATAATTAACAAAAAATGAATAATAATTGTGAAAAACTAAGAATAATTAACAAAAAACTAATTATAATTGTGAAAAACTGAGAATAATTATGAAATATTAATAATAATTGTGAAAAACTGAAAATAATTATGAAAAATGAATAATAATTGTGAAAAGCTAAAAATAATTAACAAAAAATGAATAATAATTGTGAAAAACTAAGAATAATTAACAAAAAATGAATAATAATTGTGAAAAACTAAGAATAATTAACAAAAAACTAATTATAATTGTGAAAAACTGAAAATAATTATGAAAAATGAATAATAATTGTGAAAAACTAAGAATAATTAACAAAAAATGAATAATAATTGTGAAAAACTAAGAATAATTAACAAAAAACAAATTATAATTGTGAAAAACTGAAAATAATTATGAAAAATGAATTATAATTGTGAAAAACTGAAAATAATTATGAAAAATGAATTATAATTGTGAAAAACTAAGAATAATTAACAAAAAATGAATTATAATTGTGAAAAACTGAAAATAATTATGAAAAATTAATAATAATTGTGAAAAACTAAGAATAATTAACAAAAAACAAATTATAATTGTGAAAAACTGAGAATAATTATGAAATATTAATAATAATTGTGAAAAACTGAAAATAATTATGAAAAATGAATAATAATTGTGAAAAGCTAAAAATAATTAACAAAAAATGAATAATAATTGTGAAAAACTAAGAATAATTAACAAAAAATGAATAATAATTGTGAAAAACTAAGAATAATTAACAAAAAACTAATTATAATTGTGAAAAACTGAAAATAATTATGAAAAATGAATAATAATTGTGAAAAACTAAGAATAATTAACAAAAAACTAATTATAATTGTGAAAAACTGAAAACAATTATGAAAAATTAATAATGATTGTGAAAAACTGAGAATAATTATGAAAAATTAATTATAATTGTGAAAAACTGAGAATAATTAACAAAAAACAAATTATAATTGTGAAAAAAAACTGAGAATAATTAATATTATTGTAATAATTGTTAATAGAATATTAATTATTATTACAGTAATATTAATTATTATAAATATAATTAATAAAAATAGGACTTACCACACTAATAAGCCGCATGTTTCTTTCTTGCTGCAAGGTCCGCTAGGCGCCATTGATGACAACTGCAAAATAAAATAACACGATAAATAAATGAAATTTATTTATGTAAATGGCTTTGTAAACAAATAAATTAAATACAGAATAAATAATAGTTAATAATTTTTTTGTTTATTTTGCTTTTCCTTTATAAACAACACTTTCCCCGTTCAGTGACGTATGGGGATCGTTTTTTGCATTGAAATGTAGGTCAATGTCACGACGTTTCTATACCTTGACCCTAATTGTTAATTAAAATTCGATAGATAATTTATTTATTAATATTATCCGTGTCTTTATAAAATTGTAGAAATTAAAGAATAGCTTAAAGGACCAAATGTTGGCAATAAGGATGAAAATTAATTTTGTGCTTATTTTAGATTTAATATAATTAAATATTTATTTTAAATCGGACTTACCACACTTAAGGCCACTTGTTTCTTGCTCCGTGCACCCTGGCCCCTGCAAAGTCCATTCGCCACCCGCTGATCGTCCAAGACGGCATTGATGACAACAGCCCATCATTTTCAACTGCAAAATAAAATAAATAAATAATAATTAGTTTTTGGGGATCAATTTCAGATTGATAAAATAAAACATTTTAATTTCTTATTAAATGAAATAATGAACGTTTTTTCTTCCACATATTTCTTGAAAATTCTCTGTAGTCGAGACTCTTATTTGGAAGAAAAATATCCCATTAATCTTTTCCTTATAGTCGAGATTGTCATTTGAAAGAAAATAATTTCCTAATAGTAGAGACTCACCCACCATAATAGCTTATAATAAATATTTACTAATTATCCGTGATTCACTACATTTATTGTATCTTTGCTATTCTGCTATTTACTTTCAAAATTTTACCAGAAGAAACCGAACAGCAATTTTACCCTATTTTTATGGATAAATTAATATTTTATAGCAACTAGTACTTTTTAAAATTTAATTAAAAATGATCAGCTGATCAGGGACATTGCCCCTGTTCCCTGTCAAAGAGAATATTTAATTAAATTTGTAAAAATTAATTAATTTAATTAAAATTAGCAACATGAATAGTAAATTATTTTTTCAGGTGTGATTAAACGTTTGGATATCATATAATAAAAATTTGGTGGAATCGAAATCCGATGGAAAGAATAGACTAATAATTGTGAAAAACTGTTTTTGGTGACCCAATAACAAATGGAAATTATATTTTATTTACAGATAAAAAAAAGTGAAAAATTCCATTAATTCTTTGTTAAAATAAATAAAAAATAATAATTAAATAAATTTTATCTTTTGTTTTTCTTTATTAAATGCCTTAAATGTTTCCAATCCTAGTTTTTCAGGATTTCAACAGACTGAAGCAAAAGGAAAACTTGATTAAAGAAATGATAAGAAAATTTAATTAATTAATGAGAATAAGGGAAATATAGTTTTATTCATTAGCATTGTTCCCCAAATAGATAAAATATAATTTTACTCATAAAATGGCGGGTGGTGTCCCTTATTTGGATACCAATCACGCAGTTTTTACTTCTTAATTATTAACTCTAGTTTTGTTTTCTTGTGCAGAAAAAAAAATTGAAAAACTTTTATTTTGACAGCTGCTGTACCAAACTCACTGAGCAAAATTAATTAAATATTTTCTTAATTAAATTAATTTAAATCAAAGAAAAATTATACGAAAAATCACCGAAATACTATGATTGGAAGAAATTTTCACAAAATTAATAATTTTCTTAATGAAATTTTTCTCAATAGAAAAAAATAATTAATTTAGCGGTCCCCAATTCTTTTATTTTTAATTAAGGGGAAAATTTATTAATTATAATTAGAGAAAAAGAAAAAACATTAATTGGAGATAAAAATCAATGCAAAATTAATGTTTTTTTGTCTATTTTTTATGTTTCTATTGATTAATTTTAAAATGCAAAAAATTAATAATTATTTGAGGGGAAAGTATTTAGTTTGAGGGGAAAAAACCCCATACAGAAAGCCAATATTAAATTATCAATAAATAATAAAGAAAAATGAATTAATAAATAAAAGAATTTTATGTGGTTGGTAAATCTCTGTGAAAAATTAAACAAAATAATTTTTAAATACCTTTTATTCCAGCGGAGGTTTATGTTTTCTCTTCCAAACAAATCCATAGCCATTATCCAGTATTCAGGAAACATAAAACTGTTTATGCACACAAAACATAATTTTATTATTTAATTAATTAATCGCAGATGAAAACAAACACACACGCACGCACACACAAACTACTTTTATCTGTTCCTTACGTCAGTCAGTCAAAGTTTTTAAATAAATTTATCATCCAGAGAGATGTTTCTCATCTATATTGGCATATTGATGCTAACTGATTGAAACATATGTTAAACTGTTTATGCACATTAACCATAATTAATCATTTTAACAACGAAATGTTTTTATTAATTATTTAATCGCCGATTTTATATAAACACACACACACACGCTCGCACAAACTACTTTGTTTACGTTTTATTTATTTCTAACGGCAATTACTCAATGACATTAGTTTTATTATAGAAAAATGAAATAAACGTGGTTTTGACTGAACAACAACTAAAGTACATTTGTATAGTGAGTGGGTGGATGGATATGATAAAGGATGAATGATGGTAGAAAAATAGACTAAATAAATTATTTTATTTAATTTTAGCCTGATGCGAAAAGTAATTATATTTTAAGGAAGAATTAAAACTTATTTTTCTTTATTATCAATGATAATAATATATGAAAGGAGGATGATGATGATGGGAGGAGTTTTAGCTATTTGTGATTGAGAATTTAATTTTTTAAGTACACAAAATAAGTATTTTTTATAATAATTAGTGTTTGATGGAGAATAAATAATATTTATGAAGGAACTTTTTTCACTGGACCACACAATAATGATACTCCGAAGCCCCCCGAGAATAAAGAAATTAATATTTTTTCTTAATACTTGGGGGGCGCACCCACCACTTTGCGCTAGTTGCTTCTCCTTCGACTGCTCTTCTATCACTACTACTTTTTATTTATTTATTATTATTATTTTTTTTATAAATTCCTTTGTTATATCTTAACAATAGAATTTTTTTGGCTATTGTTTTCGTTGTAAATTTTGTGCACATTTATCCTAACGATAAATTCTACAGCGGAGCGGGCCCATCCCCCCTAGAAATGGACCCGCTTGTTGTTTAGAAAAACTAAACATAAGAAACTGTATAAAAGAACTCTGCCTCCCTCGAGACCACGGACAGGAGCTCCGGGGGTTCTCCTATATCCGTGGCCAGAGGGGCGCAGTTTTATATACCCGCGCAAATTTTGTGCATTTCATCGCTAGGCCCTCCTATTAATACGATCCCCACGACTTATTATAAGTAATAAGCGTAAAGAACGTAAAACGACTTATGCACGCTGCTCACGGGACAGCAAGAATTTCATTTCTTGACTTTGTATATATAGAACGAAACATACAAACTTTATTCTTGTGTTCTTTAAAAATGGGGAAAGTGCTCCATCTATACTAAAAATAATGCAAAATTATAAACTTTTTCGCTACAAAAAAAAATAACTTTTGGTGTGAAATTAAACAATAAAAAATTCTTAAATTATTTATTGAAATTAAAATAATTTTATTTTATTTAATTATAACAAAAAAATCTCTATTACAGTTGATCTTCCCTTGCCAGGTGATCTCTTACCAAACAAACAAAATGCTCCACAATATGCTTCTGAAAATTTACAGGGACGTTAATAATGAATCCCAGTACCTAAATACGTTAGAGAATTCATTTTTCTATGCTCTATCCCTAAATCTTTAATGCAGTTTTATCAAGACATCTACCAAAATGCAGTGTTTCGGTTTCGATTTGCGCCTATGAAAAAATTTAAAAAAAATCACAAATATTTATTTTGTGATTTTTGACCTCCCGAAATTTTAACAAAATTGCAAAAGAGAGTTTTTTAGCCCCCAGTTGTATAGGAAAATCTCGAAAAGTTTTCTTATTTGCTTATTTCTAATTAAATTCAATTAATTTTTACGATTAACGAATTTTATAATTTAAAAACATTATTATTATTAATATTATTATTATCATAATTCTAACTTTTTTTTTTTCTTTGTTGGCTGTTTGTGCCTTCAGCAAAAATTCATCTTAAAACTACATTGTTGAGTAGTTTTGTAAAAATTTTCGATATTCCCTTCTGGTGCGAATTTCCCTTGTATTTGAGAATAAATGTTTATGATTATCCATGAGTCGTCAATTTTCTAAAAATTTTAAAAATGATATTTTGATGAATAAATGAAAATTATAAAAATTTTATTTACAATATGTTAATATACTTGGCACACAAACTGTCTGATTGCTTCTTGTTTTTTGCTTTCTGCTTAGCTAATCCACCAACAGTAATTGATGCCTAAAGCTGACATTGACAATGGGGACAATGGACACCCATGTTAACTGAAACAACAGAAAAAATTAAATTAAATAAAATTAAAACGATTATTCTTTACTTCTCTTGTTGTTCTCAGTTTAATATTTTGTATATCCTGACAAACTTCATTTGTAAAATTCTCCTTGATATCCTCGCTATTAGTCATTTTCGTTTAGCTAAAAATACATAAATGTGTAATTATTAATCAATTAAGGGGAAAATTGAATATTCAAAATTAATATTTATTATAATTACGTAATTTAGTGTTTAAGGGGAAATTATTATTTTTAATTACTAAAAAAACAAAGAAATTACTAAACCTGTTTGTGCTTTAAGCAAATATTCATTTAAAAACTGCATTCCTTGGGTAATTTTGAAAAACGTGTTCGAGTGTTATTTTCTAATGCAACTTCTTCTTGAATCTTAGAATCAAAATTTTCACCGATGGTGATGGCTATTGCTACTGAAACAACAGAAAAAATAAAATAAAATTAGAAAAAAATTTAATAAAAATAAATTAAAAACAGACAAGCGAATCGTCACATTCACTAAACAAAAATTCACTAGCATTTTACCTCAATCAGAAATTATGTTTTTCTATTTTTGCCTTTTAATTTTGATTAAAATTCTCGACAAATAATATATATAATAATAATAATAATAATACAAAATCGCCGTCACAAATAATAAATAATAAAAAAAATATAACGGAAAAGAGATCTACGACAAGTTATCGGCGATTGCTTGTCCCAATTTCTGGCAAATTGAATAATTTGTCAATTTTATAATGTTCTGAATTATAGATAATTAGTAAATATTTATCATAAGCTATAAACAGAATTTTATGGTAATTTTTCTTCCAAACGCTAATCTTGACTATAGTGGGAAAATTAATGGGATATTTTTCTTCCAAACGAGAATCTCGACTATAGGGGGAAAATTAATGGGATATTTTTCTTCCAAACGCGAATCTCGACTATAGTGGGAAAATTAATGGGATATTTTTCTTCCAAACGCGAATCTCGACTATAGGGGGAAAATTTATGGGATATTTTTCTTCCAAATGAGAATCTCGACTATAAGGGGAAAATTTATGGGATATTTTTCTTCCAAATGAGAATCTCGACTATATGGGGAAAACGCACGGTTTATTGGAATCAATTTTAACAAAATTAATAATTCTTTTAATGAAAAGTTATCTGTTTTTCTTTATTAGTTTTTCATAATTATTATTTATTTAGATACTTTCACGACAAAATGGGTACGGCATATTTTTACCTGTAAAATTTTAGCAAATAACGGCAAATTTAAGGGTACTTTTTTCTGAATGTGTCGTATTAGATAAAGTTTGAAATAAAAACGAAATCATTTGTTTTTTTTTTTTTCCTTTTATTGACCATAAATATAATTATTAATTATTTAACAATTTAAAAATGTTAAATATGCTTTTGAATCATATAAATGCTAAACTGTATTTTGCAAATTTAATAAATAATTATTTTTTTAAATAAAAGAAGGATCAATCTTCTTATATATAAAATACAAACCTAGGTCATCGTGTGTGTCTGTAAAGTTTTTGACGTTTTGTTTATATGCGTTTTCTTACGTGCTATGTACTGTTGTTTTATGTTTTATATAAACTCAATTCTTTTTTTTATGCGGTATATACGTTCCACAGCAACACATATGGTAAAAAACACGACTTATGCGACAAATGAATAGGAATACATTCCATGTTTCGTAAAGCGACTATATATTCAAATAAATAGCCAAAAAATAGCATAAAAAGAAAAGTAAGCTAAGAAAAAGGATTAATTTAATAGATTTAGTAAACGATTTTGAAGACAAAATGAGATAAAACTTAAAAAGAATCCAATCAAATTAGTTTTTATTTTCAATACTAATCATATTCAACGGAAATTCTCACACAAATATTATATAGAAAAAATCGTATAGAAAAACTGTATAACTTTAAAATCGCATAAAAACGTAAAAGTATTATTAATTTTTTCAATTTATAAATGATATATTTTTTTAAAAATAGGCTCTTTAGAAAGTGAACATAAAAACGTAAAAAAAAAAATATAGACTCTCTGATAAAAAATTTAATTTTCATTCCTGGAACAGAATTTTTCAATTGCATTGACAATACGTCAAAAGGTTACGTAATTTTATTACTTTATATTTATTTTTAATGGAAAAAAGGGAAATATGAGGTTTTACATAAATATAATAAGTAAATATTGTCGGGATATTAATAATTAAAATAAACTGGGTTTTGTTATATTCAAAACTTTATTTTATCTCATTTTATATATATATATATATATATATTAATTAATTAATTATACAATAAAAATAAAAATTAAAAAATATTTTCGGTGTATAATTTACCAGCAAGATGACCTTACTATTTATTATAATTAAATTTAGATTAATTAATTTTTCTTCTCTTTGTTGTTTAGGACGTAAATCTTTAATGCTTTTAGTTTGATAGGAAATTTATTTAATTTTTTAATTCTAGAAACATTTTTGGCGAAAAATAAGAGACCACAAATCCACAAGAACTACCAAAAAAAAAAATGCAACGTTTCGGCGGTTGCGATTTGATCAGTCTCAGGCCCAATATTCTAATATGCGTTTAAAAATTAAATAACATCCTGGGAATGTTTTAAAGATCATTTTAATCAATTTTTGACAAGATTGGTCTGTCTAACCTCAAAAAAGTTGTTGTATCAACAATAAAATCAAAAAAAAAAAATTCGCAATTCGCGTCAATGTCAAAAAATTTACGAAAAATCACTATTTACAGATTCGTGTCAATGTGAACGGACCATAAATGTAGTTAAAATGAATATTTATGTTACTAGAGACTACTAGGTGTCACGTATCTCCGAAAACGTATATATGTGTAGTAAAGTTTGTGGAAAATATATGGAATGTATGGAATGTATGCTGTTTTGCGACAAGCAAAAAATAAGTTCAGTGTCTTTTGTATTACAGAGAATAAAATAATTTATTAAACTTATAATATTCAAATTTATTTAAAAAATTATTATGTAGCGTACCTGTTTCAAACAAATACTAAAGTATAGTTGAATTGCATTTCTCGTTACAATTTAAAAACAATTAAAATCAATAAAAAAAAAATTATTATAATCCAACGGTAAAAAACCAATCATTAACGATGAGAAAGAGAAAATACAAGTTCTAGTCGTACCGGCTGTTACAAACTGACTAGGTCTAGTCGCCCGGAACCAGAGTGGTAATAAAAAGAATAAAAGAAGAAGAAAAGTACTTTGAGTAGCTAGTGACAAGCTAGTGAAAATAAACAAGTAAAAAATATTCCTACTGAACAAAACTAAACACGAAATCCAACAAAGAAAATAGAAAAAAATAATAAAGAAAAATCATCATTAAGTTGAGAAAACAGCCAAAAATAAACTAAGTGGCCCATACACATACGTTTTTATTTTGTATTGTTGGCGTCAACGATAGTGATATAAATCTTGTATTTTGTAGCGTAAATAGCAATAAAAAAAAAAACCTATTTCAGGTAATTTCTGTTTTTTTTTTGTTAATTACGAAATTAAGCACAATTGTTGAGGTCGACGAAATATTGGTGCGACAAATGAGAAAGTAGGAGTTTTTACATTGCACCCACATTATTACAATTACTTTTTATCAAAATTATCACATAAACATTGTACACAAACACAATTATAATCATAATTATAATCATTACGCACAAAAATAATAATATTTTCATTAAAAAAATCTATTGCTTTTACGGTGCGTCAAGTTGTTAACAACAAACATATTATTTATTATTGTGACAGTTGAACGTGCATGGAGCCCAACAAAAATATTATATTATTTTTTTGTTTTTCTTTACTTTAATAACAAAACAAAAAGGTGACATTAAATTTAATTAATTAATTTAAATAGAAAATTAAAAACGATCAACAATTTATTAAAGAAAAGAAAATAGAATTCGACATCAGTGACCTATCGTATCTGTCAAATCGTTGTTGCTAGTGAATACTACAACCGAATTTAAGTAGAACAGTAATAATAGCAGTGACGGCGACTGTGCCAGTGAGACCATAATAATTTAATTTTTAAACAAACGTATAAAAAAAGGATATTTAAAACAAAAAAAATACGTAGCTACACCACTGTGTCGACATTAAATCACAAATAAATAAGAAATACCACAGAAATTATGGGTAATTCACATACAAATAAAAAAAAAGAAAAAAACGATACTCAGATTGGAGAATTCGGTCAGACATCAATACAACGGGATATGGGCATGTCACGAACAGCTTCTGGGGCTGATATACAGGAAAAAACACTCACACAATTGATTCCGATTGATAAACTATCAAAGGTGTAAAACAAGGACAAGGTTGACTTGTTCTGATCAAAAACTTAGAAATATTTTTGTATTTTTTCACAGATTTTGCAACAGAAGACATTTTTGGAGCATAATGTCCAAGGTATAATGGGGGATATTTTTGTGAAATATTTATTCGCGCAGCAACAAGAGTTGGGCGCAAGATTTTTTAAATTTTTACACACAAACTCAAGGGCACAAACAGGACATCTGGGGACAACGGCATTCCGGCAACAGTGCGAAAAGTTTTTAGGTCTTCTCGATGATACGCTTATACTAGAATCATACGTGAAAATGTATTCAGATGAAAAAAATAGCGATTACATAACGACGCAAGGTTTAAAATCGCTACTAATGACTAGCTACAATCTGGCAATGTTTAATTACGGCGGAGATTCATCCAAATGTCCGATGGCAGGTCTCAATGTCTCTATTACTGAACCAAATAAATTAAATTTTTTTTTTGTCTTAACAGTTGGAGCGCACACTTAACGCCGCCGTTTCGTCGTGCTACTTTGGCAAGGATTCTCTAACAGTCGGATATGTGTCGCACTGGTTGGAAGAAAATTGTCCACGACTAATACCGACGATACATCGGTATTGCGTTCACATTTTGTCCACATCGTATCGCAACATTAATCACGAGGAAAACAATGTCATTGAAATGGCGACATTAGGATTAGAATTAAATACACCCATTCTGGAAAAGACGACACCGTTTGACGTGCTAGATCCACCACTACTGCCGTTATCCCAGGCATGGCTACTAGCGGGCGCATTACCGCCAATTTATTCTAAACCTCAACCAATACAGAGTCCAGCGAATTCCGGAACGAATCTAGCGTCCCAGGCATTTATTGCGAAAATGTTATCATTTATGCCTTCTCATTGGACACTGTTGTACGACTCAAGACAGCACGGAGTAGGCGCCAATAGATTTCTCCATCATGTGCTTGGCTACCGTGGTCCAACTATTGTTCTGTTAAAAGCTAGCAACGGTCAACTATTTTGTCTGGCGTCCGTGACAGAATGGAAGGAAACTCATCTATATATCGGAAATGTAGACAGTCGACTAATCCAGCTACTTCCCAAGTATTAATTGATCAAACGTCATTTCTATAATTTTATTTAAAACAATTTTATTTCTAGATTTTCTCTGCTAGATAAGGGTGAAAAAATTTTGTATCTAAATACAAGTATTCGTGGTTACCCGAAAGGATTGCGTGCGGGCAGCGATCCTAAAAAACCAATTATATCGGTTGATGAACAATTTGAAAAGGTTGATTATCGGGGCATGTCCGAACAACTACTGTCAATCGAGGTTTGGGGTTGTGGTGATAAAACATCACGTGACATACAATTAGATATTAAAAAATGGCAAATAAGAGAAGCGGAAAGACAACGAACAGTTAAATTAACAGCGGCCGACTGGATGGATCATCCGGATCGTTATCTATTAGAATTGGGTGGCCGCACTAATTACAATAATTCAGCTAATTAAATTTAATTAAAGAGAACAACAGAAATTGTGTTAGATTGATTATGGCTGTGACAAAAATTTCAGAAATTTATATTATTTGTTTCAAGAAGATTATCCAATAAAATTCACAAACACAAACTGAATAGAATATTGTTTTTATTTTTTTATTCTTATGCAAATTCTTAATTTTAAATAATAGGAAAGTAGTGCTTGAACAGATTCTCTTACCTAAAGATATTGAAGAGAGACGGTGGTAACACTGGATAGAAAAACTTTTCAATATAAATAAAAGATGGCACTTTACCATGGTATCAATCATCGACAAATATTACCAGATCATGTGGTAGAGTAAATATTCTTTAAATTCAATTCAATATGTATGACATGTTTTGACAAAAAGACAGACTCACTGACCACGAACCATAGACCAAATAACAATTGTTAATGTAAATTCCACACCCAAAAAATTAAATATTCTTGCGTCGATAATTCTAGACGTGAAAACGAAAACGGTCATCAAATTAAACAACAAACATATACACTTTAGGGTAGTCGTTTGTTGTCTACAGATTGAGACACAATTATTTTATTTTTATTTTTAATTTTTTTTTATCATTAATTTACCTGTTTTTGTTTATTTATTATTTATTGTTTTGTTTTGTTTTTTGGTTTTATTAATTGAATAATTTTTTTTCGCGTCTTTTTGGAATGTTAATTATTTTTTGTTTTTTGTTTTTGAAAATTTATTTATGGTGAATTCTCTTTATATAATAGTAATTGTGAATAAAATTTTAAATTAATGAATTGAGGAGATTTAGAAAAAATAAAAAACAAAATACACAACATAATTTGTAAGCATAGAACAACAAGTAACAATTAAATAAAATGCAGTTAAACATAATTGTTAATTAGCTTAATTAGCTAGTGTATTATTTGTGAGTTGTTTTTATTATTTGAATCATCATAAAATATATATGCCACACCTTTTATTTTCCATACATAAAATTTCATTTGGAATTATTATTTTATGTTACCAGCACTAACGCCCATTTTATTTTGTTTTTTGTTTTGTTTTGTTTTGTTTATTTCTAATTTGTTTCTAAATTTCTAATAAAAATTTCTTTATCCCATTTTAATTCGTTATTTTCCCTAATCGTTCCTTAAAAATCGAAAATTACCCTAATCATTCATTAAAAATCCAAAATTACCCTAATCGTTCATTAAAAAACGAAAATTCTACTAATTTATTCATTAAATTTCATTAAATTAATATAAATAAAAAAATAAATTTGTGTTATTATTTTTTCTTTCCGTTTTATTGTCCACCTAATAATAGGATAACGAAATTTAATTTATCAAAGATTATTAAAGGAAATTAAGTAAAAAAAAAAAAAAATAAATAAATAAAAAATAATAAAAAAATGCTAGACCGACGACGATTTCGATGGAATTTTTTCGTAATTTTTTTACTTTTAATATCGCTTGATTCATCTTTTACGCAAATAAATCGTTATGATGAGCGTACTGTTGGTGGACGCGGCGGTGGTAATAGTAATTTACCATTAGATACAGAACGGGTACGCGGTACCAGTGGCGGATCTCAAATGAGCAGCCAATACAATGATGATTTATTTAGTAGAGGAGGTGGTGGAGGAGTAGCAGGAGGAGGACAACAGTACGGTGGTGCACCGTATGGCAGTCAAAGTGGCAACCAAAATGATCCGGGAAACAATTATTTTGATAGTGGTGTAAATAGAAATTATCAGTATGGGGCGTATGGGGGAGCGGGCATTGATGAAATAGATAACAATCAATATTGTCCAGAATTTTGGCATGCTTATCGTAAGTTGTGTGTTCGCTTTATCAAATCGCCGAAACGGAATTGGTTTGACGCAAAAAAAATATGCCAGGCGTACGGCGCCGATTTGGCAAATATTGACACCCTAGAAAAACATTCATTCTTTCTCAAGGAGTTGATACTCCAGAATCAAAAGCAGAACCGATACTTTATTTCAGCGCGGCAAACTAGCCTTAACAGCTGGACGAATGATGATAACACGCAATTGATAAATGTAGATGATTCGTTTGCATTCGAGGATACCGAAGTGAATGAACAGACACTACTCGATACTTACAATATTAATGTAAACAATCCAAATTTTCGATTGACAAAGGACCGTTTGGTTTACGGCTACTCGCGATTGCGCGATCGTTGGATGTTCATTCCGACGTATGAGTTCGAAACAAACCTTTTCATTTGCGAATCGTCACAGCTCTATAATGTGAATAACATTAACATACTGGCGGACAATCGACGCACGTTTGACTACGGCATGGAATCAATTGATCGCGAGAAAATACCTAGAGGCCCCTACTTTATTAAGCAGCCGCAAGATACTATTTTTGACACGTCAAAAAGAAAAATTACTAATGAGGTCTTTTTGAGTTGCTTGGCGTTGGGCTTTCCAACACCTACCTACAAGTGGTACAAAGAGGAGTTCGTTAATGACACCTTAAAGTTCGTTCAAATAAATCCAATGCTTAATGCGCGATACACAATCAGTGGCGGAAACTTAATTATCTACCATCCGGAGCAGACACGCGATCAGGGAACGTATCATTGTGTAGCGGAAAATCGCTTCGGAAAAATCATCTCGGAAAGTGTCCAGTTGAACTTTGGTTACATTATGGAATTCAATCTAAAGCGGTCGGACGATGAGGGAGACATGAATTGGGGTAAAGCGTTGTTCTGCGATCCACCACAACATTATCCGCGAGTCAACTATTATTGGGCGCGCAACGAGTTCGCTAGTTTCGTTGATGAGGATCAACGTGTGTTCGTGAGTAATGACGGTGCTTTGTATTTCTCTGCTCTGGACAGAAATGACCGCGCAAACTACTCCTGTATTGTCCAAGGTATAGTGAGTGATACTGGACGCAATGGACCGTTTTTCCCGTTACGTGTCGTTCCACGACCAAATTACCAAGACCTGATTTTCGCTAATAACTTCCCAAAAGTATTTCCGGAAGCACCGATTGCCGGTGAGGAGATCCGACTTGAATGCATTGCTTTTGGCTATCCAGTGCCTTCATATAACTGGACTCGAAAAGATGGAGGACGTATCTCACGAAATGCCTATCTCAGCAGCTACAATCGCGTTCTTACCATTCCGAATGCTACAATCAACGATAACGGTGAGTACCTCTGCACTGTCAACAATGATCGCAAAGTCATCAACAAAACGATTACCGTAACGATCTTGATGAAGCCAAACTTCACGATACCGCTCCGTGATAAAATTAAGGATTACAACAGCGAGGTGAGCTTTGTCTGCGAGGCACTTGCTATCCCCGACGTGAATTATACGTGGTATAAGAACGCGGAGCAATTGGACTTTGAGCGGTTAGATCGCGACAAATTCATTATTCAAGATAATGTTCTGACAATTAAATATTTGGATCCGGATAAAGATGACGGGATGTATCAGTGTAAGGCGCAGAATCAGTTAAAAGGTGTATTTACGACGGCACAGCTGCGGGTGCTATCGATGAAGCCTTCGTTTAAGAAACGGCCATTGGAAGCAGAAATTTATGCAATATATAACGGAAATACTACAATTGTGTGCGACCCAGAAGCGGCTCCGCGACCAAAATTCCAATGGAAAAAAGATGGAAATGTTTTGGGTGCTGGTGGTCACCGACGAATATTACCCACCGGCACGCTAATCATATCACCAACGTCCAGGGATGACGAGGGCGTATACACGTGCGTTGCATCAAATGCGTACGGCCGCGAGGAATCACATGCTCGTGTCATTGTTCTGCGTAAGTAAATAATTGAAAAACAAAAGAAGAAAAATCGCGACAAAATATAACCTATCTTTTCTCACAAAAAAAAAAAACAGAGGAACTGCGGTTCACGAGAACTCTTCCTACCCGTGTCATGTCGCAAATCAACGAACTACTGTACTTGCACTGTGATGTCACATATGATGAAGTACTTGATGTTGCCTTCATTTGGACTCATAACGGTCAAGTTATTTTGGACAACGACGATGATGATCGAATTGTAAGTTTATTTTAGTATTTTCACTTTTTTTACCTTTGCAACATACCCTTAATAACAATTATTCTCTTTACGACCTAATAGATTGTGAATTATAACAGTTTGGAGGTGAGAAACGTGACTTTATTAGATAGCGGAGAATACGAGTGCATCGCTAAATCTGCTGTTAATCAAATAGCGACTAAAACCATAGTAACGGTGCAAGGACCGCCAGGTGCTCCAGGTGGTGTTAAGGTTATTGACGTGAAAAAGACATCTGCCGTGCTAGAGTGGATTGATGGCGCGGAAAATGGGCGACCTATTCTCTTCTATAATATTTTGAGTCGAACAAATTGGAACAAAACGTGGGTGAATATATCGGAGGGAGCTCTGGCTCACGAGGTAGACCGGTATACGGGGCGCAAACGTGCCGAAGTTGTGTATCTATCACCTTGGTCAAATTATGAATTTAGCGTGTGCGCTGTAAATGATCTTGGAATTGGTTCACCGAGTGCACCTTCACCATCCACCACGACAAACATCGATCGTCCCTATATTAGTCCACGAAATTTGGGTGGTGGTGGCGGTAAAATTGGCGATCTATCTATATCTTGGGAACCTCTACTACCACAAGAACAAAACAGTAATGGAATTCACTATAAAATATTTTGGCGGCTACACGAAAAGGGACCAAATGGCGAATGGGCCTCGGAAATACTCAAAAATCAAGGCAATGTGGGTAACGCAGTTGTGCAGATTCCGCTCAGCAATTACTACACAAAATACGATGTTAAAATTCAGGCAATAAACGATGTTGGTAGTGGACCCGAATCAAATGTGACTACAATTTACACGGCTGAAGATATGCCACAAGTGGCACCACAGCAACCGATTGCACGTAGTTTCAATTCAACTGCATTAAATATGAGTTGGGTACCAATTGAAGAAACTCGTGAAAAAATACGCGGAAATTTAATTGGACATCGAGTAAGTGTTAAAAAAATTAAGACGCCCTCCTGCCCCCAATAATAAATTATCCTAACTGTTATTTCTTTATTTCAGCTCAAATACTGGCGAAAGGATCATCGCGAGGAGGACGCCGTCTATTATTTATCTCGTACAACAAGAGCTTGGGCGTTAATTGTTGGTTTGGAACCGGATACATACTACTTTGTTAAGGTTATGGCATACAATGCGGCTGGTGAAGGACCAGAGAGTGAACGTTACTTAGGTAAGTGCCCTTAAGCACTTGAACATCCTTAAATAATATAATAAATAAAAAAAAACATTTATTACAACTTTAGAGCGAACATACAGAAAGGCGCCACAAAAACCACCATCATCCGTATTTGTTTACGGCATAAATCCGTCAACTGTGCGTGTTGTTTGGCGTTATGTATCCCCCAGTCAAGAGGAGGAACCAGTACAGGGTTACAAGGTGCGTGTCTGGGAATCCGATCAAGATATGACAACCGCCAATGATACAATCATTCAAGTTGGCAACAAATTAGAATGTTATGTAGATAATTTACAGCCAGGTAAGCAAGCAACAAATAAACCGACAATTTAATTGAAAAAAAAAAAATAAATTACATTTTTATTTCCAGGTAAAACGTATAAAATGCGTGTCCTGGCATTTAGTAATGGCGGTGACGGGCGTATGTCGAGTCCTACACTATATTTCCAAATGGGTAAGACAACAAATGATTAAAAATATATATATATAATGGTGGGGGCGAAAAAATTATGGGTGATTGGTCGCGTGGTGATAATTGTTTTCTGTTTTTATTATTATTTTTAATTCTGTTTACTCCTTTTTTAATTAACCAAAATCTACCTGAATAACCATCATTTCCCCAGTTAATCTTTTATAGCACATATACATTTACACAAAAATTAATATTTTTTATTTACTAAATTCACCACCATACAACCCCCCCCCCCCCCCTATTTACTTTTACATTAAAATCATAAATTTAAAAAAAAATAATAATAAAACAAATCAAAAACAAAAACCAAAAATAAAAAAAAATTCCAGGACAAACAGAGCAATCGAGAAATAGAGGAGTAATAGGAACAACAACAATTTCGACAACAAATCGAATAATTATCTCACTAATACTGGGAACAATTGTGACAATTGTGACACCACAATTGTGATCATCAACAAATCGTCGAAATGCCAATTTTTAACTATCAAAAACCGAAATTCGCAAAAAATTCGCAGCAACAAAAATAGAACAAAGGATTAAAGAAAAAAAAAAAAAAAAAAAAACTACCTCAGAAGAAATTAAATCACGACCAAAAAAGCATAAAGAGAAAGAGGAGTTTATCTAAATAAATAGTCTTAAAAATAGCCTTAAAATGTCGATACAAATAGGAACAAAGAAAATCTAAGACTATGACAAATATTTTGTAGAAACAACAATGATCGAATACCGATGATTATAATAAAATTAATAATTTTAATTTAAAACAAAAAAAATTCCGTCACAATAAATATATTTTTCGCGATGTTTTTCTATTTTTTTTAAATAAAACACGTGCGCCACTGTATACAAATTTACTCAAATTTTACTCGAATATATTTAAAAAAAAAAAAAAAAAAAAAAATATTTATTTCTAAGGGATATCCAGGGGAAAATTGTGTTGTTACGTTCGTTCGCACTGGTCTTACGTACAAAACAACACACACACACACAGATAAAAATTATTTATTTTTTTTTTTTAAATAATTTTCTCCGCTGATTAAATAAGCCATTTTTTAATTAAAAAATAAAGGGTTACATTATTGGTGGTGGGGATGGTGGGGATATAATAAAGTAAAATCAACAAAAATCCACCCCATAAAAAAAAAACCAGAAAAAAAAAAGAACCAAACTAATCAGCCCCTTTATCAGTAATAGAAAATTCGTCCAATGTTTTTTTTAATTAATTAAGTAATTAGTAGTAATTAAGAGCCTTTTATAAATAAATAAATAAATAAAAATAATTATAGAATTATAGAAATTGTATTTTTTGATTGAATAAAAAAAAAAAAAAAAAACGTAAAAATTGTGTTTTTTCTCCTAATCTTTGTACCTTTTTCTCTCAAGGGGAAGTCCATTAATTATGTCAACAAAATACTGGAGAACTGGAGGGATGATTGAAAAAGATTGACAATTATTGAAATTTCTATGAAATAATTTTATTTTTTGTAGACTTATAGTTTGAAAAGTGGAAGGTGGTGGTGGTGGTCGGTTGGGGGCAGGGGAATCAAAAATTTCCTAAAAATCGTTAATATAATTTATGGACGAAAACCGTAGTATTTATAACATTATCCGACACTTGAAAATAAACTATCCGAATATTAAAAATTCTGAAATCAAAAATAATTCTATCACTATCCGGATGAGTATTCCATATATCCGTATTCCGAATAATAATAAATCGTTAAAATATATAAAATTATCATCGCGCAACATTTTAGCACAATTATAACTGGTCGTGCTACGTGGTAGCTGTTGTGGTTTGTGGTAATCATTAATCAATGCATTAGACTTATGATCAACATAAAGTGCAGTGATGGCAAACCTTTTTTGACAAGAAGGTCAAATTTTCGTTAGGTATTTCTTTATATCAGTAGCTTCGTTGGTCACATATGTTACTTATATCACCAGTGGGCACATATTTCGTTAATTCAGTTAATTCATTACTAAATTTATTTTTATTAAAGACAAAAAAGAAATCTACCCGAAAATCCGTTTCTTCATTGGATAGAATAATTATTTGGTAATGAATTTCCCATACACGTTTAATATAATATATTTTTTGATTTTAATTTTTAGTGTTGTATTTTCTGTAATAATTCGGAAAAGACATGTTTGTGTCTACTTCGGAAATCAATGTTTGGGCTATTTTAAAAAGCTTACGCGTGTCATAGGTTCGCCATCACTGATCAAGTAGTAGCAGTAGTGATAGTAGTAGCAGCAGTAGTAGTAATATTACATCGAAAAATAACAAAACAATAACCGATTATAAAATGAATCAGCGAACGCTTATTATAGGTAACAAAAAAACAACAATTACAAAAATAATTAAAATTCAAAATTAAATAATAAAAAACTCACTGAATGCATAAAGAAAGAAAGAAAGAAAAAAAGAAAGAAGAAAAAAAACTTTCTTTTTATTTATTTTCTTATGCTTTTACTACTGCTGCTGCTGCTGCTGCTGCTGCTGTTTCTGATTACCCGAAAATTATAACATTTTTATTTTGTTCTTATAACCGCGATTATTATGCATTAATTTCTTTTCTCTTATTTATTCATATAATTAAACAATTATAACATTAACATTCAAAAAGCTAAACAAAATAAAAGAAAATAAAAGAAAGTAAATTTTACACGTTTTTTTTCAAGTGCAAGGTGGATAGTAGA
This sequence comes from Ptychoptera contaminata, assembly GCA_963942525.1. Taxonomy (NCBI): domain Eukaryota; kingdom Metazoa; phylum Arthropoda; class Insecta; order Diptera; family Ptychopteridae; genus Ptychoptera; species Ptychoptera contaminata. The sequence goes on along the minus strand of OZ012640.1, from coordinate 3,785,687 downwards.
ATGCTAGACCAGTGATGGTGAACCTTTTTTCATAATTGGGTCAAATTTTCGTTAATTATTTCGTTTTTAACGCTAGTTCGTTGGGGTCACAAAAACCAGAGGACTTTATAAAGGACTGGGATTGTTTCAGCTAGTTTTTTTTTTTGTAATACTACGCTAATATTCCGTATTCATGCGTTTAACACATTAATCAGTCAATTCATAACAAAGTTTATTGCTTGGTTGAAAAATTTTACAAAAAATGATTATGACTATTTCCTAGGACTTTTTAGAGCCGACATGTTGACAATTTGGGTGCTACCTCTACATCTACAAAAGCAATACCTAATTCAAGCTGATAAGTGTCAAAAATTAAAAACCAAAAACAACCAGTATCCTGTCTAAATTCAAACAAAACATATATAAGGCCTAGAAATATATGTACCAATATATACTGTACGTCAGAGGTCCGAAGGAGTTAAAGAATTAAACATTTTAAAGGATCAACTAAATCATTTTTTAGTTTTTTTTTTTGTGATTCGTGTTGTAATTGTAGTTGGCCTGACAATAATATGATCTTTATACAGCAAATCTAACACACTAGATCTCTTTTTAAAAGCGTCCAACTGACGAAATTATTCTTTTATCTACTTGTTTTGGGTAAAATTTTATAATTCATTGATGTCTTGTACCTAATATTGAAAAAGTTTTCGATTTAAGTCTTCCTGATGTTTATCTAAATCAGGACTTTCGCTTCAAGTTGTTAGCAAATTAGCACTTTTTTAAGAATATTTTTTTTTTTTTTTATACTGAAATTGACATGTTTAGGAATTATGATGTCACGTTGAACTGTGTATAGCTTTGAGATGCCATGTAAATTTTATGATATGAGATCTAAGATATTTGTGTACATTAGTTTTAAAGAATTGGACATTAAATTGGTTTGTGTTCTGTACGAGTAAAGAAATCGTTTTGGAGCTTCGATGTTCGCACAGTACTTAAAGTTACCGCTCGTCCGTGGGTTGTAGTTTCAGTCCTTGTTTCTTGTCTTTACGTCCCGACGATGCTTAAGCGAGTCTAATTTGTTCGTGATTTCGGGTATTGTACATACATTTGCGAATATTCCTTCGTTTGTGGAATATTCTCTGATTGCAGATAAATGATTAATGTCATTAAACGTGGCTTTTCTACGTCTCTAGTCGCAGTCTATTGTTTGTAATAAAGTAAAAAAAAAAAAAAAAAAAATGTATAATAAACCCTAAGGAGTTATTCATGTAGCACAATATGCCAGATGAATTTTTATTACAAATTTTTATGAACGAATATACCAAATGCATGCATAATTTACAAAATGCTGATGAAATTGATACAAAAAAAAAATTCTAATAAACAATGGAATGTGAGATCGTAGAAAATCGTACGTAAAAAAAAAATGTAAAAAATAAAATCACTGACCTTTGGAAATTAAACGATTCAATGTCCATTGTCCAGTACCTTCCAGTATCTGCGATGTTTAATTATCCCGTGGTGTCGTTTAATTACAACGATGCTGTGTTGTTCTATCCAGAATGGGAGAATCATCTAGATCAGGGTTTTCCAACCCTTTTATTGCATGTCACTGCCTCCACCCATTTAAACCGTTCTATGCCCCTAGATGATAGAATCTCTAACGTTATCCATTAAACAGCAAAAGAAAAAAGTCCAAGAATTCTTTAAGAAAAGAAAAGACAAAAAAAAAATTCATTAGTATTTGTTTATTTATTCATGAATGAACAATACGAGTATATATAGCAACAGGTAAGTTAATGGACAAACAGGATAGGGTAAATAGCGATGTGCGTGGTTTCTAATTTCTACTTATTTTTCTTTTTTTGCTAAATTAGTAAAAAAAAAATCTTAGAGACGGTCTGTCTCGACACAATATAAAAATGTTAAAATAGTTCATCAGTAGATTGTGCAACAGGAACGTACAATATTCGACAATAAATGTCAGAATTTAAGAAACATAGTAACACCTACATAGCTTGATCGGTGACCGTTTTACCATCAAAACGACGATGCAAGTAAAAATCTACACAAATTGTCGATTAAGTGTTTTTTAATGCATTAAACGTATTTCGGATAAGCAAAAGGATTAACAATAATCATGTGGGAATAACAGACAGACGACAACAAGAATAAAGAATTTTTTTTTTTTTTTTGTTTTTTTTACCAACCTAGCTAGGTCAGTTATTTTCACATTGTGTATTGTTGTTGAGGATTCTTCTTTGTAATAAAAATTCATATTTTAGCGCACATAATACACACAATTATACAATTTAGTTATTAATTTTTTCATATTAAAATTCTTAATTAAATTAAATAATAATAATAATCCTCCCCACACATCACATTGTTTTCTTAATTAATTTTAACAAATAACAAAAAACAAATTACAGCTATTTGTTTGTTTATTATTGTATATTGGTGCGGCAAATGTTTGTGCGGATAATTGAAATTACATGATTATTCTGTATGTTTGTGTATGTTTGACGACGACGACGACGATGATGCCAAAACAAACAGAAATAATAATAATAATGAAGAAAACACACACACACACACACACAAAATAAACAATTTTTTATGTGCGCTAAAAAAAAAAATGTAATAAAAAAAGAAAGAAAGAAAACAAAACAAAACATATTAAAAAAAAGTGGAACATTGACCTAAAAATTCACTTTATTATGAATGATGATGATGATGATGATGATGATGAATATAATGTGGAGAGTAGAGAAAGAGATAGATACAGAGAAAGAGAGAGAGAGAGAGGGGAGTGGAGAAATATGATATAAAAAATAAATACAATAAGCAGCCAAGCATTAACCAGTAATAATAATAATAATAATAATTCAATGTCGCGGCGTTAAAATTACAGCAAATTTTCAGCACAGAGATTTTTTTTATTAGTTTTGCAAAAAAAAAAAAATTTAGAGCAAATGAAAATTTAATGACAAAAAAAAGAAAACAACAATCGCATACTTTTTCAACAAAATAATTATTTAAATTATTATCCAGTTAAATGTATTAATCTAAGATCTCAAGTTACATTTAAGACAGACAGATAGACAGACAGACAGATAGGTAGGTAGATAATGCAGTGATGCTGCTGCTGCTGCTACTGCCTAGATTTTTTATCCCAGTTTCCAAAATTCTTTATGAGGATATACGAATCAATAAAATAAAATCATATAGAATACCTTTGTTATGATTTTACCGCAGCTACAAACCACAAGCGCTATCCAAGTAGCACGATCAATTATAAATACGTTAAAAAAAAAAAAATCTTACGCAATTATTTATTCTATTTTAATTTCTCCAAAAATTCTTGACACCCACAAAATGCACCATTTATTGCACTCTAAATGTATTTAAAAAAAAAAACTTTCATAGAATTTAAAAGTGTCTGTATCTGTAGTTGTAGCTGTGATTTTGTGGTATTATTACCAGTTACCTCGCGATAAATAATTGCTTTTTTCTGTTTTTTTTTTTTCAATTAACCGTTCAACAAACAGGATGTAAAGAAAGTCAATATATATAAAATAATAAAAATAGGTTATTTAACAAAAAAAAAAATATTATTATTATTATTATTTAATTTCTCCACATTTTTATTTTCTATCTTTTTTACTCTTTCTTACATGATCGCGATGATCGCCTACAGGTAAATAAAAACAATAACAACAACAACAGCTAAACCAATAACAAATAAGAAAGTGATTTTTTTTTCTTTTTCTACTGTTTTCAATACCAAATTTGAAAAAGAAAAAGAAAAAGAAACGAAAAAAAGAAAATCCATTGTATTTGCACATATAGCATGCATAATAATCATAATAATAAACATAATAAATGGTGGAAAGCGAACCGCGAAATTTACCTATGACAGTGGCAATGGTAGAAAATAAACATAACTTATATTATTCAATGTCAAGACTTTTTATTATTATTATTATTGTTTAATTTTTTTTTTTTATTTTTTTCGCTGTTACTAAACCGTTGATTCTATTATGTTTTATATATATACATTGTGCGCGTGTGCTAATTTCTATTATCTCACATTTACACAACAATAAAATCACATTCTCATTTTATTTAACCTAAATAGCATTTGTTTAATTGAATCCATTGTTGTGGTTGATTCATTAAAGCAAAAAAAAAGACACAAATTGGGTTATGCCAGCAATTCAGGTAGGATCTGTCGTTTTTAATAAATAAATTATTGCAAGGTGGTAAAGAGGGAAGAATTTGCAAAAAAAAAAACAAAAAAACAAGAGTGAAAGTACCACCAAAAAGGCAGGTAGAGAGGCGACAATAACGAAACACCCACCAAATCATATGTAATGAAGGTACCACTTGGTGAGTCTCCAAATCTCCTTGTCCAAATCTCCTTGAAATTCAATTAATATAAAAAAAACACCGTGATTTATACGCGATTTAATTATGCAAAACAAAAACAAAAAAATGTTTCCATCATTCTAGACAAGAATTAAATTAAATAAATGCATTTATTAGGTGTTAAATAGGTGATAATGCAATTACCAGGCAACACGTACTACTTACATAGGGGACATTCCATTAATTATGTCAACAAAATAAGGGGTTTTAAAAATTTCTATGAAATAATTTAATATTTTGTAGACTAATAGTGGGGTACATGGAGGAGATGGGAGGGGTTTTCAAAAATTCCCTAAGACAACACCGTTGACATAATAATGTTATGAATGTCCCCTTAGTAAAAAATACCAAAGGAAAAATATAAATAAACTGAAATTGGAAAAATAAATGAAAAAACAAAAATGAAAAAAAAACTCTTATTAACCGTAATTACAGCAGCAACAACAACAACAACAATAACAACCGTAATTTAATTTTATCGCTGTTTTTTTTTTATTATTATTTTTATTTCATCCATTATGACATAAATCGTTACTTTCTCCCATGAACTAAATTCTTATTTTGCTTGTTTATTAATTGGATGCTGTATTTGTGTATATATATATATGTGTGTGTGTGTATGTGTGTGTGTATATATATATTATACTGATTAAACAATCTCTCCTCCTCAATTATTCATTCATTCATCATTAAATCTAAATAAAAATTATTTAATACTTTACACAAACAAAAAAAAATTCTCTCCTCTTTCGTGTATTGATTTATTTTCTTTTTCAAAGTGGTTGGAGTATGGAGGGGTGTGTGGTGGGGTCAAGAGTCCGGAAATTTACTATTTTATTTGTATAGAGAAAACTAAAAAAAAAAAAAAAAATTATCTAGGGCAAATCGTGCATCCGCGTGCTCACTCGCGCGCATATAGAAAAAATAAAATTTCTTTTCTTTCTCTGATATAAATTATTATTTTTTCTCTCTCTTTTTTTTTTTTTAATTATAAATATAATTAATTTCTATAATTAGAATGATAAGATCATATATATATATATATATGTGTATAGAGATAGATAGAGCAAGAAAACAACACACAACAAATATGTAATAATAATAATAATAATAACAATGTATAGGTAAATGTAATGTATATGTAAAATGTTGTAAAGAAATCAAAAATAAAGAAATTAAGGTCAATTCACACGACACAATACACAACCAAACGAAGTTAATAATTCTATACTCTTTACAAAAAAAAAATCAAATTAAATTAAATTAAAATCGCGTTTTCTCTTCTCTAGGCAAACAAAAGAAAAAAATCTTTCACTTTATGTAAGAATAATAAAAAAAAAAAATTAACATTATTTACGCACAGCACAGAGGGGTATCTTAAAGTGATAAAATATGAATAAATATATTTACCCCTCCGTATAATAAATTAACCGATACAATAATTTAGAAAGGGGAAAACCAAAGGGTTAATCAAATAAATGTACCCTTATCTCGCCCTTCTTACGTATCTTCCTCCCTACTACCTAACCACCTACCAACAGCAACAAAAATTAAATCGACAAAAATCATTTCTAGTTGATTGATAGATATTTCGCGATTATTTTTTGCTAAAAAAAAAAAAAAAACGAAGCTTTTACTACACACAAACACCATAGATAAACGAAAAGCGGATATACACTTACCTCGCGATAATAATAATAAAAAAAAAAGAAAATAAATTTCTTTCATTCTCTATTTTTATTATTATTTAAAAAAAGAAAAGAAAACAACAAATAGTGAAATTTTCTCGCTATTTCGTTACTTGGAGGTTATTCATATTTATATTTTTTTTCTTTTTCTTGTTTTGTTGTAACAATTCATTATGAAAGCGCGACACACAACACAATAATAATAATAAAGAAAAATAAAAACATTTTATAATAATATAAACTTTTATGTAAAGAAAATAATAATAATAATTAGCTTAAGTCGTTATACGCTGACGCCACCAACAACAGGTAAAAGAAAAAAAAAAAAAGTAAATCATAAACAAAGAGAAATTTTTACTTTCATAATGCGAGGCGGTGGCAAGTTGAAAAACAATTTTTTTCATTTTTTTTTTAATATTAAAATTAAAATCAACAAAAATACCTTAAACTAGATAAGAGTAATTACTTAAGCACATCCGTGAACTTTATTTAACAAAATGATACTGAATCTCCTGTCAGTGAAATAAACATACATTTGCTATAAAATTGATAGAAAAAATATTCTCCAATTTGAAAAAAAAAAAAACAAAAAAAAAAAAAATACCCTAATTATTATTTAATAAGACGGAGAATTTATCTAATCTCTACACATTTATTAATTTTTTTAATAACAAAAAACAAAGGAGAAAAAAATATCCCCAATTTGAGAAAGACAACTTAAAGAAAAGAAAAGAAAAGAAAAGAAATACCGAAATTATTTATTATTAACAAGAAGGACATTTTAAATAGAGGAGAAGCTATATCCATCAAACCTTTAATTTAATTAACAAAAAGCAAAGGAAAAAGCAAATATTCATAATTTTTCCCCAATTCAAAAAGTACCAAAATAAAAAAAAACCCCTAATAATTATTAACAAGAAGGAATTTATTTATTCTCCACACATCCCATTAATTTATTTGACAAAAAGTAAAAAAAAGGGGAAAAATATCACTTATTTTTCCCCAATTTGAAAACAAAAAACCCCTAATAATTATTAACAAGAAGGAATTTATTCAAACTCCACACATACATTAATTAATTAAACAAAAATAAGAAAAGGAGAAAAAAATTATTCCTAATTTTTCCCCAATTTGAAAAATAACTAAAAAAAAAAAAAATACCTAAATTATAAATTAACAAGAAGGAATTTTAAATAGAGGAGAAGCTATAGCTATATCGATAGGAATTCCACAATTCAATGAAATCTTAATGATATTTTTGATTAAAGCCAACAACACAGCGACTTTTGGTGCATAATATTGCGCTCTATGTAATTTCACTACGGTAGCCAGTCCAGTGTGATGGGCAAATACAATGACCGCCGTTAATAACAAGCATAATTTATTTATTTTTTTTACTTATGCTTACACAAACGACACAGTTCCTTAAACTTAACCTTCGCAAAATAATGTTATTTTAAATTTCTCTCTCTCTCTCTCTGCTCTGCTCTTAGTAACAATTTTGTAATTCGCGAATTGTTTACAAAAAAAAATAAAACACTGTAAATGTGTCTGTGAGAATTAACAACAAAAAATTTATTCGCGAATTTTTTTTTGTATTTTCTCAAGTTAATTTAAACAAATAAAAACACTTATTTAATGGGCGCATCAGCATCAGAGGATGCACATTATATGCATGCATGCATGTCACTGTTGGTAAAAAAAAAAAAAAAAAAAAAAAAAAAAACCGCAGTGAAACCGGTTTTTAGCGAGCCCTAAATTCGTAAAATTAAATAATAAAAGAGAATTTTTTTCGCAATGTTTTCGCGAGTAAAAAAAAAATATAAATATTAAAATTGGTGATTAGTAGGGACGGAGGGGTGTAGGATAGGGTATTAAAAAGGTTCAAAAAGGAAACGACAACGGAAGACGGAAGAAACATATAAAACAAGGTCATTGCAATTGCACAGCAGCATCAGCATCAGCAGCAGCAACATAAAAGCAACGTGTGCGCACGCGGTTATACGCGAATAATAATGCAATTCGCTGCAGTTGATCTTAAATATTTATTTTCTTGTTTTTTTTTTTGTTTTTTATTTAAAGAGAAGCAAAAGGGTTTTTCAACATCAACCATAACCTACGGTACATTACGATGTTATTTCCGCAACAATATATCTATGTATGTATGTGACCGACCAATAAAAAATTCCGTTGATTACAAAGATCGCATAGTGTGTAATCAGTAGTGATTGTCACAAGTGCAGTCAGTGTATGCACTCTTTGTTTTTCTTTAAAACAAAGGAATTTTCTTCTTTCTTTTTTTTTGCACACACATGAGAATTTTTATTACTTAATTTCGTATCACGCGCAAAAAGGGGAGACAAATAAATATCAAAAAAAAATGTTTAAAATTATCTGCGTAGTTTGTTGTTGCTGCAAATCGTAGCTGGCAGCAACCAACATTAGTTAAAGGAAAAATTATTATTGCTGTTGTTGTTGTTTTGTTTTTTTTTTTTTTGCACATGTGATTTATGCATGTAATTTTTGCGATTATATTTTGTGGAAAAACAAATTCTATTTGTATGAGTAGAAGAACATTGAATGTGGGGCCTGATGTTTTTCGAAATTTTATTTATTGCATAATTGGGGAATACGCAAAACGATCTTATTCGGGAATATTTTCGATTCTCGTCCCCCAAATACCAAACAACCACCGTCGGGGTTGGATCTAATTATAAAACAATATAGTTACGAATCAGCGTACCACCCACCACCATCATCAACCACAAAATATATTCTTGGCTAGACAGACAGACAAGCACACGTTAAGAGAAAAAAAATAGCAAAATAGAAATGTATTTGATTTAATAAAATACATTACAATGGGGGTATTAGTGAATGGGTGGATGGGTGAATGGATGAATGGATATTTGCCAAATAAATAAAAAATAATAAAAAAAGGAAAGAAAAGTAACTAAAATACCTAAATTCATTCTCGATCTCTCTATTAAATAATTCGCTTATGTGTATATGTTGGTCTTTGTGTCGCCGTGTCGCGAAAAATAAATAAAAAATTAATTGTTTTTTGTTTGCAAAACAAAACAAAACAAAAAATTATAACAATATTTTTTCTCTTTTTTTTTTGCATTAGCCTTCAGCTGTCACTGACCCTGTACAAGTTTGTTTTGCATTTTTCTTCTTTTTTTTTTTTTTTGCATTAATTTAATTTAATTTTATGCGAATAAAAATAAAACAGAGATAGGCGAAACGCGGAGAAGTAAAAAATCATAAAGTAATATCAACAGTAGCCCGCGCCACCACATTGAACAAAAATATTAATTTATAAAAAAAAAATTGCAATATTTTGCTAATTTTGTGCAAATATTTCTTTGTTTTGTAATAAAATTAAATATATATATATATTACAAACGCAACACACAACAAAACAACAATTTATTTTTATATAAATAAAAATTTGCAACAAAAAAAATAATAAAATAAATAAATAAATAATATTTATATATAATATGCAAGGTCTTGCGTCATTGCATCGCGCCTAATAAAATTCACATACACATTTGTATAGTTGGCTGGCTGGCAGGCATGCAGGCAGGCTGACAGGCTGACAGGCAGGCAGGCAGCAGCCTTCAAATAAATACTTTTTTTAATATTAATTTTATTTTTGCAAATTTTTGCCCTTTGTCTTGTTTCTCTTACTGTTTTTGCAGCCTTAAATAATAATAAATTTATATAAAAAATACAGTAAAGATCCAGAAACAAAAAATTAGAAATATATGTTTACCACCCACCACCCAATTGATAACACCCTAACCAAAATAAAATTCTCAACTAATTATTTAATAACCTTGGTCAATGTACTGATATCAAATGTCTACATTTCGCCACTAAATAAATGCAAAAATAAAAAAATTTGCATTTTGTATTCCGCATATCGATCACAGATCGACCATTTGTGGTAGCGAATCGAAAAACGAGTACAATCGATAGGGGTACAACCATAATAAAGGGGAAAATAGCATAAAATTTCTCAAAAACCAAATATGGTTTACACCAATGGATAGAAAATGTTTCTTTATGCGAAATTAAAATCACAAATAGCAGCCACAAAGCAAGCCCAGCCAGCAGCCAGTGAATAGCAACAACAACAATGCGAATTAAAATTTTTTTAAAAAGGAAAAAAAAAGCAAAAAAAAAATTGCAAAAATTCGCAGCCAGACAGACAAAGAAACAGATTTTTTTTTTTATTTTTTTGCAAATTTATTTATGATGTATGGGATGATGATGCAGGCAGGCAGGCAGGCAAGCAGGCAGGCATGCAAGCATGCAAACAGGCAAACAGCCGGCTGGCTGCTAATAAAAATAATTTCTGAGATTATTGAACGTGTTCAAGGGTTTTTCACTATTTTTTACTAATTGTGTGTGATAGTGGTGGTGGTAATGGTGGTGGTGGTGGTTGGTTGTTTAATTTAGTATATTATAGCTGCGATATATAAAACATCGAAATTGTGACAAAAAACATGACAATTGGAATGTGCATTCATTTTCTCACTAACAAAAAAAAAAAAAAAAAATAAACCCATCATAATCAATGTATGCACAACTTACTGGACTCTTTTTAATCACCTTAATCCTTTCTTTTATTTACCCAAAACAACAAATTCCCCATTTGAGTAAGTTTTTTTTTTTTTCCATCAAAATTTTTACACAAAAACTAAATTATACTCCTCTTTAACAACACCCCTTCGGACATTGACATACAGTATATACTGGTATTTCAAGGCTTTATATATGTTTTATTTCAATTATGGTAGGATAGGTGGGATAGGTGGGGAGGAGGGGTTGTTATTTTTAACACTTATTAGCTTATTATACTCTATAAATAGACTGATCGTATAATATTGAGAGCAGTAATTTTTTTTTTTTTTTTGCTGACAACAATCTATTGACAAGGTCTGTCAGGGGTTAAAATCATCAACATTAACAGCTAATTCTAGCAAATAAATATTATCTAGTCGAATAACAAATACATACAGATATGATAATAATAATAAAATGTAAATCGGGAGCAAATTTGCAAATAATAATCATAAAATACACAAACAACGACATTGACCTATATAAATATATGTATATAAAAAATTTCTTTTTTCATTAAATTAAATAATTTTTATTCATTTAATAACGATTCCACGCTATTTATGTACTTGTCGTGCTCTTATATATATATATATATATATATGTGTGTGTGTGTGTGTGTGTATATATATATATATAATGTAATGTAATGTAATTTCGATGAACTAGAAAAATTCATAATAATAATAATAACTTTCTCTTCTTACATGTAATAGCGCGGCGTAGTAGCATCAGCAACAGCAGCAGCAGCAGAAACAACGACCGCAAACTAACCAACCAACCAACCAAACAAGCCAAAGAAAGAAAGCTTTTTCGTTTTTTTTTTGTTTTTAAAGAAAAGCTAACACAATTATTACCGGATAATAAAGCAGAGCAAATAGGCATCAGCAGCAGCAACAATAATAACAGCTTTTTTATTTAAAAAAAAAAAAAATTAGCTAATAAATTATTTAATTTCTTTTTTTCTTTATTATTTATTATTATTATTATATATAGAGAGAAATTATTAATTATTACTACTTCACAGTCACACAATCACACTGCTACTGACTTTTAATTTATCAAAAACAAAAATAAAAATCCCCATTTAGTACTTTTTCTTTTCTCCTTTAATTCTCCTTTAACATCCCTACGGGACATTGAGATACATACGCCTCTATTCACGATTTACACGTTTAGATATGTTCCACAGAAATTCCCGTAAATTAAAATCACGTAAAAAAAAAAGTGCTCAGTGATGTGTATATGAATGAGATGAATGAGACTTACCATCAACCATACCGTGACATAAAAAAAAACTGAACTTAAGTAACGGGAAGACTTAATTTGAGTAATTTTTCGGCAGATGGTATAAAAATGGTTTTTTGGGATGTTTTTTTTTTGTAGTTTCTGCCCGGCAATATATACCGGAAGATTGTAGTAAAATTTTGAAAAATTTTGCAAATTTAAAAAATTCCCCGCAAAACAGTCTGGACATGTCACGGATGCAAATGGTGCAATCGATTGGTTAAGTGTTAAACAACATAATCGTATTTTTGTCATTTTTGTTTTGAATTGCTCCGATTCAATGAAATTAATTATTAAAAAATATTTTTTTTCATACATTTCACTTTGAATAATCAACAAAATACAAATGAACGGCGCGGCGTAATATTTGACCGCGATTTCTCTTCATATTATTATTATTATTATTGCTGCTGCTGCTGCTGCTGCTGCTGTTGGTTACCTGTTGTTGGTGATGCGCTGTTTTTTTTTCTTATTCTTCTTTTGTCGATTATTAAACTTTTCTTTCTATTGTTTATTTTATTATCGGAATTGCGTACGCGATTAATAATATTAAATTAAATAGACGAACACATAGGGTGAACACGTCATTGGTGGTGTCGTTACGTAATACAACAATAAAAAAAAAATTCTAGTGAATTTTCCGTTTATAAAATTCCAATCAAAATGTGCAGCCGTAAAAACTTTATTTTGCTAAATTGTTAATTATTTTTCTGTATTCGCGATTTTGTTACTTTTCTATTCGTAAATTCAATATAAAAATTTTCTTAGATATTTTTTTCAATTAACTTTTCTATAGGTTGATTTTTCTTTTCTTAATTGTTTTCGCTATTTTATTGTAAATTTCTTGTAATTTTTCAAACCACCACCCTCCTCCCAATTGTAATATTCTCAACAATAGAAGTTCTTTTCTCAATAAAGAAACAGAAAAAATGTTTTGTGTTTTTGTTTTTTTTTTTTGAAAAGAAAATCAAACAAATCTACCGCCGAACCACCCTAAACAACAACAACAATCCACTCATCAATCCACCATTTAGCACATTTTGATTACGTCATCGTCGATAATTTATTGTTTCAAATCAAAAAGGCTGGCTTTTGTTGTTTTTTTTTTTCATTTCTATGCAAAACCAAAATCGTGTTTTTTTTTTTTTGCACCAACTTCATAATGCAAAAAAAAACAAAAAACATAATTATCAGAATCCACAATGTTGCGCTCAATATGCGCCACCAAAATTATATAATTTTTTCTTGTATTTCAAGCGCTTTTATGGATAATAATTGATAACAACTGTGTGTGGGTGGGTGGTTATGTTTGGTTGGTTGAGTGGTTGTGTTGTTCCAATTAACACAATGCAACCGTGAACAATCGTGAAAAATCGTGAAAAACCGTGAAAAGAAGGATTGTTTTTCGCATAAAATAACAACAAAATAAAAAATATATAGAGGTTTAACCTTTAAAGTTTAAACACAATGTCGGGAGGGTTAGGAGAGGTGGTTATTGTACAACTCGCGCTTTCAAGTTCAAGTTTAAAAAGTTTTTTTTTTTTTTTAATTACGTTAAATATTATTACATGATGTGGGATGATGAAGAGAAGGAGAGAAGTAAATAAAGTAAGAAAGCAAGAAAATTATGCTTAATGTGTGTGCTTTTTGTGCTTAGAGTAAAAGTACAAAAAATAAAAATAAAAAAAAAAAAATAAATAAAGAAAAGAAAAGAAAAGAAAACTAGTGAAAGGTAAATAAAAAAAAAAATAAAAGAAAACTATGCAGGCAGGCAGGCAGGCAGGCAGGCAACAATGAAATACACACACACACACATGCACAAGACAAATTATTATCAGATCGTGGCGAATGTAGATACAACAATACCATCCATCCCACCACCGCCACCATCAACCCCACTCTTTCTTTACATAAACGATATGTTTTTGTTTTTCATCTATCTAACTCCTCTTACTTTTGTAAATTTTGTAATTTGGACCCCCTCGGCACAGAGTAAGTAACACAACAACCAGCATTTAGGCATAATAGGCTATAATGCATAATTTATGTTCTATTTTTACATCATCATCATCATCATGATCATCATCATAATCATCAACAACAATCAACACCCATTGATCAACAACAACAACAACATCGCGGTCAAATTTACAAAAACACATTCTAAGTAACACACAGTGGATGTTAAAAATTTCTCTTTTTTTTTCTTTTGCTTTCTTTCATTTTTTAATAAATTTTTTCATTAATTCAGATAACCATACACACACACACACACACCCACTCATCGATTCATCTGGATTAGAAAATTTCTCCTTCATCCCCCTAATATTCTCGGATAGTAAATTTACGTTAATCTCCACTAAATTATCTTAGTTACTATGCCACCCCTCCGCATAGACCGCTTACTGCTACATTGTAGGGATGCAGCAATATTATCCAAAAATTACATTCATACTTCGTTTAACGGTCTAGATAAGTTTCTAAGGAACAAAAAAATATGCCATAATTAAAGTAAATGGTCGTGTGGCCGTATAACGAGATATATGCGTGTGTAATATATGCAATCAAATAGCAACAATAACAACTAATAACAAAAGCTTTCATCAATAATGACAATGATATCTCGTAGCACACATACACAATTATTATAATAATAAGCAGTAATAGTAGTAGTAGTAGTAGTAGTTATAGTACTTGTACATGTAATTGTATTTGTTAAAACAGAAACAACAACGGCAGCAACAGCAGCAGCAACATTTCATTAACAAACAATAACAACAATAACGATAGCGCCAACATCGACAACACGACAGCGAAAAAAAAGCTCCAATAATAAAATAAAATAAAATAAAAAAATTATTTTTTATTTCTCAAATACAAATGAAAATTGAAAAAAGTGAAATAAAATAAAATAAAATAAAAATTTTTTCTTACATTTCAAGGTTTCATATAATTCTCATAATTTTATTAACGCTATATTATATCTGACTTTACAGCTGGTCGGACGCGGATCGCGAAAAAAAATTTTTTTTTTTATTTTTGTTTTGTGTATTGTTTAAAAAAAAAAAAAAAAAACATAAATGGATTTATTTAAGAAAATTAAATAATTAAAGTTTAAGTCATCAGCAGTAACAGTAGCAGCTGTAGCAGCAACAGTAGTAGAAGAAGAAGAGACCACGAATCATCTGAATCATCTAAAATCAACCAACTAACCAACTAACCACCCCGATCAGCCAATCAACCCGATTGACTTTTATACAGAAAAATATAAAGCAAAAAAAAAAAAATAAAGAAAAATTTTATTTTCGAATTAATCGCGAAAAGTAATTAATAAAATTTTTCGATATTTTTTCTAATCTGATCGCGAAAAAATAAAATCATCAGACACCATCAGCAGCAGCAACAGGAACAGACAACAGGAGGATCGTGAAGCATTCACATGATCACATCACCAGTCTATTCTCACCAACAAATATTCAGTGTAATTTTGTTTGCTGTTTTAATTACTCGTGTTTTTTGGCGATTGTGATAAAAATTAATTTGCAAAAAAAAAAAAAAAGACAATTTCCCAAAAAAAGTGCAAAAAAAAAAAATTAGTGTTTTCTAATTTTTCTAAGAAAAATCAGAACTAGAAACAGCGAATATACCGAATTAAGGTATTTCCAAAGAAATTACGTTTAAAGTGTTTGCGCGCCCACGAGAAAATCGTGAAAAACTTTTCTTTTATAAAAAAAAAAAAAAACTTGTTAATTTTTTTTGGTTTTTCCCCAAAAGTGATTTTTTTTTTTTTTGGTTTTTCCTTCGTTCGTTTGTTTTGTTTTGTTTTTAGTGAGACAAAATTTATAACCGTGAGAAGACATTTAATTAATTTAATAAATAAATAGTATAACTGTACTATTTGCAAAAAACACCAAAGATAGGGTGGTGAAACTCTTAAAGGTGTTTAAACAACATCCAAAAAAAATCACTTAATGTTTCCTGCATCAGCAGCAGCATCAGCGATTTTCAACAAAATTAATTGCAAATTAATTAATTAATAAAATTAAAAAAAAAATGTTCTTTGTGTATTTATAGTGAGTGGTGTTAGTGTTTCGGTTTTAAACAAACCAAAAAAAAAAAGGACATAAATAGACAGACAGACACCCACAGAGAGAGAGAGTGATATAAATCAAAATCACTAAGAAGAAATTTAATTAAACAAAAAAAAAATAATAAAAAACATTACACCCCCCGTGTACTAGTGCAATTAGATTTCAATTGTTTTCGCCAACAGAAAAAACTTTAATTTTTTTAAATTAGAAAAAATTTCAATAATAATGCATCCGGATCCAGGACTTGTTTTTACAACACCACCAGGTAAAAAAAAAAAAAAAAAGAAGAAAAATTCTTAATTAAAATTCTTAATTAAAATTCTTAATTAAAATATTAAATTCAAATAAAATTCAAACTTAATTAAATCTTAATTTAAATCTTAATAATTCCCCTTTTTACCTTTAATTAATTAAAAACGAAATTTTTATCCGCTAATTCCATAAACAATTCTTTAGTAAAAAATTCTATTTTTTTTTTTTTTTTTGCAACAAAAATTAACAAAAAACAATATTAATTTATCGCAATCGCAATCATTAAACCACAAAATACTGTCAAAAGTGTAACGGTCAAAAGTTTATATTTAAATATTTACAAAGTTAGTCAGTCACTCAGTCAGTAATACCATCAACATCATAATCATCATAATCATTCATTACTAAATCATAACAAAACGACAAATAATAATAATAATAATAATAATCGGTAAAAAATAAGCACATTTTTCCATTCTGCTTTCTACACACACCACACACAACAACAACAAAAATAACAGCATAAAAAGCATATTATGTCTAAAGTAGTTATTGCTGCTGCTGCTGCTGCGACTGCTACTGTTATTGACCCATCACATCATTGCATTTTAAACAGCGAAAAAAAAAAGCAAAACAAAAGAAAAGAAAAGAAAAAGCTTTAAATTTCTCTATGCAACAAAAAATAACAACAAGACAATTAACAAAAGAAAAAAAAATTAAGTAATAAAATTAAAGAAAATAATAATTAAAATAACAACAACAACAATAAATTAGGTGAAGTAAAAAGAAAGTAAGATGGTATTTGTTATAAGTATTAGCAGCAGCAGCAGTGGTAGTATTAGCAATGGTAGTATTAGCAGCAGCAACAGTAATAATAATAGCAAGCGAAGAGAGCGAAAATTATTTGACATAATTTTCTCTTTTTTTTTTTTTTTATATATATTTACACAAAAATGCACAATAAAAAAAAAAAAAAATAATCAAGAGAAATTTTTATAATAATAATATTTAAACGGTAAAATTTTCTATAATTATGCTATGTAATGTACTGACTGACTGACTGACTGACTGATTTAACTTGACTGAGAGAGTATTACATTGCATAGAGTAATGCAATGTGTATGTGTGTGTGTGTGGGTTTTTTTTTGTAAATTTAATTAACAAGAGAAAGAGAAAAAAAAAAAAAGAAAATTCATTTTTGAAAGTAACTTTCTATGTCGGTCACAGACCCAATAAATAAATAAAATAATGAAAGAAATAATAATATTTAAATGAATTAACAAAAATGATCACATAATACATATACAACACAATATTACCCCTTAATTCGTACCAATCCCACCAAATCACCACCAAAACCACCACCAACAACGTAAATCCTTTTTATTAAAAAAATTTAATTAATTATCCAATAAGGTGCCGCCGTCCATAAATTATATGAACAATTTTTAGGCAATTTTTGATCGTTCCACCTCTACACCTTGGCAAATTCTATCAGATTTATAAAAATAAAATTATTTCATAGAAATTTCCACAATTGTCAATCTTCTTCAATCAACCCCACCATCCAGTTCAATTTTTTTTTTTATATAATTAATGAACTTAGGGGATGTATAACAAGCAAAAATCAAATCAATGAACAGCGCAACCACACAAGGCATTATTTCTCTTAACAATTCTTGCAACAAATTAAATGCGAAATTCACAACAAAAACGTGCATTGTTATTCCCGTTTCAAAGGAAAAACAAAACCAAAAAAAATTCTTAAAAAATTTATTCAATAAATTAAGACGAATAGAAGATGAAGAAGAACAATAATTTTCAGAAAAAAAAAAAAAAGAAATAATTTAATGTAAGACAATACACACACGAACCAATATCACCCATTCACCCAACGATTCATTCAAAAACAATAAAAAAAATCACAAAAAAAAAAACAATAATCAATCTACTCTGCTGTTCGCGAATGTTTTTTTATACAAAAAAAACCTCATAAAGGACACAAAAAGCAAACAAAAGAAAAGCAAAAAGGAAAAATATTGTCGCCGTGCGACTTGTTATGATTTTTTTGCGTTTTTTAAATTTCACTTAATTATTATTATTATTATTATGCAAAAATGGGTGGGTGGCTAACGATTTTGAATATAAAAATGTTTGCTTTTGTTTTTTATTAATTAATTAAAACAAAGAAAATTGTTTTGTCTGAAAAAATTTGGATCGTCCTCAAGTCTCTTTTTTAAGATAAACTCTGAGTATTAATAAAATAGGGTGGATGGGTTGTGTGGTCATGGTGTGGTGATGCTGGTGGTGAAAAAAAAACTTATTTCTGCCTGTTTCTGGTTAAAAATTATATATCGCGATTACGCGATAAAATGTTCCATTTCTATTACTATTGTTGCTCTGCTGCACTACACAATTACTACTACCTACTACTACCACTACTACTACTACTAACTGCCTTCAAAATAAAATTCAAACAAAGCAAAAAAAAAAAAACCGCGTAATAAATATTATTTTTTTTTATTGCATAAATTTCGCTTTATTTTGTGTGTCGCGCGGGGATCGCGATAAACAGAAACAAACAAACAAAAAAAAATAATAATAATAAAAAATTGTTTGTTTTAAATCGCGAGTAAAATGTGATCGTACGAGCGCGCGCGGTGTACACCATGTACCGAGGGGGTACATTAGCCTTTTGGTTGAAAAGAATTTATTTAAAAAACAAAAAATTTATGAAAAAAACCCAACACACACACAAATGCATAACGAGTAAAGTGCAATTTTTTTTTTTTTTTGCATTTCGGAAGAAACAAAACAAAGTATACGATTCATGGTACGCGGCGACAATACAACGCGAATAAAGATACAGCCACAGACACGCAAACATGCATACATGACACATCAAGTGCATTTAATTTTTATTGTTGATAATTTTGCACTTTTTATAGTTAATTGTTCTACATTGCTGTTATTGTTGTTATTAATTGCAATAAACGCGAAAAAAAAAAAAAACCATTAGACAAGCGAAAAATTAATCATAAAATTATGAAATAAATAAATCTAAGTAAAAAAAAAAAAAAAACAAAGCAAAAAAATTGTATAATAAGAATTTGTGATCGAGATCGCGATTGCGATCGCGATCACTAAATATACGCACGGTGACGACGACGACGACCCTGATGAATACAAAATTACTCAACGGTTTTAACGCGATGTTTTCTTTGGTGCTTCGATGGTGGTGTTGACTGTTGCTGATGGTGGTGGCTGGTTACTGGCAAATAAACACCTTTGTGCATTTACCACCAGTTTGGGGTAACCACCAAAAAAACACACACACAAAAATACAAAAACTAAATTTATTTAGTTTTTTTTTTTGTAATTCAGTTAAAAACAGCATAAGTTTTAATATTCGCGAATAAATTTCTTAATTATTTGCACACTTTTACACACTACTTAATAATTTATCAGATATAGATACAAACACAGCCACACACAGCCACACACAGCCACACACACCGAGACAGTAGGATATATAAAATAGAAGGAAATTAATCAATAAAATATCCTGTTATCCTTGGAAAAAAAAAATAAATAAATGAATAAACGCGAATAACAATATTACGCGATAAATGAAAATAAATTAAAAAAACAACAACATTACGTAGTACATAGTTGATGACTTAATTGAAGGACAAATAAATCGTGTTATATGCAGCACGCAGTAAATTTTTTTTTTAATTTTTGCAAAATAAAAATTGCACATTACACAGAGTGCAGAGCAACAGTGCTTCTACCTTGATCACATTCAGATACTTTATCGATGCAATTTTTTGATGCAATTAAAAAAGGTGAAACGCAAAACACACAAACCCAGGGGGTGGTTGATTGGTGGTGTTTTTTGTTTCACATCATATACGGCATTTTTATATTAAAATTTGCAAATGCAAAGAAGCACACAACAAAGGAAAAACAAACAAACAAATTAATAAAAAAAAAAAAAAAATCTCAACTTAAATAACTTTGCAACAGCAGCAAAACAGCAATAACAGAATTCGCAGTCAGTGACACAGCGCAAGGTCGTCTGATAAAATTTATTAAAAAAAAAATAATAAAACGACGACGACGACACAACCAACGACAAAAAAAGCATTAATGTGCTATGCTGTGTTGTGTGTGCTCGCGCGCGCTCGCTCGCTTATTTGTATGCATATATCTATAGGCGGCAATGTTTTTTTCATTTTTTTGCTCCATTCATATAACTGAAAATAATTATGATGATTATGCACAAAGTAAAACCATAAATAAATAAAAAAAAATGAGTATAAATAAGGAGCCAACAGCAATAGCAGTTTAAGCATAAACACATGTTTGAAGAAAAAAACTCTGCACCGCCCAAAGTAAACCAAAAGTCTTTGTTATGCGCATTCCCCTCATTTTGTTAATTAATTAATTATCTATCCATAAATAGATAAGAACAACAATTACTAGGCACAACAGCCACCACCCTAAATACACAAACACAATTACTACACGATATACAAGGAAATCCTGTCTGTCTTGTCTGTGAATCATTAAATAACAAAAAAAAACAAACAAAACACACAGTGCATTGTTATTGATGGAGGCCAGACCAGGCCAGTCAGTTACTACACAGTCGATGGATAAATAGACAGACAGACATGCAACAAGTAAACGACAAACAACAACAACAAATTGAACAAGTAAAAAACAAAAAAAAGGCGATTGACGACCGACTACTTACTTATTTGTTGTTTTCAAATAATAATAATAATGCAAGGTTAATTCGCTACAATTACAAGGATGTACAATAAATGAAGTAATTGCAACAACACACTGTGTACACTTATAATTAAACGCATACACACAAGCACGCAAATACACAAAGTAAATAATAATTAAAAAGGAAAAGAAAGGGGATGTCATCATTCTCTCCCCTGATATAGAAATTTTCTCCTAATTTTATTGTGTAAAAATAATTAACCACCATTCATCATCCCTACCACCAATTAAAGAAAACAAAAATTTTCTGAAAAGCTTGAGAAATAAGCTTTCATTTTTTTTTTTTTTGTATCTTGACATTCAAAATGTTATTCGAGTTCAGCAAACTTTCACACGATGATGATGATGATGATGACGACAACGACGACGATGACACAATGATAATTGTTTTTTACAATTAAAAAAAAAAAAAATTTTCAAATTAAAATAAAACAACAGGATCATCGATAATTAATTATATAAATATTATCCACAGGGGAGAAAATAGAAATCCTCTATTAGTCCCACCAATCAATTATTAAAAAAGGGGTAGTACAAAAAAAAAAAGAAAGTGGTACAAATGTATTGGTTATTCAAAAAAATAATACAATAAATTAAAAAATCCTTCTCTCCTACAAAATTAAAATTTCCTTAAAACTATGCAAATAAAAATCCATTGTTATCGTTTCCCCCCCTTCTCGCTTAATTACTAATTAATTAATAATTACAAAAGAAAAAACAAAAAAAAAAAAACAATCAAAGTCCAATAGATTTAATTCTATTTATGTGACTATTGAACTTTGATTAATTAATTAATTAATAAATTTATTTATTTATATAATGATTTATTTATTTTTATTTTTTACTGTTTAATGCCTCCTTCTGTGTACTTTAAATGTGTCTGTTAATTTATTTACTTTTCACACATATATATATATATAAAATTACAAGGAAAATTATTACTCATCATTTCCTTTATGATGGGGAAAAGTATAAATTTTTTATTTTATTACAAAAGAGTATTCGTATTAGTATTTAGTTTTTAAATAAAGTTGGAGAAAAAAAGTTAATAAAAATATCCCTTTATAATTTTCTCCTCAAAATTTTGTGTAAAATCTTTTACGATTTATTTCTTTTCAATCAAAATTAATTATTTTTAATTAAATTTAATTAATAAAATCCGCTATTTGCGAGTTACATAATGAAATAATTATTTGGCGGGGTGGGTGGGTGGTTGGTTTTTGGTTAGTTTGTTGTTTAATTAAAAAAAATTTAAATTAAGCGAATTCTATGCGATTTGTACAACAGAATTGCTGTTGCTCTGACGACGACTCGTTATTATAATTTTTTTTTTGCAATAATTTTGGTTGATGCAACAAAAAAAAAACAAAAAAAAAAAAATTAATAATTTAACAGCAATAGCATGACCGACGCCGCTAGCAATGACAACGGCCTAGTTTAAGGTCATCAGTGTGTTATTGTTGTTGTTCATATTCATATACACATATACACATATGCATGCATACACTGTGTGAGAAAAAAAAAAATCGGGTTAAGCGAAATTTTTATTGATTTTTCTTTTTTTATTATTATTATCCATCACAATCTTTCTCTCACTCTATCACTTACAATCATAGTAATTAATTACAAAAAAATTTCTTTTTAATTATAATTACAACAATAATAATAATAATAATAATTATTTAACCAAAGAAAGAAAGAAAAGAAACATTTCAAGTGACATTCGCCTATACAATTGCACGTACACTGTGTGTGTGTGTGTGTATATGTATGTTTTGTTAATTTTCTCTTGACTTTCGTAACTTTCTTTTTGTTCAAATACGATTATGACTATTAACGATGAAAATAACAAAGGCAATTCAAAAAAAAAAAAAAAAAACCATCATTGTCATCGATTTTTAATTGAAATTTACATTAACAAAAAAAAAAAAACAATTTGCAAATAATCGCAAATCGCGAGCGCGGTCAATAGCCTATATACCTGGTATTGACTTTCATATAAACAAAAAAATTAAAAAAACGCTACGTAATCTCTCTCTCTCACTCTCTACAAAACATGCGTAATTAATTAACATAAATTAATTATTTGCAAAAAGAAGAAGAAAATTACAAGTAAATCACACAGTCAGACAGGCTATATACCAACGAATGCGAATTTCTCCTTCATCTCCTCTGTGTATATATAAACAAATGGCCGCCTGGCTGCCTGACTACATAAAAAAAATAAATTATTTAATTAAATAACACCCTGAGTGTCACCCGCCGCCGTCCTCTATCACTCCTACTACAACATAATAAATTTATTCAAAAACTGCATAATTGTGAACAGACAGAAAAAGAAAAAAAAACGCGATAATTATTTGTTTTTCATATTTTTTTTCCTATACGCGCAACATTTATTTCATAGAAAACAAAAAATGTTTTATTTTTAAAATTATTTAAAACGCAAAAAAAGAAAAGAAAAACACTGATAAGTAATCAATAATAATAATAAATATTGTGTAATAAATAAACAAATAAACAAAGAAGGAAAAGAAGAAAAAGAAGGAAAAAAAAAATAAATAATAATCAACAAAAAAATAAATAAATAAACTAATGAACTTACTCAAGGTGACCCACCAAACAGTCAGTCAGTCAGTCAGCCAGCCAATGAGCCAGCAAATAAACCAATCAACCAGTCCAACCAACCAGACTTCAGTACGTTTATCAAAATTCAATATTAATTCAATAAAATAAAATACCGATCAATTATCATAATTATTATACGAATAAAACACGATCAGAATCAAAAAAACATTGATTCAGAATTGAAAACCGATAAAAACAACAACAAAAAATGATTAACCCCTACCGCCCCAATCAAAGAATAAACGCAACAAGTAAACAAAACATACCAATACCAATAAATATTATAAAAGAGGAGCAAACAAGAAGAGCAAACAAATCATCCATTGCGCATTCACTTTCAATTTATATTCAGAAAAAAAATTTTTTCGGCATCGTTGTCGCGATTTGTATGTCGAGACGGAGAAAAAACAAAATTTTAACAACAAAGAATTAAAAACAAAAAAAAAAAAAACAAAATGCAAACAAAACAAAAACAAAAAATAAATTTTCCTTAATGATACACGAGGACGAGAACGATCACGACAAAGACAATGTGATGATCATGGTGATCATGATGATGATGATGATGATGATGATGAATCATTTTTATAGTTTCTATCCTTGCTGATAAGTAGATACAATCGGTAATAAACTCGATACAAAAATTTTAATAAAACATATCAAAAATGTAAATTGTATTCAATTTACGTTTTGATATTAATTAGAATAAAATTTTAGGAATTTAATTTAACAAAAAATATCTCTGTGTGCGCATGTGTGATCATAAGCGAACATATATAACACTTAAGGGGAGAGGAAAATTTCTCCACCGAATAATAATTAAACAAATTTATGCTTAAAGAAAGAAAGAAGAAAAAAATGTTAATTAACTTAAATGAAAGAAAAGATATAGAATATTTGTTGCGAAAATTATTTATTTATTTTTATTGCACAAGGATAACAAAGAATTTTTAAAACAAAAAACAACAACGACAACGACGACGACAACAGCAAAAAAAAAACGAGGACATTGAATTGCAACAAATTATTATTATTTTGCTGCTGCGACTGCTACTGCTGCCTGCTGCTGCTTGGTCAGAAAGTCACACAAAGAATTTATTTTTATTGTTGTTTTGTCGTTGCGACATACAACAACAACAACAACAACAACAACAAACAACTGGGTGCATTTTATGCTTATTAATTTATATACATATACATAGATATTGTTTAATGCAATTAATTTTTATAATTATCATTAAATGAGAAATTAAATAACTTATTCCCCACCCTGATTTACGAGTGTTAGATATATTCCACAGTGGTGGTATATGAATGAGATGGATAAAACCACCACCACCATCACCACCGCCACCACCACCGTAACATAGAATTATTAAAAAAATTAAAAATTTTCTTGTTGATCGCACACGCTTAAGTAAAACCGCGTAGAAAAAATACCACGTAAAACGGACGGTGAATAAGTGTGTTGTATATGTAACACGCGGTGTGCGAAATATATATATACACGCACACACACACACACACACAAGACTATTATGTATTCATTAATATATAATAATAATATGAAATAATAATAATAATAATGAAAAAAAAATGATTATCGCGTAATCGCGTAATAATAATAATAAATAAATAAAATGACTAACCAAACACAGACAGATAGGGAGATTACGTCACTTGTTTTTTTTTTTTTTTAATTCTTTTTGAATCATTTAAAAAAAAACAGCAACAACAGCATGTTTATTAATAAGAAAAACGCGAAAATGTAATGATCATGATGATGGTTGGTTGGTTGGTTGGGGTAGTGAATGAATGATCACAATGTTGCATGAATACATATATCACTCATCGTTCCCTAATTTACGCGTGTAGATATTTTCCCCAGATAATTGCATAAATTGCGTATATATAGGGAGATCATTATTTATGTATGTGTATGTGTATGAATGAGGAGATTGGATAAACCACCCCACTGGACAAAGAAAACTACCAAAAAATAGGCTTAAATTTTTATAAATTTTTCTTGATCGTGCTAAAGTGAAACGACGTTTCAAAATGTACCACGTTAATCGGGGTTGAATAAGTTATTTATATGTATATGTGTATATGCAAAGATTAATTAAATACTACAAATATTATGATAAATGCATATTTCGTTATTATAATTATTAAATAATATAAAGCGCATATATATTTTTCTCCTAATCGCCCCACTTCTCACTCTTCTTCTTCATTGTTTATTTATTTATGTAATAATTATTTTTATAACGGTATGACTCAACAATGTAAATTGAAAATTTCAAGAAGAAACAAAAACGATGATTATTGTGAGAGAATGAAAAATTTTAAGAAAAATCCAAAACGAAAATTGAAAAATTTAATCGTCCCACAGGAGGGGTACAGATAAAATTAACCCCGCAGATAATAAAAAATTGGTGGTGGTGGTGGTAATGGTGGTGTTGGTGGTGGTGGTGGATGATACACTACGACTTAACAAAATATTACACAATGCGCATTTAATTCTTAAAATTGAATAAATTTTTTTCTGCATATGTCATCATATTTTTGAAAGTGAAAAATTTTTGTGCAAAAAAAAAAAAAAAAAAAAAAAAAAAAAAAACGCGACGTTAGCAAAATAAAAAACAAAAAAAACAAAAAAGCAATAATATAAATAACAACAAGATAAATTTATTACACGCGCATTAAAATGACAAACAACAACAACAACAACAACAACAACAACAACAACAATAATGATGATTTCAAGACAAACATTTTTTTTTTTTTTATAGAAATATACCATTATCAATGAAACCACCCCCCTAACAGCCCGCCTCCCCCCCCCCCACTCGTCGAGATAAATTAATTATAAACTTTGTAAAAACAAAAAACACAAGATAACGGATGATTATGATAATAAAATTCGGTTAAGAGAAAATTAAAAAATTAACCCGCCGATGATAGATACTCGGTGATGGTTGGTGGTTTTGTTAGTTTCGTTAGTTTCTTATACTGTAGGCACCAACTAATCAATCAATCAATCAATCAATCAACCACCCTCAATAGGAATTAATCACAAGAGAATGAATAAATCATCATTTTTCTCGTGAAAAACAAAACAAAAAAAAACAAAAATTCTTTATTTTTCTCGCGAAACTTCATCCATACACACACATATGTAAAACTATCAACGCAATACAGCATAAACAAAGCTATATATATATATATATATAAACACACACACACGTAACAAATCAAATTTGTATATGAAATCACCGCTAAATGAATAATAAAAATCTAATGCATACATATAGAAAAAAAACGCGGATCGTGAGCATAATATTCGCGCTAGAGAAAATTATTAAATCACCTCGGTCATTTGCACAGAAAAACAAAAAAAAAAACAAAACCAAAACAAAGAGTCGCGACTTGCGATACAACAACACTAACACTACCATGGCAATGTTGGAGGTGGGGTGGTGGGGGGGATCGTATAAGCACAATAATAGCGAAGAAACAAAAACAGAGTTTTTTTTTTTTAAGAGAAAATAAATATTATAATAGACGCGCGCGACAAAAAATTAAATAAAAAAGAAACAAATTAGTAGCAGTTCTGATATTGACTTCAATTAAGTTAAACGTGTAATAAAAAAAAAAAGAAAAGAAAATTTATATTTGTGCAAAAAAATAATAAAAATAATAAAAATTTAAACGTAATTAAAATTTTGAAAAAAAAAAGACAAAATAAATAATAATTTCATTACCGCGTGTATCATTTGGTTTTGTTTTGTATCGCGCGCGTGGTGTTCCTCCCGTGAAATTACATCAGATTTTGTTCATGTAAAAAAAAAAAAAAAAAAATAAAAATATTTTTCGCACGACGTGAGGTGTGTGTTGTGTTCTTAACCGTGAATTTTTTCATCATCATTATCCATTCATACGGAATTCACAATCCTGTTAGAGACAAATAAATTTTCCATCGTAGGAAAAGTGAATTTTTTTTTTCGTTTTTTGGGTGAGTGAGTGTGTGTGTGTTTAGTGGGTGACACATTTTTTGTTTTTTTTTTGTGTTTCTTTGCAAAATAATTTCAATAAAAATTATGTAAAAAAAAAAAAAAATCATTCAATCAATCAATCAACCAGGTGGTTTAGAAGAATTAAATTAATAAAAAAAAAATATTTTTCTATAAAGAAAAACGCGAAAAAAAGCGCGCAACATAGAAAAAAAACAAAACAAAAATATACATTTTCAATTTTGTTGTCATAGGAAAGCAAAATAAGTGTGCAAAAAAAAAAATAATTAACTAAAACAAAAACAAAAAAAAAAAAAACAGAGAAAAAAAGTGTGCGTGTTAAAAGGACACGATAACGTCTTCGTCATCGTCTTACGCAGAAGAAGAATTAAAATTGCAATAAACAAATCATCATCATCAATTGATTTACGAAATTTGTAAGAAAATATTTTTTATTTGTTTTTTCTTAGTGAATAAAAATATTAGCAAAAAATAAAAATAAAAAATCAGCTGGTACTGCGCTACTGTTGCATAAACATATGATGTTGAATGAACGTAAAAAAAAAATTATTGTGGGTGGTCGGAGGCAGGCGGCAAAAAACACTTCTTGTGTCATGTGCGCTTATCATTAATGGATGAAAATAAAAACATGAATGAATGAATAAATGAATGAATGAATGAGTGGGGAAAAGTGAATTATTCTCCTTAATATAAAAAAAAAAAAAAAATTACCCTATTATTATCAAAAATTTTTAAAATCGAAATGGGGAAAAAATAATCCTTTTGTATCGATAAAGGGGTAAAAAAATAAACCTCTGTATTGAATAATCAGTGATGGCAGTATGTATTTCATTGAATAGAGATAACTTAACAAACCAACAATGTGTTAATTAGTGGGGGAAAAGTGAACTTTTTTCTTATTCTCCTTAAAATAAAAATAATTACCCTATCATTATTACCGCAACCACATTTTAAAATCTAAATTGGGGAAAAAATAACCCTTGATAATCAAAGGGAAAAAAATAAATAATATAATCGCACATACACACCACACAGTGATGCAACAGTTTGTATTTACCCCATTGTACAGACAAAAATTAGCAACAAACAACAAAGAAATTTATTATTTGGTTTTATCATTATATATATATATATATATTTCCGCGTTAATTATTTTTAATTCATTCTAATTTATAATAATACTTAGGTTTTTTGTTTTTTTTTTTTTCTTTGTTTAAAATAATATTATTTTTACGTCATACACACAAAAAAAAAAAAAAAAGCAAAAACGTATCTTAATTAAATTACTTAGAGTCATGTTATTGTCTGTTTATTTATTTATTTTCTCCTCCTTATTATTACTTAATTCTAATAAATTATCTATAATGAAATGTGTTCATGAACAACAACAAACGTATATATATATATATATATATATAATTATAATTGGAGAAAAATAATAATAAAATTAGGAGAGACAGAGAGTGAGAGAAGGAGAAAAGGCTTAGATAGATAATTAATTTTTACAATGTTAAACACAGCAATAGGCAACCAACAACAACAACAACAGCCAACTCTAATATCAAAACAAAAAAAAAAAAAAAACAAGAAAAACAAAAAATATTTATTTATAAAAATTTAGGTCAAATTTGAAAAAAAATATCGCGTTATTCGACCGACTGACTGACTTAAGTCGTGATTATTTAATTCTTTGCTATATTACATACACGCATACAGGTAATTTTTCTCTTATTTGTTGTCGTTGTCGTCGTCGTCGACGTTGTCTTCCACCAGACATTGTAAATTTCTTCCGCACAATAAATCTACATATTACATTATTGCCAATAACAAAACATACACACACAGATAAACACCCACAAACATCATCATCATCATCATCAATTATACAATCAATTTTTTACCTGACATAGAAAATAATATTTTTTTGAAATTTCTATACCTTCTACTTCTTTTCTTTTCTTTTCTTTCTAAATAATAATCTCAAAAAATAATAACACAACAATCACGTGATTTTGTTCTAATGCGCAAAAACAAAAAAAAACAGAAAACGCCAATAAATTGCAATAATTATAATGTATAATTAAAATAATGATGGTGGAGAAGGGGAGAAGGTGGAGAATGATAAATAGAATAAAAATTAAATTCCAATTAGTCATATGTGTGTGTGTAAGTGTATATCTCTGTCATACACTGATTAACCTACGTTTTATTTATTTATTTTTTTTCTTCTTTTATGTTGTTTGAATGATTTTACCTTATAACTATTATTACTTCCGGAAAATCAGGAAATAAAAATTAAAACTGAAAATTCATTATCAAGTTTGTTGTTGTAGCGACGGCAGCAAAGTATAATGTAATGCGCGACGACACACAATCGACTATTAATCATAACGTGTTAATGACATAAAATTTTCGTCTATTATTTGAATTAAATAATCCACCAAAAAAAGGGAGAGAGATTAACACATTGAAAAAATACAATTTTTGTGTCATGCCCCACCTAAACCTATCTATAACATTTCTGTGCCTACCCCCACCTATGTAACATATATATATATATATATAATTTTTATTATTCGAAAATATAATTAGTTCCACTGATTTGGATTATAATGACTATGTTATGTTGTTTAAGGGAGAAATTATTAAGACATGATGGAATGGAAGGGTGAGCACACTAAAATTCTCCAGTACAAAATAATTGTAATGAAATCACTTTTCAATTACTGTCAATTAGTTAATTATTTTAAATTTATAGAGATTCCTTAATCTGCATATAGTTGATGATGATTTTTGTAATAGAAAAAACCCCCGCCATCCCCACCCATAAACAATCAAATCTTGAATCTCTCCACGTTGGAGAAATTTCCTTTATCCACACATACACATAAATAAACTATAATTGAAAATTATTTATTCTAATTTTTAAGGGGGGTTTACACCACTGAATTTTATATTTATATTTTTTTATTTATTTGTTGCGCAATTTTTGATTATTTAATTTAATTTTTTTTTTTAAATTAATTTGTTTATTATTTAATTAAATTATTTACATTTTTTTTTTCTTTTCTAAATTTCTATTATAGATGTTCTAAGACAACGAATGATGGTAGCGGAATTTGTCGCCCGTCAACAAAGTGGCTCACCAGTAAACGGTGAAACGCCTAGTCACAATCATACAAATTCAAATATGCCCGGTGGAAGGGAACACAATAATAATTCTCGTATGCATATGACACCGTCACCCGGTTCACCATATTTACATGATAGACATGGTGGTGATATGTTAATGGGTGGTGGTGGATCATCGGGAAATGAAAGTCCAAGATCACCAAGTCAAGATTCATATTCGCAAAGTGGTTACGATTTATCGTCACATTTAAAACGTAAAGAATTATTTACGCAACGTAAACAACGGGAATTTATACCAGATAATAAAAAGGACGACAGCTATTGGGATAGAAGACGTCGCAACAATGAAGCAGCAAAACGTTCACGTGAAAAACGTCGCTTTAACGATATGGTATTGGAACAGCGTGTTGTTGAACTGACTAAAGAGAATCACGTTCTCAAGGCACAACTGGATGCCATCAAAGACAAATATAATATATGCGGTGAGAATTTAATAAGTGTTGATCAAATATTGGCGACATTACCAACAAATGAGCAGGTGCTCAGCATTACCAAACGGGCAAAATTAAGTAACACGGTACCACCGACAATTATCTATCCACAATCACCGAGTCCAGTGCCTACGTCCGTTATACATCAACCTATTCAGCTTGAATCGCCCACACCATCACCGCCACCCCCATCCCAGCAACAACAGTTGCAATCGCAATCATCTGCGTTACCAATACCATTACCCCTTACCATTCCCTTATCAATAAATGGTGGCGGCAATAATAGCAGCAACAATAACAACACAAATCACCATACTTCTCATCATCCACATACACATTCTCAATCCCATCCTCATTCCCATTCGCATCCCCATTCACACACTCACAATCATACACATCCCCATGTATACCAAACTAGACCATCTAGTCCGCATCCAAACGATTCAGACGGAAATGTGTGTTACCGCGGACAGGAGCAAGAACCATCGTACTCCCATCACCATCTTCATCATTATGTTCCGTATCCCACAAATGCGGTTCACGATATGCAATACAATAGTTCACCAAACGTTTTGAATTTATCACGTCGGGCACCAACACCGTACGAGGTGTCCAGTGGCACCGGTTCCGGAACAGCATCTGGTGATGATGAACACTGTGAAAGTCAACCGATTGCCGATACAAACAATAGTTTACCATTAAAATTACGTCACAAATCTCATCTGGGTGATAAGGATGCGGCAACCGCACTATTGGCCCTACAACATATAAAACAAGAGCCAGGTGCCCGTTTATCACCACCATGGGATGGTGAAGGTTCCAGTGATGAACGTGACTCAGGCATATCAATTGGAACAACAGAATGGACAACATTACAAAGAAAAATTATATTACCAACGGCAATTGTTACCAATGGTGGTGGTAATGTCGGTGTTGGTGTTGGTGTCAGTGTTGCTGTTGGTGTCAGTGGTAATAATAATAATAATAATAATAATAATAATAATGGTGTTGACAAAGAAGAAGAAAATATACATTTAAAATCACAATTGGCACGTTTAGAGTCTGAGGTTGCAACAATTAAAAATATGATGATTTTGAATACAAGTAATGGTGGTGGTGCAACAGCAGCCGCACAATAATAATTTCACAAAAAAAAAAAAATCAAAATTTCTTCTATCTCTTTTTTTTTTTTCTAGTACTCTAATAAAATATTATTATTTAAGAATTTATAAGAAATTATTTATTATCAATTTATTTATTATTTAAAATTAATTATGTGTCTAGTGAATTAAGTATATTAAGTATATATATATATATATATATATATATAAAGAAAAAAATAATAAAAAAAAAAAAAAAACCACAACTAACCACAACATAATAATAATAATCACATATATATATATGTTATAACCAACCTCCCCTCAATATAACCCCTTAATTTAAAAATATAACAATTAGATAGTTACTATTATATTACTACACTTACTACTACTCAACAACAACAAAAAAAAAAAAAACCCTTTATTTTTATTTCCCCTTATTATTATTATTATTATTCCCCTTAAATGTACTATAAAATTATGAATTATTAATTAAATTGCGTAAATTAATTGCGCAAAAAAAAAAACAAAAGAAAAAAAATTATAAGAGCATGTCAAAAATATGAATTTTATGTTTTTTTTTTTTTATGGATTTAACATATTAATGTCTCATATATATTCAGTTAATTTAATAAATCCATGTATTAATAATAATTATTAAATACCCACATACACGTCTATATATATACTATTATAACTATTATAAAAAATTAACAATTATTATTAATCATTAATCATTAATTATTATTATTAATTATTAATTAAATTGAATTTCTTTATTATTATTTTTGTCTTTTTTTTTTAAAGTAATTTAATAATTATTTTAAGTGAAATGTTTTTTATATTATTATTATTATTATTATTATAATTATAATTATTTTTATTATTATTAAATTAATTAATTATTTATAAAATTGTTTTAAATTATTTACAAAAAAAAAAAAATATGATAAGACGGGTGGTCAGAGAGCGAGAGAGTGTGAAGGAGACATATAGAGAGAAAATTCACGTAAATTTATATTAATAATTGTGTTATTTTGTGTTTCTACAATAACAATAATTAATTAATTAATTTATTTAAAGAAAAATAGAATTAATTATTTATTTAATTAATTAATAAAAGAGAAAAAAAAACAATCAACAGCAGAAAGATAGATAGAAAATTTTTTCATATTTTCATATAACTTAATGATCAAATAAGAACTATATATTTTTATATAGAAATAAACATTATACTTTATATAGTTATAATTTGATCATATTATTATTATTATTATTTTTTATACATAAATATATATTACTAATACTAATTAATTATAATTATCCTATTATTATAAATGACGAGTGGGGGACGACGACAAAGAGTGGAGAAAATAATAATAATAATAAAGTATTAATTAACAAAAAAAAAAAAACGTGAATTATAAAAATGCATTTAAACGACGAAAAATACAAAAACAAAGATAAAAAGTAGATAGAAGAGAAAATTTAATTAAACAAAACAGAAAAAAAAAAAACCGCCCAAAATAAAAGAAAAGAAAAAATAAATTTTTCTGTTTGACAATGGTGAGACCCAACTGTTAAACAACAAGTGAATATAAAAACAAAAATCACACACTCACACAGTAGAGTCTCCTAATTACCTACCAATAAAATAAAATAAAGAATTTTTTTTTTTTTTTTTTATATAAAATTATTATTTTTATAGAAAAAAAAAAACATATTTATCTGTCTGTATAATTAAGAAGAATTTTTTTTTTTGCAAAAATATAAACCTAATTAAAAAAAAAAAAGAAAATTTTAATTTTGACTCACTTTGAAAATTTCTTGCTGTTTTTTTATCCAGGATATTATTACAGTCACTAGTTGAATACAGATGGCAGGTACTGGTTGAACTGATATAAATAACTACATTCTATTTGGACAAATTTTTACTAAATCACAACTACTTTTTAACCACTCTTACTTAATATACATATATATGTGTAGGATTTGAATAGTAATTATGCATAAAATTTCCAATAAATGAATTTTTCTTTTAAGCGTGACAATAGATGGCTTAGCGAGTGTGTTTGGTTATTAATTATCGTGGTTTTTATATTTACTAAAACACTTATTTAAAAAAAAAAAAAACAAACACTTTTAAGGTTATGTTTTACTTCTGTCAGGAATTTTACGTTCCATTTGGGTATCTACTAAACACTTTTATTGGTTAAGCGTTTGTGTCGTCTTATTTCGTTGGTATTATGCAACAGTTGTATAATTTCGACGTTAGAATGGGCAAGAAATCTCATTTCGTGTTTTATAGCAAATTCGCCTAGATCTCCTCTACCATTTTTATTTTTCAGTATGTGTGTTAAGTCACAAACCGATAAGCGTTATTGATCATACGAAAAACTTTAGTACGTTGGATTATGTCTCTGTTAGATCTATGAATACAACCCCATAGTTGCACATCGTACATCCAGATCGACATAAGAATAGACTGGTAGACTAGTCTTTTGCATTATAGGTTCATTTTGAAATGATGTCCTATTAGCCAGTACAATTGACGTTATTTTATCCGAATCTGTTCGGCGTGGTGCACTATTATCAAACATTTTTGCTTCTACTTTGGAAATCAAATTTATGTTATTATCCAAGTTCACAATCACTGGTATTGCGAATAACATCGGATAATATAAAAACGATAAAAATTTATTCACTCACAATTTAATACACAAACCATAAACGTACACATATCCGGGTACGAAAATTAGCACTTTTTTAAGTATATTTTTATTTTTTTTATACTGAAATTCTTTAGGAATTATGATGTGAAGTCGACCTGTGAATAGCTTTGAGCTGCCATAAGAATTTATGGTATAGAATATAAGATATTTATGGACATTAGTTTTAAATGATTGGATATTAAATTGGTTTGGGAATGCACACCAGCACACGCTGGTAAAGCGTTCCATCATTTCTTAGCTGTACGATTGTTTATACACTTTCGCACCATAAAAAGACTACGCTACAATGTTACCTTATTTTTCGTAAATATGCGCAGAGGTAATTTATCAATTTGCACAATATTTGAGTTAAGGTGAACGCCCAGGTTCACATTTTTTGTTTTGGTGTCTTATTCCTAAAGCAGAAAAAAATTTAGTTGTTGTTTTTAGTAAAGCAAAAATAAAATATTTTGTTGTTATAATTTATAAGTAAAAACAACATATGACATGTCAAACAATATCATTACCAGTCAAAAAAAATAAAAATAAAAATATTTGTCCTGAAACACTAATAAAATCAAAAATTACTGCTGGCGGCAGTAATGGCATAATTTTTCAATTTTGCATTATTTTTCATTTACAAACATGTTCAAATTTTGTGCAATCAAATTTCACAGTAACCTTTTCACAAGGTATTAGGCAGTCAGTCTTACTTTTAGCTATATGTGATCGTATTTCAACTTATTGTGAAAGTGAAAATATGCTTTGTATTGGGCACCAACCTTTATAATTATAAACACAAACTTTTAATAAAATATATTAGTTCTAAAACACTATTAAAATCAAAAATTTACTGCTGGCGGCACCAGCATTCTGTACAAAATGCATTCTGTACAAAAATCTGTCGCAATTAAATTTTCATTGTTAAATACCATTTTTTCATTTAAACGTGCTGTCCAGTCATTATTACTGTGAGTACACAAAATATTCCGAAAAAAATAAAACCAAAAACATTAAGCAGAAAGTAGTAGGACAATTTTGTTAAAACGTATATTTCACTCTGCGCGTATTTACAAAAAATACGGTAACATTGTAGGCCGGCCGCATACTGACCAATAATCGTAATGTTTTTATAGTCAATAACCAAACCACATAAAAAATATGACTTTCGTTTAGCAATTATCACAACACAACATTTGAACGTGAAAATAACGATAAAACTACGGTAGACCGATTAAAGAAATTATTTCTTTTTTTTTTTGATTTTTATACGCAATTACGGATAAGACGATTATTTAATTTTTATTTGTTTGCACAAAAACTAAAACAAAAACACTTTTTTTTTTTTTTTTTTTTAAATTAATTACTTTTCAATTATTTAATTTAAACTATATTTAATATATGTTGTAGTAGGTGGTTGTTTTGTGTGGATATAACCAATTTAAATAACATTATCGTAAATCTCTTCAATCACATCATATGATTTTAATTTATCATAAAATTTTTTATATGTATTTTCTTCAATTGAATTTAATGTGATTGGATGCTAAATTTAAGAATTAAATATATAAAAAATAAAAAAAAATTGATTACAACCATGGGGATGGGAGTTGGGTGAATATCCATTAATTATGTCAACAATTTTTATGAAATTTTTTTACCCCACCACCATTCACCCCTGTCAAACTATCAGTCCAGAAAAAACACACATAAAATTATTTCATACAAATTGCAACAATTGTCAAATTTTTTCAAATAACCTTCCCCTATTTTTTGTTGACACAATAATTAATGGATGTTCCCCTAAACAATTTGGAGAAAAAAAAAAAACATGTAGAAACAAGAATATTACCTTTGGTATAAAAATGTGCTCAGCAAATTCAACACTATATTTATGTAATTGAAGACACCTTTTAACACTTTCGATATGTAATGGATCACATGTTATCTGAAAAAAAAAAAACAAACAAACAGAATTTCCAAATAATTAGCAAAGAAAAATAAAAATAAATTATTTACCGATATTAAACGTTTTTTCATATCAATAATATCAATTGTTTCAGCACCACACTCGATAGCGTGCTCAGTACAAATGTCCTCAAAATATTTCTCCTTACAATCAATTGATAATAATTTCTCATCACCTAATATATTAGACGATGCAATACATTCTAATAGTCCAGTTTCATCAAATAAATGTCGTACTTCACCTAATGAAGCACTGGAGGAGATAGAACGGATAGATATGAAAAAAATAGAAGAAAAATTTCATTTAAAGAGGATTTTTATAGATGCTCTGCTGGAAAGTATAATTATTTTTAACTACTACCAATGTACTTGTACTATTATTAAAGCGCATACTCTTGAATGACAAAAATTTAAATTTTTTTGAATGATTAATTATAAATGGTGGGAGTATGAATGGTTTTTTTATGTTTTGTTGTTAAATGGAGAAATAAAACAACAATAACAACGAGATGAAGAAGAAGACGAAAAGGAGGAGAAAATATATATAAAAAAAACAAAATAACACATCCTGTGACTTACCATCCTGACTTTTTCAATAATGTACCAATATCGATTTTTATTTTATTTAAATTTTCCGTATAAACAATACAAATAATTGCAATTTTATTTAAAAAAATTATTTCTAAGAAATTCTTCTTTTGTATTTTATTATTATTATTATTATTTTTTTTTAATATCTCTTTTATTGTTTGATTTGGCATATTTTTTTTTAATGCCTCATCAATTGCCGATTGTAAATGTGAATTAATTAATGGATTTGATGATTTACCATCTAGAAAAAGGAAGAAGAAGAAAAATAAATTTAAATAAAATAAATGAGAAAATAATAATAATAATAAATAAACCTTCAATTGCTAAACGTATTTGACGGGCTAATTTTATAAATTGTAATGATTTTTGTCCATCTTTAAGTGCCTTTATATGACGTATATTTGCCCATTTTGAATGTCCTGCATAACGTTTTATATTTATATTTGTTATTATTAAGAATTGTTGGGAAATAATTTTCATTAAATTATTATTATTATTTTTTATTAATAATAAATGTTGTAACATTATTCTTTCTTTTCGTTTTTTTTTTTACAAACTTATTATTATTATTCTTTTGAGGTTATGAACGATTACTAATATGTCAAAAAATAATAATAAAAATCCTATAAATATATATATAAATAAAATTCGAATTTGATTATAAAGAAAACAGAAAACCGAAAATGGATGAGTGGGTGGTTATGGTTTATGTACTAGATGTGTCACTACTACTCACTACATTGTGTCATTACTAAAGAAAATTTATTTATTTATTTCTATCTTGCCTAATTTTAATATAGAAAGAAAATTGTTCAATTTTAATTAGAAAAATAATAATTAATTTTTTGCTTATCATTAAAATACATTTAATAATAAATTTTTTATCTCT
Source organism: Ptychoptera contaminata (assembly GCA_963942525.1). Classification (NCBI taxonomy): domain Eukaryota; kingdom Metazoa; phylum Arthropoda; class Insecta; order Diptera; family Ptychopteridae; genus Ptychoptera; species Ptychoptera contaminata. The sequence continues at coordinate 3,746,968 of OZ012640.1, read as the reverse complement.
GATAACGTTAAACATCATAATCATATATAATAAACGAATTAAACGAATATCATATGCGTGGTGTTTATTATTTCAATGGAAAACATTTTGCGCAACGTAACAATCCAACTAGTTATACAATTGTTGTATTTTTACTACCAATATAATAAAAATAAAAAATTCAAATTATAATAAAAATCAGTTTTACCATCATTAAAAGAATAAATAAATAATTAACAAATAAAAAAAAAACCCCTACAAATATATATATATATTATTGTGTTTGTGCAAATACGTTTGTGCAAAAAAAAAATATAAAAACATAAAATTACTCAAAAGTGAGAGAATATAAAAACACACAAAAAAAAAAAAAAAACAAACGCATATTAAAAATTCGCCAACAAGAGGTATCTGTCAAATAAGAAGCGAAAAAAAAAATATTCCAAGCCGCAAACATATATAAAATAATTGTATTTTTTAATTAATTAATTTAATTTCTTTGTGTATAGTTTAATCACTATTGGGCGGGCACCACCTTATTTAAAAATAAATTTTATGCATTTTGCCCCTTCTTTACTTTTCATTTTTCTCTAATTAAATAAATATCATTGTTCATATTTGTTTGTGCCCCATTTCATATTGTTTCGTTGCATTGACAGAGCGTGTGGAGTGTGTGTGCGTGTGTGTGTGGTGGAGTAGTTTTTTTTTTTTTTTTTTTTTTTTTTTTTAATTATTTTATTTTTTATTTTTTTTTTTCTCGTTGTATCATCAAAGCAGCTGTGACAAATTAAAAAAAAGGATTTACATTTTTTTTTTAATTTAATTTAATTTAATTTTGTATTATCAGTATTATTTAGACATATAAGAAAATTTGATTAAAGGTACGGGGGTCTAAAGTGCAAAAAAACAACTAAATTTCGCGATATTTGTATATAAATTACCGCAAACACAAAAAAAAAAAAAAAAATTAATAACAAAATGAGTGAACTAATATGGGGTATTAAGAATGGTGATTTGGAACAGGTTAAACATGTTATTGATAATAAAGTAAGTGATAATTAATTAATGGGTGGGTGGGTGATGGTGTTATTACCCCTTTTATTTGGGGTAAATTAAAAAAATTAATAATTATTATTACATTTCTTCCTTACATAGAACATAAATATAAATGAAGAGATAAATGGACGCTATCCATTACATTATGCCGCCGATTATGGACAAACAGAAGTTTTAGAATATTTATTAGCTAAGGGCGCTGATGTTAATGTAAATATATTATTGATTTTATTTATTTATTTATTTATTTGTTTAAATAATTAATTTAATTATTTAATTTACAATTAAAAAAGGCAATCGACAAACATGGCATAACATCAATTTTAGCAGCTATATGGGAAGGACACACCGAATGTGTTAAACTTTTAATAAATGGGGTATAATTTTTAAGGGGGGAATTTTTTTTTTTTAATTGTATTTATGTATTTGTTTGTTTTTTTTTATCTTTTCAGGGTGCAAAAAAAACTGGAAATGCACCGGATGGTACAAGTTATCTAAATTCAGCTGAGAAACCAGAAATTAAGGCCCTTTTAGTTGACTGAATTTTGTTTTTTTTATTTTATTTTTTTCGATAAATATTAAAATTATTAAATAAAATAATCAACTAAAAATATGAAAAATATGAAAAACTCAAAATTTATGCTTTTTACTGATTTTTGTCAACTTTTACTGGTTTGTGCTCGAAAAATATGAAAAACTCAAAATTTATGCTTTTTACTGATTTTTGTCAACTTTTACTGGTTTGTGCTCGAAAAATATGAAAAACTTAAAATTTATGCTTTTTTTTATTTTTGTCATCATTTACTGGTTTGTGCTCGAGAAATATGAAAAACTCAAAATTTATGCTTTTTTTTTATTTTTGTCATATTTTACTGGTTTGTGCTCGAGAAATATGAAAAACTCAAAATTTATACTTTTTTTTTATTTTTGTCAACTTTTACTGGTTTGTGCTCGAAAAATATGAAAAACTCAAAATTTATGCTTTTTACTGATTTTTGTCATTTTTACTGGTTTGTGCTCGAAAAATATGAAAAACTCAAAATTTATGCTTTTTACTGATTTTTGTCAACTTTTACTGGTTTGTGCTCGAAATATATGAAAAACTTAAAATTTATGCTTTTTACTGATTTTTGTCATCTTTTACTGGTTTGTGCTCGAAAAAATATGAAAAACTCAAAATGTATGCTTTTTTTTTATTTTTGTCATCTTTTACTGGTTTGTGCTCGAGAAATATGAAAAACTCAAAATTTATGCTTTTTACTGATTTTTGTCAACTTTTACTGGTTTGTGCTCGAAAAATATGAAAAACTTAAAATTTATGCTTTTTACTGATTTTTGTCAACTTTTACTGGTTTGTGCTCGAAAAATATGAAAAACTCAAAATTTATGCTTTTTACTGATTTTTGTCAACTTTTACTGGTTTGTGCTCGAAAAATATGAAAAACTCAAAATTTATGCTTTTTACTGATTTTTGTCAACTTTTACTGGTTTGTGCTCGAAAAATATGAAAAACTCAAAATTTATGCTTTTTTTTATTTTTGTCATCTTTTACTGGTTTGTTCTCGAAAAATATGAAAAACTCAAAATTTATGGTTTTTACTGATTTTTGTCATCTTTTACTGGTTTGTGCTCGAGAAATATGAAAAACTCAAAATTTATACTTTTTACTGATTTTTGTCAACTTTTACTGGTTTGTGCTCGAAAAATATGAAAAACTCAAAATTTATGCTTTTTACTGATTTTTGTCAACTTTTACTGGTTTGTGCTCGAAAAATATGAAAAACTCAAAATTTATGCTTTTTTTTATTTTTGTCATCTTTTACTGGTTTGTTCTCGAAAAATATGAAAAACTCAAAATTTATGGTTTTTACTGATTTTTGTCATCTTTTACTGGTTTGTGCTCGAGAAATATGAAAAACTCAAAATTTATACTTTTTACTGATTTTTGTCAACTTTTACTGGTTTGTGCTCGAAAAATATGAAAAACTCAAAATTTATGCTTTTTACTGATTTTTGTCAACTTTTACTGGTTTGTGCTCGAAAAATATGAAAAACTTAAAATTTATGCTTTTTACTGATTTTTGTCAACTTTTACTGGTTTGTGCTCGAAAAATATGAAAAACTCAAAATTTATGCTTTTTACTGATTTTTGTCAACTTTTACTGGTTTGTGCTCGAAAAATATGAAAAACTCAAAATTTATGCTTTTTACTGATTTTTGTCAACTTTTACTGGTTTGTGCTCGAAAAATATGAAAAACTTAAAATTTATGCTTTTTACTGATTTTTGTCAACTTTTACTGGTTTGTGCTCGAAAAATATGAAAAACTCAAAATTTATGCTTTTTACTGATTTTTGTCAACTTTTACTGGTTTGTGCTCGAAAAATATGAAAAACTCAAAATTTATGCTTTTTTTTATTTTTGTCATCTTTTACTGGTTTGTTCTCGAAAAATATGAAAAACTCAAAATTTATGCTTTTTACTGATTTTTGTCAACTTTTACTGGTTTGTGCTCGAAAAATATGAAAAACTTAAAATTTATGCTTTTTACTGATTTTTGTCAACTTTTACTGGTTTGTGCTCGAAAAATATGAAAAACTCAAAATTTATGCTTTTTACTGATTTTTGTCAACTTTTACTGGTTTGTGCTCGAAAAATATGAAAAACTCAAAATTTATGCTTTTTACTGATTTTTGTCAACTTTTACTGGTTTGTGCTCGAAAAATATGAAAAACTCAAAATTTATGCTTTTTTTTATTTTTGTCATCTTTTACTGGTTTGTGCTCGAAAAATATGAAAAACTCAAAATTTATGCTTTTTACTGATTTTTGTCAACTTTTACTGGTTTGTGCTCGAAAAATATGAAAAACTTAAAATTTATGCTTTTTACTGATTTTTGTCAACTTTTACTGGTTTGTGCTCGAAAAATATGAAAAACTCAAAATTTATGCTTTTTACTGATTTTTGTCAACTTTTACTGGTTTGTGCTCGAAAAATATGAAAAACTCAAAATTTATGGTTTTTACTGATTTTTGTCATCTTTTACTGGTTTGTGCTCGAGAAATATGAAAAACTCAAAATTTATACTTTTTACTGATTTTTGTCAACTTTTACTGGTTTGTGCTCGAAAAATATGAAAAACTCAAAATTTATGCTTTTTACTGATTTTTGTCAACTTTTACTGGTTTGTGCTCGAAAAATATGAAAAACTCAAAATTTATGCTTTTTACTGATTTTTGTCAACTTTTACTGGTTTGTGCTCGAAAAATATGAAAAACTCAAAATTTATGCTTTTTTTTATTTTTGTCATCTTTTACTGGTTTGTTCTCGAAAAATATGAAAAACTCAAAATTTATGGTTTTTACTGATTTTTGTCATCTTTTACTGGTTTGTGCTCGAGAAATATGAAAAACTCAAAATTTATACTTTTTACTGATTTTTGTCAACTTTTACTGGTTTGTGCTCGAAAAATATGAAAAACTCAAAATTTATGCTTTTTTTTATTTTTGTCATCTTTTACTGGTTTGTTCTCGAGAAATATGAAAAACTCAAAATTTATGGTTTTTACTGATTTTTGTCATCTTTTACTGGTTTGTGCTCGAGAAATATGAAAAACTCAAAATTTATACTTTTTACTGATTTTTGTCAACTTTTACTGGTTTGTGCTCGAAAAATATGAAAAACTCAAAATTTATGCTTTTTACTGATTTTTGTCCACTTTTGCTGGTTTGTGCTCGAAAAATATGAAAAACTCAAAATTTATGCTTTTTACTGATTTTTGTCAACTTTTACTGGTTTGTGCTCGAAAAATATGAAAAACTTAAAATTTATGCTTTTTACTGATTTTTGTCAACTTTTACTGGTTTGTGCTCGAAAAATATGAAAAACTCAAAATTTATGCTTTTTACTGATTTTTGTCAACTTTTACTGGTTTGTGCTCGAAAAATATGAAAAACTCAAAATTTATGCTTTTTACTGATTTTTGTCAACTTTTACTGGTTTGTGCTCGAAAAATATGAAAAACTCAAAATTTATGCTTTTTTTTATTTTTGTCATCTTTTACTGGTTTGTTCTCGAAAAATATGAAAAACTCAAAATTTATGGTTTTTACTGATTTTTGTCATCTTTTACTGGTTTGTGCTCGAGAAATATGAAAAACTCAAAATTTATACTTTTTACTGATTTTTGTCCACTTTTGCTGGTTTGTGCTCGAAAAATATGAAAAACTCAAAATTTATGCTTTTTACTGATTTTTGTCAACTTTTACTGGTTTGTGCTCGAAAAATATGAAAAACTCAAAATTTATGCTTTTTTTTATTTTTGTCATCTTTTACTGGTTTGTTCTCGAAAAATATGAAAAACTCAAAATTTATGGTTTTTACTGATTTTTGTCATCTTTTACTGGTTTGTGCTCGAGAAATATGAAAAACTCAAAATTTATACTTTTTACTGATTTTTGTCAACTTTTACTGGTTTGTGCTCGAAAAATATGAAAAACTCAAAATTTATGCTTTTTACTGATTTTTGTCCACTTTTGCTGGTTTGTGCTCGAAAAATATGAAAAACTCAAAATTTATGCTTTTTACTGATTTTTGTCAACTTTTACTGGTTTGTGCTCGAAAAATATGAAAAACTTAAAATTTATGCTTTTTACTGATTTTTGTCAACTTTTACTGGTTTGTGCTCGAAAAATATGAAAAACTCAAAATTTATGCTTTTTACTGATTTTTGTCAACTTTTACTGGTTTGTGCTCGAAAAATATGAAAAACTCAAAATTTATGCTTTTTACTGATTTTTGTCAACTTTTACTGGTTTGTGCTCGAAAAATATGAAAAACTCAAAATTTATGCTTTTTTTTATTTTTGTCATCTTTTACTGGTTTGTTCTCGAAAAATATGAAAAACTCAAAATTTATGGTTTTTACTGATTTTTGTCATCTTTTACTGGTTTGTGCTCGAGAAATATGAAAAACTCAAAATTTATACTTTTTACTGATTTTTGTCAACTTTTACTGGTTTGTGCTCGAAAAATATGAAAAACTCAAAATTTATGCTTTTTACTGATTTTTGTCCACTTTTGCTGGTTTGTGCTCGAAAAATATGAAAAACTCAAAATTTATGCTTTTTACTGATTTTTGTCAACTTTTACTGGTTTGTGCTCGAAAAATATGAAAAACTCAAAATTTATGCTTTTTTTTATTTTTGTCATCTTTTACTGGTTTGTGCTCGAAAAATATGAAAAACTCAAAATTTATGCTTTTTACTGATTTTTGTCATCTTTTACTGGTTTGTGCTCGAAAAAATATGAAAAACTCATAATTTATGCTTTCAACAATCAACTTTTATAACCACCACTGTCACCACACTACCCCTATAAACCCCTCCCTTTCCCTTCCCTTTTTTTTTTTGAAAATTGTATTCATTATTTGTTTTTTCTTACCTCCCCTCCCCTACCCCAATAATTTTGTATAATTAAAATTCAATAAAAAGAAAAAAAATTAATAAAAAAAATGTATAAAAAGCGGAAATTTTGTTATTTTCTTAACCCCCACCATCATCACACCTCCACCATCACCCCTCCACTACAACCCTGGATCCCATTTATATTGATGCTATAAAAAAATTAACTACGAAAATTCCCCTCTGTTTACTCTTTTTGCTAACCTGAACCCCCGCCAACTTTAACCCCCACGAAATAAGTAATGAAATTTAATTAAGAAAATTAATATGACAGATTAATAAGAGAGAAAAAATTAAATTTACTACAATGAAATTCTAGTATTTAAAAGATGGCGTAATAATCGTATAATAGAATTTTATTTATATATATATTTGAATAGCTCAACAAGTGTTTTTTTTTTTACAGTCGTAACCACGAAAAACATGCCGTTTTTTTTGAATATTTTAATTAAAGGATTTAAAAAATTACTAAAGCATTTTTTTTTTGTTTTTTTTTTTTAATTAACAAAAATTAAATCTTTATTTCCCCAGAAGTAAACAAAATTAATTAATAAATAAACATAAATAATATACTCATTTGAAACGTTGATAATTTTTCTGACAAACAGACGACGATTGTGGTAATGATGATGATTATGGTAATGATGGTGATTCAAATACATTATCACTACCAATTGTACAATTATGTTCACTACTATCATCATCACCAGGTACAATACTATGTTCATTAACTAAATGTCTACGTTTTTTTAATTTTTTCTTTATAAATAATTTATATTGACAATAGAATCCGGTAGATAAGAATAGTATAAACATTAATATGATAAAATAATCTAAATAAATAAATAAAATTATTATTAATTATTAATTATTTATATTTTTATAAACTATTACCTGAACCAATTATATCAAAATTCATATATGCATATTTATAATTATTTATAATTAAACGACGATAATGATTTAAAAATATATATAAAAAATTACCATTAAATATATATATAAATGTAATTATTATTAATAATGTACCAAGTAATACATTTGTTATTAATATATGTATATAATATGATTTTATAATTGTTAATAATAATAATAATGGTAGAAACATTATAAATATAAATATAAATATATAATTATTTATATTATTTATAAATAATTCATTAAATATTTCGATTATATCTATAAAAAAAAAAAAAATGTTTTAAAGTATTTTAATAATAATAAATAAATAAATAAATAAAATTTTATCCATCATACCTAAATAATTAATGATTATACATGCAATTATATAACCAATTAATATATTTGGTATTATCTCATAGAAAATACGATATTTATTTTGTGAATATTTAATTGTTATAATCATATAAATAATACCAAAGAAAAATGAGAAAAATATTTTATAAAAATATTCATAATCTAAGAGAAAAAATTTAATTAAAATTAATTAAAATAAATTAAACGAACACCCAGTTGTCTAGGAGAAGAGACGACGACATAGTTAAAAATCAATAACAATAGGAAGTAATTTATTATTATTATTTGTAAACATTAATCATAGGAGAGGACAAGTAAAAAAGGAATAATTAAATAGAAAAAAATATAAATCAATAAACAAAAACATCGGATAAAAACAACACAAGGACAATATATATATATATGTAAATTTTACCATTTATATGTTTATATGAATTTCTAATTGTATTATCTTGTATATTATTATTATCATCATCAATGTCGTATCGATTTAAATAAATAAATAAATAAAATATTAATATATATATAAATAAGAATCCAATAAAAAAATTACGTAATATATTCATTTTACAGCCAATATAACATATAATTAAACCAATAATAAATATTAATATTGACATTATTTTAATATGTTGATTATTATCTAAAATGAATAAAGAAAATAAAGATTTTTGTTTTATTTTTTAAAGTTTAGTTTTTTAAATTTAAATAATAACTAAATATTTACCAAATTTGCATGTATCATTATTATTATTATTATTTATAGAAATATTATTATTTATATCACATGAATATGTTATTGATGGTACATATGCAACTGGATTTTTATAATCATTTAAATTACGTACAATTGTTACAAATATAATACCATTACCAGGCATTGACATATAAAATTTTCTTAAATTTATATTTTTTATATTTATTAATTTACCATATTTAATTATATCATATGTACGTAACATTTTTTTTATACCATTTATATATGTTTGTAATTTATAATCATATTTTTTTAAATAATATATATATTGTTCATATGTTAAATTATTATCATTACCACAATAATATTGATTTTTATTATATAATGATTGTGATGCCATTGGTGTATCAATTTGTATCATTTGTTTATTTGATAATAATTTTATATTTATAATTGGTGGTATTTTAAATTGATTTTCTTGATTACAACCGCCTGGTATTGGTGCTTTTAATAGATGAATACAAAAAAAAAAATAGAAAAAGATAATTATATTCCTAAAAAACATTAAAATTACTCGGAAAAAACAAACAAATTTTACCTGTTTTACCATAACTAATAAATACAATAATTAATTTTATTTCTTTTATTTTATTATAATTATGTATAAATATATTTGTTATATTTTCATTTATAATTATACCTAAATTATTACCATATAAATATAATTTTTTATAATTATTTATTATTTTTAAATTTTTATTTAATGATAAATAAAATTTTTTATTTATATAACTATGTACTTGTAATATACCATAACCAATTAATAATTGATTATAATTTTCAATAATTATTTTTATTATTTTCATTGAATTTATATTTATTTCATTATAATAATTTATATCATTTAATATTAAATTTGTTTTTAAATGGATTTTTATTGTATCATCTGGGGCAGGAGGATAAAGAAAGAAATATTTATAGAAAATATTTATTTATTAATAATAAAGAAAATAATTCTTACTTGGTGATAATTTTAATTCTGGTAAATGTTCATCATTGAATTTTAATGATAATGATGATGATGATATGGTGGTGATGTTAGTAGTAACACACCAGACATTAATAATAATAATAAAAATAGAAATTATTTTTAGAAACATTTTTTTTAATATTTAAATTTGCATTTTAAGAAACTTTTTAATTAAATTTAATTATGTAATTAAGAGAGGATCGTTAATGAAATTAAATTGACAAACATGTGGTCAAAACAAAATAATAATAATAATAATTCATTTGTTTTTTCTTTTACTTTTTGTTTTTAACTGTTAAATTAATTAAACAGTCAACTGTTATTATTACTGATGGTGGTGGATAATTAATTTATTTATTAATTATAAGGGGAAATAAATACTTAAAAAATAAATGGACACATTCTCCATGAAGGTCTTTATTTATTTAACGAATTCAGTGGGTTTTTCTATGTTTTTTACAGAATAAAACAGAATATAAACAAATAGAGAAATGTAACAAAAAAAAAAATCGATATAAAAGGACAACAAAATGTCGATGTAATTAATTTTAAATTAAATAATTATTCATACGAACCCCCTACATTCATATAAATATTTGATAAGCACTGTATAATACCATATACTCTGGTGCTATTATCTAGTGAAAATAATTAAAATTAATTTTACTCCAGTGGTAGGTAGAGAGTTAAATCCACAACAATAAATCCTATTTTTTATTTCTCTTTCTTTTTTTTTTGAAGATTAATTATATGCAACCCCACTTAAATGTTACCCCTAAATCATTGTGTTACCCCATGTGCATTGTTTTTTTGTTTTTGACTAATTTATTTTTATTAATTAAATTTAAATTTTTGCATTTTTCTTGTAGCATAGAAACAAACCATTTAATTCAAAATTAATAAACACCGGATTAACAGTATTTTTTTTTTTTATTAAATTAATTAAAACAAATCTAATCCAGCAAAATTGCAAAGACAAAAAAAATATTGATCCTTGAATATCAGAAAACAAAACAACAGAAAAATAAATAAATAAATTAATTAAATACAAAAACGCGCAGCAAAAATTAATTCCAAAAAAAAAGAAAAGAAAAATGCGCTAGACACCCATAAATAAATAAATTAGAAATGATATTAGAAGGAAAAAAACAGAAAAAATCAATCACGATTGTCAGTGATGATTAATTTGATAAAGATATAAAAGAGTTTTAATTAAAATAAGATAAATAAATAACAATAAAATTAGAAACACGTAGGAACAGCGCAGTTTTTGCAAAACATTTTTGTGTCTATAATAAAATTCACCATAAATTACAATAAAATTGCAGTAGAAAATGAATTGGAGAAAAATTTCAAGAGAGAATGGCCGAGAATAGGTTTAACAGAGAGACAAATTTAAATAATAATATAAAAAAAAATGGAGAAATAAACACATAAATAGACGACATCAATAGTATACATTCAGAGCGACTAATAGAAACAACAATAAGAACATAGCAACGAAACAAAAAATAGTAGAAATTTTTGAATGTGCAATTTCCGAATATATACCGAAACGGGACCCGACAACGTACGTTTGTGATTAATTTTCTTCTTTTTTTTTTTTTTGTTCTTTATGTTGGTACATATATTGTATATACATATGTACCGCTTGTCAGCCATCGCCCAACAACAACAGCAACAAAAACAATCAAAAAAAAAAAATTAATTAAAAACCGACGACCGGAATAAAAACCAATAAAAGCGTAATTTTTTTTAGTATTTTTTATAATTTTCTTGCAAAAAGTTGTGACAAAAAAAAATTTTTTTATAAACTAAAAGCGCGTAGAGAAAAAAATAAATAAACAAATAAAACATACGCGAGACGCTCCTTTTCAGAAAAATAAAGGAAATTTTCCTTCTTTTCATTTTTTTTTTTGTTTTTTTAAATTTATTTCTCACGTTAAAAATTCCAAAGTGTTTTCTTTTTTTTTTTTGTTTTTGGATAGGGTAGTGTATGGTGTTGTTTCTAAGAGTGTGTTATTATTTTTTTGTTCGTGATTGTATTTCTCTATGAAAAACTAAATCATTTTATCATTCGTAAGCACCACAAGTGGTGTTTTTCATTAAAAAATAATATATTCCGGGGTGGTATTAATATCACCACCCGAAAATAATTAATCGAGAATAAATTTTACCGTTAATTAATTAGGGAAAAAAGAAAATATACTTAAGAATTTATCTTGAGATTTGGGGGGTTGGGAGTTCCTTACTGATTTTTCGTTATTTTCCATTGACGACAATTGAGAATAATCCAAGGAAGGGACAAGAAAAACTCCCCAAACAGAACATTGCACACGACAGAGAAAACATATGTACGTCATACGAGTGAATAAAAAAAAACTAGTGTATTTCCAGTGACGTTTATTATTATTAATTTTTCTTATACACCCTACCCCACAATCGTTATTTTTCTGTTTCTGTATCCCCTTAAAGTGCATGACTTAACAACATACGTAAGTCGTCAATGGTTTATTCAAAAATATTTAAAATAATCAAAAGAAAACATAAGTCAATCCACCACCAACCACCCAAATTGCATGGTGACAGAGATTAAAATGATTATTCAGTTCTATATTCATATGTATGTACGAGAAGATTGATTACTCTGTATACTCTTCTGTGTGTAATGTCAAAATTTTGTGCACGTTCAAACGCAATTAATTAATTAATTAAATAAATAAATAAAACAAAAAAAAAAAAGTACACAAAGGCAGGCAGGCAGCTAACAAAAAAAAAAATTAATTAAAAATTTCTCTATCTTTCTCTCACCATAAAAAAATTCTATGTGACATTTATTCTGCTCTCTAAAATTTATTTTTTTATTCCTTCCGTAACTAATGTCGTCCCCCTTTCTTATTTTTTAATTACATAAATTTTATCACAATAACCCCAAAACAGGGTGTGGGTTTTATTTAAAATAATAAATATTTTGTGTGTATATTTTCTACTGATATACTTGTGATTGGACAAACATTGTTTTTTTTTTTTTATAATAGTTTTTTAATTAATTAAAGTGATTAAAAAATTAAATAAAATTTTCGCAATTATTTCTTTATCATATTGGATATTATAATACAGTGGGCCAGGGGGGGTGGTCCGCACAAAAGACGTTTATTATACGCCGTCACTGAAATTTTATTACTGAAAAACATAACCTTTTTTTTTATTCTCTCACACACACATACACTCTCTCTCTCGTGTTGTTTTTCCGTTTTTTTTACAAAAGATTTTCCATCTCTTTTTCATTCATTCTTACAACACCATTAGTCACCCGTGGGTTTTTCTCTTTATTTAAAACGAAGAAAAAAACACTGAAAAACACGTAAAGAATTTTCATCTCGTGTGTGCGGTGGTGTTGCTAATTTTTTTTTGTTTTTTTTTTTTTTAATTAATAAAATTATTCTGTTCTGTTGTTTTTTTAGGTTAATTATTTAATTAATAAAAGAAAAATAAAAAAAAAAGAAAAAAACTAACTCTCAGTGCTTATACATGTATGTGTCTTTATCATCCACTTGAGTGTGTTGTTGAAATTTATTATTATTTTTTTTTTTGTACACATTTCAATTATAGAACGCCAACAGCAGCAACAGAGCAGTAGTAATTGTAATAATAATAGTAATAGTGGTGGTGTATATATATATATATATATAGTGTGACAAATTTAGTTATAATAAATAATTTTAAATTAATTAATTAAAGAACAAAAAAAAAAAAAAAGAAAAAACAATATTAATTAAATTAAATTAAAGAAAAACACAAAAAAAGAAAATGCGTGAATATAAAATTGTGGTGCTTGGCAGTGGCGGTGTTGGTAAATCAGCATTGACAGTACAATTTGTTCAGGTAAATGAATATAGATGGTGCTCGTGAACGGTCGTTTGTCATTAATTTTTTTTGTGTTTAATTAATTAAAAAAAAAAAAAAAAATTCTCTTTCTTTTCTTGAAGGGAATATTTGTAGAAAAATATGATCCAACAATTGAGGACAGTTACCGTAAACAGGTGGAAGTGGATGGCCAACAGTGTATGTTGGAAATATTAGACACAGCTGGCACGGTAAGAATTTTCTTCTGTTTTTTTTTTTTTTTTGTTATTTAAATTTGGAAAATTCTCTTCTTTTTTTTTATTCCATTATTCAGTAAAAAAACTACTTTCTTCTTCTTTTTCTTCTATATTTGTTTTTATCTTGAAAAAAAAAAAAACTAATTCTCCTTTTCAGGAACAATTTACCGCAATGCGTGATTTATATATGAAAAATGGACAAGGATTTGTACTAGTTTACTCAATAACAGCACAATCAACATTCAATGATTTACAAGATTTACGTGAACAAATATTACGTGTTAAGGATACTGATGATGTGCCAATGGTATTAGTTGGTAATAAATGTGATTTGGAGGAGGAACGTGTTGTTGCCAAAGAACATGGTAAAAATTTAGCGGGACAATTTAATTGTGCATTTATGGAGACATCAGCCAAGGCTAGAATTAATGTGAATGATGTAAGTGACTAATAATTAAAAGAAAGAGAGTGGAGGGGAACTTTTAGAGAGAATATTTATTAATTAATTTATTTTTCAAAATAGATATTTTACGATCTTGTACGGCAGATAAATAAAAAATCACCAGAGAAGAAATCCAAACCGAAGAAAAAATCAATTTGTGTGCTTCTTTAAAATGGCACACTGTATTGTTGTTGTTGTTGTTTTGTGGGGAAGTGCGCTGCTTGGAGATAATGATGGCGATGGATGACGACGACAATGACGTTTTTTTTTTTTTTTTCTTCCCCCTTTATATATATATGATTTTTAAAATTTTTTTTTTTTATAAATAAATATTATTTTTTTCCCCATTTTTCTCACACTCTTTTCATAATCCTAACTCCTCTGTTTTTTTTAATTAAAAGAGAAGAGAAGAGAAAACCAAAAATTAAAAAAAAAAAACACATATACTACCACAGACATGGATATAAAATTAGAAAGCAAAAAAAAAAAAAAAAATTATATGTAAATTTAGAGAGAAAAAACACAGTTTATAAGGGGAAGTTATTAGTTGAGAGAGAGAGAGTGGATGCACATCGACGACGATTTTCATTTGTCTGTGGGAAGTTTCGTGTTTATAACTTTGTTTTTTTTTTTATTTTTTGTATTTTTTTTATATAATAATGTAGAGAGAAAGAGAGAATTGTTTAAGAAAAAAATTATAGGAATAAAAATAATTACTATAAAAAAAAAAAGAGCGAGTGAAAAAAGAGAAGAGTAAAAAAAAAAAAAATAAAGAGAAATTGTTATAAAAAATTATTAAATTTGCAAAAAAGAAAAAAATGTGATTTTTTTTTTTATATATAAATAAATAAAATATATTTACAGAGTAATAACAATAAGTGAGAGTTCAGAGAGAGAGAGTAATTAAATAATATTAAAAAAAAAAATAACCTATAATCGTAAAGAGAGAAATAAAAAAAAAAAAAACAGAAAATTAAATAATTAAATTGTTTTTGTTATTGTGTGTTTCGGCGACAAAAGTTATCAAAAAAAAAAAACGGGGAAGAGAGAGAGAATAAGGAGAAAAGTAAAAATTAAGTTTGATAGTGTCATATCCTGGGCGGTTAAAGAGAGCACATATAAAAACTATAAATTAAATTTTTTGATCCATTTGCCTTAAGAAAAAAAAACCAGTGACGTCGGTGATTAACAATTTTTTTTTTGTTTCATTTTGTTGCTTCTTCTCTTCGCTATTTTATACAGAAAAAAAAAAATTAGAGCTTAGAAAATAATTAATAAAAAAAAAATCATTTAAAGAGAATTAAAAATAAAAACCAACTATCAACCCCTAAAACTTTCTCTCTCTCTCACAGACACACACATTTCCATAAATTTCCCGTATTTAATTTTCAATTTGATTATTTCTCTTTTTGTTAATATTTCTCCTGAATTTTTCCTATCTTTTTTACTAATGAATTAAGAGAGAGAGAGAGAAGTTAATTAAAATTATAATTAATATTTTATATAAAGAATAAACAAAAAAAAAAAAAAAATAGAGAATAAGAAAATTATTTTTGTTAATAAAATTTAAAAGATAAATAAATAATTGATTAACACAGATGAATAAACATTTGACAGGGGGAAGTGGGAAGGTGGGGAATTATTATATTTTGCTGAATTTATATTTATTCCATAAAGTTATTATTTAACCATGGGATTTCTGGGGATTTTTAACTACCACCACCCCCACCAAAATCACACCACCCCTAAAAAAGGTTAAAAACCAGTTAAAAAATTCTCAATAAAAACGAACAAATGTTTTTCCATTTGTTTTACACATCGTTAATTATCTATTTAAAAAAAAAAAAATATATGTTAAAATTAATTAATTATTTAACTGTTGAGTGTTTTATATTGCTGTTGATGTTAATATTGTTGTTGTTGTTTTTTTTATATAAACCCCCACCCTTCTCCTTTTCTTTCTCTCTCTCTCTCTCTATATATATATATATATATATATATATATATATATATATATATATTTACTTTGTTATTCTCCGTTTTCCCCTCTTTTTTTCTCCTTTTTTATTACTCCTTTTTATTTATTTATATTACTCCATATATATATATATATATTGGGTGTTTTAATTAATTTTAATTAAAAACCAATCAAAATTAACAAATATTTAATGAAAGCAAAAAATTTAATGTCAAAAAATGCAAAAAAAAAAAAAAAACATTTTTGTTTAATTTTTAATGAAAAAAAAAAAAAAAAACAAAAAACATTCAATTAATGAAAATTAATTAATTAAAAAAAAAAATTTATAATAATTTATATGAAAAAAAAAAACAAAATTAATATTTAAACGGGTCCAAAAAAAAAAAAAAAAATTAAATTAAATTAATTAAAAAAAAAATAATTAATTAAAATAAATAAAGAAAAATAAAAAAAAAATTAATAATAATTATAATAATAAGAGTGACGTATAGTTGAGAGAGAGAGAGAGAGCGAGAGATGGAGGAGAAAACAAAAATGAGTTTGCCACCCCCACTGATTGCCAAACAATCGTATGGAGTTTAATTAAGCCAAATAATTTCTCCTTTGTTTTTAATTGTAAAAAATTTATATTGGATTGAGGTGTGGTGGGGGTAGTGGTGTTTTGTTATCTTAATTTTTATTTAATTATTTTTTTTTTGCCAATTCTAAAATCTGTTTTCAGGTTTTTTTTATAAACATTTAAATTTAATTTATTCGCACAAACAGAATTCACCACACAACGGTGAAAAATACGCACAGAAAAACACCACACCATTATAATTTCACCACCAATGAAATCTCCTCTATCCACCTACTAATAATAACCAAAACCACGAATTGAGAAGCGAATAAAAAAAAAAAAACAGAAAAACACATTAATTTCTTTGCAAATTTTATTTTCTCTCTGGAAAATCCATTGAATTTCATAAAAAAAAAATTTCCATCAATTTTTTTACTGCATTTAATTTCCCCTGTCATAATTAATTCGGATTTCACGTATATTGTCGTCAAATAGTATCACTGATGGGTCAATTCAATTTTACTTTTACTGTTTGATTATATAAGTCTACTACTATCGCTCGCTACTTAAAGGGGTCGTTTATTAATTATGTCCCCTTGTCAAACTATCAGAGTCTGCAAAACATAAAATTATTTTATAGAAATTTCAACAATTGTCAAACCCCCTCCAACCCTTAATATTGTTGACATAATTAATGGACATCCCCTAATTTGAAACACCGAAATTATAATTCAAAACCATCAAGTATAATAAATCGCCCTCAAGTGGGGTTGAGTTCGTGAAATATGTCAGATAATTATCCCATTTTAATCTATCTATCATAAAAAATGCAAACACAATAAACACGTGTAAAAAATTAGTAGTTAGAGACATTGAGAGGGGACGGTGGGGTTTGGTAATTTGCACCCAAAAAAAAAAAAAAACCCCCAACAATAGAATTTTTATGGTTAATTAAAAACCGTTAAGTAATCATAATTATAATGCCAATAAATCAATGTACGTGGGTGTGGTGTAATAATTAGCAAAAAAAAAAAAATATATATATATATATATATATCTATATAAAGAGAAAAGGGGAAACGGAAAGGAATTTTCAATTAAATTTTTTTTTTTTTTTTTGAGGGGGGACGGACAATCAAATTGACTTAAAATAAATAAACAAAAGAAAAAAATAAATAAATAAAATTAATCAATTAATAAAAAAAATAATATTAAAGTGAAAATGAGATTGGAAAATGATGTATTTTTCCATTAAGGGGTCCCATCCATAAATGACGTTACGCACTTAGGAGGGGGACGGGGTAGGGATTGTCTAACATTTATGAATAAAAATATCTATTCTCCTTCGTCACGAAATTTGGACGAAGGGGAAAATCAGCAATCCCTAAAGATAGAACCAAATGAGAAAAAATGGTATTTGTGAAAAGGATCGGCCGGGTAGTTAGGATGTGATAATCATTGAGAAATTTAATCAAATAATTCCACCCACCTAACGCATTAAAAAACCAAAAAAAAAAAAAAAAAAAAAGAAAAAGAAAATGAAAAATCCTTTTTAAAAACCAATAAATATAAATAAATTATTCATAAATGTTAACTAAATAAATAATAAATAAATAAAAATAAAAACAAAAAAATTATAAATTAAATAAAAATCTTTTCTTTAATTAATTTATTTAATTATGCTAAAACACGGTAAACGTACAAATTAGCTGTGTTTCCATTGGGGAAATGTTTTGATTTTAGGATCTCAACATAAAGTCTATCCCATCTCCTATATTTTTGTTTATTTTTTCTACATAAAATCTATCCTAGTTCCTATATTTTTCGTCGAAATATTTGTGTTTAGAATCTCAACATAAAGTCTATGCCATCCTGTGCTGTCGTTTTGAAAATGTTAAGGGGAGTACTTTTTGTTTTATTAAGGGAGTATTTTCAGGTCTAAGGGAGTACGCATAAGAAATACTTTAAAATGTAATCAAAAAAATAATAAGATAATAACAATCAAATTTTTATTTCTTATATCACACATTTAAAAATAAAAATCATTTTTGTAAAATATATACATAATTTTACAGTTAAATACAGTTCATTTTAATATAAAAAATTAAGAATACTTAAAATTCATAGTACATAAAATAATAAAATATATACATAGTTAGATCACATAATTTCAAAGATTAGATTAGATCACAAAAAGAATAGAATGGCAATCATTTTAAAACGCATATGATGGATTCCATTCACTGGCATTAATATTTCTAATTCTTAATTCTTCGGCCACTAGTATGGCGGCATTGACTGTTGCTGTTAAGAAATAATTTTTGAACAATTTCAAACAGTATGTAATATTACATAACACAAACACTGCTATTAAATCAAATTATACAGACTTTTTCGTTCTTGAATTAGGGACAAATCTGCCATTTACGTTTATTTAAATAGGACTTTTAGAATTGAACGAATAATTGCTAGATTAGCTAGGCTAGGGAAGTACAAAATAAAAGTGAGGAGTTGCAGAAGTACGGATAAATCGAAAGTAGTATAAATACTCCCTTAGAAGTGAGTACTTCGACAACACTGGCTTACGATTGCCGGGCAAAAACTACAAAAAAAAAAAAACCCCATTTCTTGTCGTCTCGTATTTACCATCATCAGCCGATAAATCGACTAGAAGCTAGTATTCCGTCAATTAAGTGTTAATTCATTAAGCAAATCACTCACCAACCACCCAACATTCACCCCTTAAATAACAAGAGAATAAAAGAATTTCTCTTAACTATCAACTATCGACATCTTTTATACAAAATTATCATAAATTTCATTCAATTCACAACAAAGTATCATATGATTAAAAATTAAAAAATTATAAAAGAATAATTTGACAATTACAAAAACAAAATCATTGAACAAAATCAAAAAAAAATGTCATTTTTTATTTATTTTTTTTTTTTTTTATTTATTTTCTTTTTTAATATAATTCATTTTGATTTACAATAAGTTTAAAAAAAAAATAATAAAGAAAAGCTTATCTATTATATATATATTATCTTAATTTAACGATCCTTATTTGAATTCTCTAAATTATTATTATTATTATTTTTTTTTTTTTCGTTTTTTTTAGCAAATTATTAATTTATAATTTAAATATTTATTATTTATTTGTTTATTTTTTTTTTATTTTTAATTGAAAATTTGGTTATTAAAAAAAAACAATTAATTTTTTTTTTTTTTTTCTTAAATCTAACTTAATACTAAATACACATATATATATATATATATATATATATATATATATATATATATATTTTTATTTATTTTTTTTATTTATGCATACACTAATATTATTGTTAAATCCTCCTCCTTGTATTACATTCCTTCTATCATTTCTGATAGTATTCTATCATCCATCTATTTCTATTTTATTCTTATCATTTATTTTTGTTTCTGTTATTAATATAAAGTCTGGGTTGTTTTCTTTAATTATTTTTTAATAGTTCAAATTTTTTTATGTAGTGAAATTTATGAATTTATGTTGATTGCAATTATTAATAGATTTGCATTAATTGTTATTGTTTTCATTAATTATTCTTATTAAATAATTGATCTATTCTTCTTGTGTTGTTTATTGTGTTATTTTCTATTTTATTTATTTTATTTAAAATTTCTATTAATGTATTTTTTATTAGTGTTATATCATCGGTTTTCTCATTCGTTGTGTGTATTATTGTTGGCTGTTTTGCCGTTACTTCCTTAAACAATTCATTAAATTTTAAATTTTGTTTTATATAATTATTATTACTATTTATAGGTATTTGTTCTTTTTTTTTTAAACATTGTTTCTTTTTTAATATTTATATTTTGGACCATTTCTTTATATTTTTCGCATCCTTTGTATGATGCAGGGTGTCCTTATTTTTTGCATAATGTGCAATATATTGTATTTTGGTTATTATTTTTTTTTGCTACGTTGCATTCCCCTGGTCCATGTGGTATACTGCAGCATTTCACGCATCTATATCTCATATTACAGTTTGGCGCTGCATGTCCATATCTTTGGCATCTTTTACATTGCATAATTGTCTGTTTTTTATTTAATGTTTCCCATTTTATTACCATGTTATTTAAATATTTTATTTTGTATAATTGTTTTGTATCTGTTTCAGGTGAAACTTGTACTATATAAATTGGTAGTTTTATATTATTTGCAATTGATATTTTTGTTTGTAATCTAAAAAAAATGTCATCACTATTATTATAATCATCATTCGTAGTCTCGTCATTTCGATACATTTAATTTTATTTTTTTTTTTTGATTTTAAATATATATATTTTCTATAAATATTTAAATCAAAAAAGATAAAAACATAACGTTGTTATTCAGACTGTTTGTTGTTACCGCCCATTGTACATATATGCATTTCAATTAAATGCGAAATATAAATATATAAATAAATAAAAAATATATTACGTGTCTAACACAATTTATTGCTGTCTGGGTTTTTATTGATCTACCTGAGAAATTAATCATTGAGAAAAGAAAAGAAAAGGAAAAAAACGAAAAGAAAAGTAAAGAAAAGAAAAAACACCTATAAATAATATTAACACTCTGAATCCGGGGTACTAGACCTAGTACGTTTAAGAAATTCGGTGCGACTAGACCCACTAAGCCAAAGAACGCTGTAACCAACGGTGGAACCTACATTTCTTGGAGTGTTTCTTGGCAACATAGGAAACTACATAGGAACCAACGAATAGTTTGTCGTGCCAATTTTTTGTGCCGTATAACACTAACACATACAACGAAACATATGTTTCGTAGGGGAACTAGTATATTCGTTTTCTGTTTCTTTTTCTCTTCGTTAATGATAGGTTTTTACCGTTAGATGAAATCAAACTTTTTTTTGTATTGATTTTAATATTTTTTAATTTTTTTTTTATATTTTTAATTCCCTTTAATACAAATTACACTGAACTTTTTATTTGAACTTTTATGCGGTGCAAGTTTCCCGCAAAACAGCCCGAATTCACGGCACAAGCGGTAAAAAGAGACCCGGCTCGCAAGTGTTAATAAAAACCATTGAAAATATAAA
Source organism: Ptychoptera contaminata (assembly GCA_963942525.1). NCBI lineage: Eukaryota > Metazoa > Arthropoda > Insecta > Diptera > Ptychopteridae > Ptychoptera > Ptychoptera contaminata. Next base: position 3,725,318 of record OZ012640.1, on the reverse strand, counting down.
ATTTTCTATCATTCTGTTTGTGCCTCTCGTAACTAATTCAGTTCAATATTAAAGTATTTTTTTGTAAAACGTGAAGAAAAATATATAAAAAATTTTTTTTAAAATGAGTTTAGTTTGGACAATTATTGCAACATTTTTATATTTTGAAATATTTATTGTCTTATTATTGGTGTTACCGGTTGCAAGTCCATCAAGATGGCAAAAAATTTTTAAATCACGTTTTTTGGATATGTTAACACGACAAGCACAAATGTACTTTTATTTATTAGTCGGTGTACTTGTTTTATTTTTATTAGAGGCAATACGTGAAATGCGAAAATATTCACAAGCAGATCTAGCTGGTGAACAACATTTAAATGTTGAAAAATTGCAACATAGTATGCGTTTATTTCGTGCCCAACGTAATTTCTATATATCAGGTTTTGCTATATTTTTAACATTAGTTATTAGACGTTTAATAACACTTATATCGGCACATGCAACATTATTAGCACAATCAGAGGCATCATTACGTCAGGCACAAAGTGCAACAACAGCTGCACGTTCATTATTAACACAACAAAAACAACAAGAGACAACCGTTATAAAGAAAACAAAAGTATCTGATAAGAAAAATGATGAATTTGTAAGTTAATAAATTAAAACCGAAAAAAAATAAATTACTGTGCAAAATAAATAAAATTAAATTAAATTATAGTGAACTGAATTACGAATGAAAATAACCGAATTAAACTGTGAATTACTAAAAGAGAAAAAAGATAAGGAGGCAATGAAATCACAATCGGAAAGTTTAAATAAGGAGTATGATCGTTTAACAGAAGAATATAGTAAATTACAAAGAAAATTAATAATTGGTGATGGTGGTAAAGGTGGATGATTAGACAAAAAAAAAAAAAAAATTAAAGAAGATCAATAATTTCATCCCATTTTTTTTGTAATACTTTCATTAATTCTTTTATATATCCGGTGAATTATTTATCTATATATGTTTTTCTAATCTAACCTAATCTTATATGTATAAAAAACAAAACAGTAATTGCTATGTTAAAAAGTTATTTCTGTTTATTTTCTATTGTTATTATGTTTCTTTTTTTTTTTCAATGAACAAATAAATATATTTAATGAAAATAATATGTTTTTTTTTTATTAATTTCTGTGTAGCATTAAGCATTATTACATAATAATTTGGCTAAAATATCGCAACTATTATTATTATCAGCTGTCAAAATGACATTTAAATCCATTGAACTGTTTAGTGTAAATAATCCACAGAACTGTTGTTTATGTTTTGACATTTCGATACCAACATATCAATTAATTTAATAAATTTCTTTCGGATTAGTCGATCGCAAATGATATTAAATTTTCATCCAAAAAAAAACTAAGAAAAACTTTCATTATTTTCTTATTAAAATATATTTTATAATAATGACATTATTTTTGTTAATATTTCTCCTGAATTTTTCCTATCTTTTTTACTAATGAATTAAGAGAGAGAGAGAGAGAGAGAGAAGTTAATTAAAATTATAATTAAAGGTGAACGCCTAATACAGAGCATGATTTCACATGGTTTGATTTGTTAGGAAAATGAAAAAAAATTGTGCCTAATGCGAATAATATTTTCCTTTCGAAAAAATAACTGCCACCTGTTAGGTATTAAAGTTAATACATTTTTGACATTAACAACGTCAAAATTTTAAACAAAATTTAAAATCATTTTAATCTTGTGCCGTTAATTTATATATATATTTGTATATATACACATAAAAAACAAAATATGAAATGCCAAATAATATTTTTAGCCTACCTTTCAAAAAAAAATAGTTCTAAAACATTACTAAAATCAAAAAATACTGCTGGCGGCACCTACCATAATTTTTTATTTTTTTCCATTTACGAACATGTTCAAACTATGTGCAAGCTGATTTCACAGTAACCATTTTACAAGGTATTGGGCAGTTTCGCTTTTGAGTACATGTAATCGTATATCAACTTATTGCGAAAGTGAAAACATGCTTTGTATTGGGCACGAACCATAATATTTTATATAAAGAATAAACAAAAAAAAAAAAATAGAATAAGAAAATTATTTTTGTTAATAAAATTTAAAAGATAAATAAATAATTGATTAACACAGATGAATAAACATTTGACAGGGGGAAGTGGGAAGGTGGGGAATTATTATATTGTGCTGAATTTATATTTATTCCATAAAGTTATTATTTAACCATGGGATTTCTGGGGATTTTTAACTACCACCACCCCCACCAAAATCACACCACCCCTAAAAAAGGTTAAAAACCAGTTAAAAAATTCTCAATAAAAACGAACAAATGTTTTTCCATTTGTTTTACACATCGTTAATTATCTATTTAAAAAAAAAAAAAAAAAAAAAATATGTTAAAATTAATTAATTATTTAACTGTTGAGTGTTTTATATTGCTGTTGATGTTAATATTGTTGTTGTTGTTTTTTTTATATAAACCCCCACCCTTCTCCTTTTCTTTCTCTCTCTCTCTCTCTCTCTCTATATATATATATATATATATATATATATTTACTTTGTTATTCTCCGTTTTCCCCTCTTTTTTTCTCCTTTTTTATTACTCCTTTTTATTTATTTATATTACTCCATATATATATATATATATTGGGTGTTTTAATTAATTTTAATTAAAAACCAATCAAAATTAACAAATATTTAATGAAAGCAAAAAATTTAATGTCAAAAAATGCAAAAAAAAAAAAAAACATTTTTGTTTAATTTTTAATGAAAAAAAAAAAAAAACAAAAAACATTCAATTAATGAAAATTAATTAATTAAAAAAAAAAATTTATAATAATTTATATGAAAAAAAAAAAAAAAAAACAAAATTAATATTTAAACGGGTCCAAAAAAAAAAAAAAATTAAATTAAATTAATTAAAAAAAAAATAATTAATTAAAATAAATAAAGAAAAATAAAAAAAAAAATTAATAATAAGAGTGACGTATAGTTGAGAGAGAGAGAGAGAGAGAGAGAGCGAGAGATGGAGGAGAAAACAAAAATGAGTTTGCCACCCCCACTGATTGCCAACCCTCGCGTATGGAGTTTAATTAAGCCAAATAATTTCTCCTTTGTTTTTAATTGTAAAAAATTTATATTGGATTGAGGTGTGGTGGGGGGTAGTGGTGGGGGTGTTGGTGTTGTTTTTTGTTATCTTAATTTTTATTTAATTATTTTTTTTTTGCCAATTCTAAAATCTGTTTTCAGGTTTTTTTTATAAACATTTAAATTTAATTTATTCGCACAAACAGAATTCACCACACAACGGTGAAAAATACGCACAGAAAAACACCACACCATTATAATTTCACCACCAATGAAATCTCCTCTATCCATCTACTAATAATAACCAAAACCACGAATTGAGAAGCGAATAAAAAAAAAAAACAGAAAAACACATTAATTTCTTTGCAAATTTTATTTTCTCTCTGGAAAATCCATTGAATTTCATAAAAAAAAAATTTCCATCAATTTTTTTACTGCATTTAATTTCCCCTGTCATAATTAATTCGGATTTCACGTATATTGTCGTCAAATAGTATCACTGATGGGTCAATTCAGTTTTACTTTTACTGTTTGATTATATAAGTCTACTACTATCGCTCGCTACTTAAAGGGGTCGTTTATTAATTATGTCCCCTTGTCAAACTATCAGAGTCTGCAAAACATAAAATTATTTCATAGAAATTTCAACAATTGTCAAACCCCCTCCAACCCTCAATTTTGTTGACATAATTAATGGACATCCCCTAATTTGAAACACCGAAATTATAATTCAAAACCATCAAGTATAATAAATCGCTTACAAGTGGGGTTGAGTTCGTGAAATATGTCAGATAATTATCCCATTTTAATCTATCTATCATAAAAAATGCAAACACAATAAACACGTGTAAAAAATTAGTAGTTAGAGACATTGAGAGGGGACGGTGGGGTTTGGTAATTTGCACCCAAAAAAAAAAAAAAACCCCCAACAATAGAATTTTTATGGTTAATTAAAAACCGTTAAGTAATCATAATTATAATGCCAATAAATCAATGTACGTGGGTGTGGTGTAATAATTAGCAAAAAAAAAAAAATATATATATATATATATATATCTATATAAAGAGAAAAGGGGAAACGGAAAGGAATTTTCAATTAAATTTTTTTTTTTTTTTTTTTGAGGGGGGACGGACAATCAAATTGACTTAAAATAAATAAATAAAATTAATCAATTAATAAAAATAAATTATATTAAAGTGAAAATGAGATTGGAAAATGATGTATTTTTCCATTAAGGGGTCCCATCCATAAATGACGTTACGCACTTAGGAGGGGGACGGGGTAGGGATTGTCTAACATTTATGAATAAAAATATCTATTCTCCTTCGTCACGAAATTTGGACGAAGGGGAAAATCAGCAATCCCTAAAGATAGAACCAAATGAGAAAAAATGGTATTTGTGAAAAGGATCGGCCGGGTAGTTAGGATGTGATAATCATTGAGAAATTTAATCAAATAATTCCACCCACCTAACGCATTAAAAAACCAAAAAAAAAAAAAAAAAAAAGAAAAAGAAAATGAAAAATCCTTTTTAAAAACCAATAAATATAAATAAATTATTCATAAATGTTAACTAAATAAATAATAAATAAATAAAAATAAAAACAAAAAAATTATAAATTAAATAAAAATCTTTTCTTTAATTAATTTATTTAATTATGCTAAAACACGGTAAACGTACAAATTAGCTGTGTTTCCATTGGGGAAATGTTTTGATTTTAGGATCTCAACATAAAGTCTATCCCATCTCCTATATTTTTGTTTATTTTTTCTACATAAAATCTATCCTAGTTCCTATATTTTTCGTCGAAATATTTGTGTTTAGAATCTCAACATAAAGTCTATGCCATCCTGTGCTGTCGTTTTGAAAATGTTAAGGGGAGTACTTTTTGTTTTATTAAGGGAGTATTTTCAGGTCTAAGGGAGTACGCATAAGAAATACTTTAAAATGTAATCAAAAAAATAATAAGATAATAACAATCAAATTTTTATTTCTTATATCACACATTTAAAAATAAAAATCATTTTTGTAAAATATATACATAATTTTACAGTTAAATACAGTTCATTTTAATATAAAAAATTAAGAATACTTAAAATTCATAGTACATAAAATAATAAAATATATACATAGTTAGATCACATAATTTCAAAGATTAGATTAGATCACAAAAAGAATAGAATGGCAATCATTTTAAAACGCATATGATGGATTCCATTCACTGGCATTAATATTTCTAATTCTTAATTCTTCGGCCACTAGTATGGCGGCATTGACTGTTGCTGTTAAGAAATAATTTTTGAACAATTTCAAACAGTATGTAATATTACATAACACAAACACTGCTATTAAATCAAATTATACAGACTTTTTCGTTCTTGAATTAGGGACAAATCTGCCATTTACGTTTATTTAAATAGGACTTTTAGAATTGAACGAATAATTGCTAGATTAGCTAGGCTAGGGAAGTACAAAATAAAAGTGAGGAGTTGCAGAAGTACGGATAAATCGAAAGTAGTATAAATACTCCCTTAGAAGTGAGTACTTCGACAACACTGGCTTACGATTGCCGGGCAAAAACTACAAAAAAAAAAAAACCCCATTTCTTGTCGTCTCGTATTTACCATCATCAGCCGATAAATCGACTAGAAGCTAGTATTCCGTCAATTAAGTGTTAATTCATTAAGCAAATCACTCACCAACCACCCAACATTCACCCCTTAAATAACAAGAGAATAAAAGAATTTCTCTTAACTATCAACTATCGACATCTTTTATACAAAATTATCATAAATTTCATTCAATTCACAACAAAGTATCATATGATTAAAAATTAAAAAATTATAAAAGAATAATTTGACAATTACAAAAACAAAATCATTGAACAAAATCAAAAAAAAATGTCATTTTTTATTTATTTTTTTTTTTTTTTATTTATTTTCTTTTTTAATATAATTCATTTTGATTTACAATAAGTTTAAAAAAAAAATAATAAAGAAAAGCTTATCTATTATATATATATTATCTTAATTTAACGATCCTTATTTGAATTCTCTAAATTATTATTATTATTATTTTTTTTTTTTTCGTTTTTTTTAGCAAATTATTAATTTATAATTTAAATATTTATTATTTATTTGTTTATTTTTTTTTTATTTTTAATTGAAAATTTGGTTATTAAAAAAAAACAATTAATTTTTTTTTTTTTTTTCTTAAATCTAACTTAATACTAAATACACATATATATATATATATATATATATATATATATATATATATATATATATATATATATATTTTTATTTATTTTTTTTATTTATGCATACACTAATATTATTGTTAAATCCTCCTCCTTGTATTACATTCCTTCTATCATTTCTGATAGTATTCTATCATCCATCTATTTCTATTTTATTCTTATCATTTATTTTTGTTTCTGTTATTAATATAAAGTCTGGGTTGTTTTCTTTAATTATTTTTTAATAGTTCAAATTTTTTTATGTAGTGAAATTTATGAATTTATGTTGATTGCAATTATTAATAGATTTGCATTAATTGTTATTGTTTTCATTAATTATTCTTATTAAATAATTGATCTATTCTTCTTGTGTTGTTTATTGTGTTATTTTCTATTTTATTTATTTTATTTAAAATTTCTATTAATGTATTTTTTATTAGTGTTATATCATCGGTTTTCTCATTCGTTGTGTGTATTATTGTTGGCTGTTTTGCCGTTACTTCCTTAAACAATTCATTAAATTTTAAATTTTGTTTTATATAATTATTATTACTATTTATAGGTATTTGTTCTTTTTTTTTTAAACATTGTTTCTTTTTTAATATTTATATTTTGGACCATTTCTTTATATTTTTCGCATCCTTTGTATGATGCAGGGTGTCCTTATTTTTTGCATAATGTGCAATATATTGTATTTTGGTTATTATTTTTTTTTGCTACGTTGCATTCCCCTGGTCCATGTGGTATACTGCAGCATTTCACGCATCTATATCTCATATTACAGTTTGGCGCTGCATGTCCATATCTTTGGCATCTTTTACATTGCATAATTGTCTGTTTTTTATTTAATGTTTCCCATTTTATTACCATGTTATTTAAATATTTTATTTTGTATAATTGTTTTGTATCTGTTTCAGGTGAAACTTGTACTATATAAATTGGTAGTTTTATATTATTTGCAATTGATATTTTTGTTTGTAATCTAAAAAAAATGTCATCACTATTATTATAATCATCATTCGTAGTCTCGTCATTTCGATACATTTAATTTTATTTTTTTTTTTTGATTTTAAATATATATATTTTCTATAAATATTTAAATCAAAAAAGATAAAAACATAACGTTGTTATTCAGACTGTTTGTTGTTACCGCCCATTGTACATATATGCATTTCAATTAAATGCGAAATATAAATATATAAATAAATAAAAAATATATTACGTGTCTAACACAATTTATTGCTGTCTGGGTTTTTATTGATCTACCTGAGAAATTAATCATTGAGAAAAGAAAAGAAAAGGAAAAAAACGAAAAGAAAAGTAAAGAAAAGAAAAAACACCTATAAATAATATTAACACTCTGAATCCGGGGTACTAGACCTAGTACGTTTAAGAAATTCGGTGCGACTAGACCCACTAAGCCAAAGAACGCTGTAACCAACGGTGGAACCTACATTTCTTGGAGTGTTTCTTGGCAACATAGGAAACTACATAGGAACCAACGAATAGTTTGTCGTGCCAATTTTTTGTGCCGTATAACACTAACACATACAACGAAACATATGTTTCGTAGGGGAACTAGTATATTCGTTTTCTGTTTCTTTTTCTCTTCGTTAATGATAGGTTTTTACCGTTAGATGAAATCAAACTTTTTTTTGTATTGATTTTAATATTTTTTAATTTTTTTTTTATATTTTTAATTCCCTTTAATACAAATTACACTGAACTTTTTATTTGAACTTTTATGCGGTGCAAGTTTCCCGCAAAACAGCCCGAATTCACGGCACAAGCGGTAAAAAGAGACCCGGCTCGCAAGTGTTAATAAAAACCATTGAAAATATAAAATTTTCTATCATTCTGTTTGTGCCTCTCGTAACTAATTCAGTTCAATATTAAAGTATTTTTTTGTAAAACGTGAAGAAAAATATATAAAAAATTTTTTTTAAAATGAGTTTAGTTTGGACAATTATTGCAACATTTTTATATTTTGAAATATTTATTGTCTTATTATTGGTGTTACCGGTTGCAAGTCCATCAAGATGGCAAAAAATTTTTAAATCACGTTTTTTGGATATGTTAACACGACAAGCACAAATGTACTTTTATTTATTAGTCGGTGTACTTGTTTTATTTTTATTAGAGGCAATACGTGAAATGCGAAAATATTCACAAGCAGATCTAGCTGGTGAACAACATTTAAATGTTGAAAAATTGCAACATAGTATGCGTTTATTTCGTGCCCAACGTAATTTCTATATATCAGGTTTTGCTATATTTTTAACATTAGTTATTAGACGTTTAATAACACTTATATCGGCACATGCAACATTATTAGCACAATCAGAGGCATCATTACGTCAGGCACAAAGTGCAACAACAGCTGCACGTTCATTATTAACACAACAAAAACAACAAGAGACAACCGTTATAAAGAAAACAAAAGTATCTGATAAGAAAAATGATGAATTTGTAAGTTAATAAATTAAAACCGAAAAAAAATAAATTACTGTGCAAAATAAATAAAATTAAATTAAATTATAGTGAACTGAATTACGAATGAAAATAACCGAATTAAACTGTGAATTACTAAAAGAGAAAAAAGATAAGGAGGCAATGAAATCACAATCGGAAAGTTTAAATAAGGAGTATGATCGTTTAACAGAAGAATATAGTAAATTACAAAGAAAATTAATAATTGGTGATGGTGGTAAAGGTGGATGATTAGACAAAAAAAAAAAAAAAATTAAAGAAGATCAATAATTTCATCCCATTTTTTTTGTAATACTTTCATTAATTCTTTTATATATCCGGTGAATTATTTATCTATATATGTTTTTCTAATCTAACCTAATCTTATATGTATAAAAAACAAAACAGTAATTGCTATGTTAAAAAGTTATTTCTGTTTATTTTCTATTGTTATTATGTTTCTTTTTTTTTTTCAATGAACAAATAAATATATTTAATGAAAATAATATGTTTTTTTTTTATTAATTTCTGTGTAGCATTAAGCATTATTACATAATAATTTGGCTAAAATATCGCAACTATTATTATTATCAGCTGTCAAAATGACATTTAAATCCATTGAACTGTTTAGTGTAAATAATCCACAGAACTGTTGTTTATGTTTTGACATTTCGATACCAACATATCAATTAATTTAATAAATTTCTTTCGGATTAGTCGATCGCAAATGATATTAAATTTTCATCCAAAAAAAAACTAAGAAAAACTTTCATTATTTTCTTATTAAAATATATTTTATAATAATGACATTATTTTTGTTAATATTTCTCCTGAATTTTTCCTATCTTTTTTACTAATGAATTAAGAGAGAGAGAGAGAGAGAGAGAAGTTAATTAAAATTATAATTAAAGGTGAACGCCTAATACAGAGCATGATTTCACATGGTTTGATTTGTTAGGAAAATGAAAAAAAATTGTGCCTAATGCGAATAATATTTTCCTTTCGAAAAAATAACTGCCACCTGTTAGGTATTAAAGTTAATACATTTTTGACATTAACAACGTCAAAATTTTAAACAAAATTTAAAATCATTTTAATCTTGTGCCGTTAATTTATATATATATTTGTATATATACACATAAAAAACAAAATATGAAATGCCAAATAATATTTTTAGCCTACCTTTCAAAAAAAAATAGTTCTAAAACATTACTAAAATCAAAAAATACTGCTGGCGGCACCTACCATAATTTTTTATTTTTTTCCATTTACGAACATGTTCAAACTATGTGCAAGCTGATTTCACAGTAACCATTTTACAAGGTATTGGGCAGTTTCGCTTTTGAGTACATGTAATCGTATATCAACTTATTGCGAAAGTGAAAACATGCTTTGTATTGGGCACGAACCATAATATTTTATATAAAGAATAAACAAAAAAAAAAAAAAATAGAGAATAAGAAAATTATTTTTGTTAATAAAATTTAAAAGATAAATAAATAATTGATTAACACAGATGAATAAACATTTGACAGGGGGAAGTGGGAAGGTGGGGAATTATTATATTTTGCTGAATTTATATTTATTCCATAAAGTTATTATTTAACCATGGGATTTCTGGGGATTTTTAACTACCACCACCCCCACCAAAATCACACCACCCCTAAAAAAGGTTAAAAACCAGTTAAAAAATTCTCAATAAAAACGAACAAATGTTTTTCCATTTGTTTTACACATCGTTAATTATCTATTTAAAAAAAAAAAAATATGTTAAAATTAATTAATTATTTAACTGTTGAGTGTTTTATATTGCTGTTGATGTTAATATTGTTGTTGTTGTTTTTTTTATATAAACCCCCCACCCTTCTCCTTTTCTTTCTCTCTCTCTCTCTCTATATATATATATATATATATATATATATATATATATATTTACTTTGTTATTCTCCGTTTTCCCCTCTTTTTTTCTCCTTTTTTATTACTCCTTTTTATTTATTTATATTACTCCATATATTGGGTGTTTTAATTAATTTTAATTAAAAACCAATCAAAATTAACAAATATTTAATGAAAGCAAAAAATTTAATGTCAAAAAATGCAAAAAAAAAAAAAAACATTTTTGTTTAATTTTTAATGAAAAAAAAAAAAAAACAAAAAACATTCAATTAATGAAAATTAATTAATTAAAAAAAAAAATTTATAATAATTTATATGAAAAAAAAAAACAAAATTAATATTTAAACGGGTCCAAAAAAAAAAAAAAAAATTAAATTAAATTAATTAAAAAAAAAATAATTAATTAAAATAAATAAAGAAAAATAAAAAAAAAATTAATAATAATTATAATAATAAGAGTGACGTATAGTTGAGAGAGAGAGAGAGAGAGAGAGAGCGAGAGATGGAGGAGAAAACAAAAATGAGTTTGCCACCCCCACTGATTGCCAACCCTCGCGTATGGAGTTTAATTAAGCCAAATAATTTCTCCTTTGTTTTTAATTGTAAAAAATTTATATTGGATTGAGGTGTGGTGGGGGGTAGTGGTGGGGGTGTTGGTGTTGTTTTTTGTTATCTTAATTTTTATTTAATTATTTTTTTTTTGCCAATTCTAAAATCTGTTTTCAGGTTTTTTTTATAAACATTTAAATTTAATTTATTCGCACAAACAGAATTCACCACACAACGGTGAAAAATACGCACAGAAAAACACCACACCATTATAATTTCACCACCAATGAAATCTCCTCTATCCATCTACTAATAATAACCAAAACCACGAATTGAGAAGCGAATAAAAAAAAAAAACAGAAAAACACATTAATTTCTTTGCAAATTTTATTTTCTCTCTGGAAAATCCATTGAATTTCATAAAAAAAAAATTTCCATCAATTTTTTTACTGCATTTAATTTCCCCTGTCATAATTAATTCGGATTTCACGTATATTGTCGTCAAATAGTATCACTGATGGGTCAATTCAGTTTTACTTTTACTGTTTGATTATATAAGTCTACTACTATCGCTCGCTACTTAAAGGGGTCGTTTATTAATTATGTCCCCTTGTCAAACTATCAGAGTCTGCAAAACATAAAATTATTTCATAGAAATTTCAACAATTGTCAAACCCCCTCCAACCCTCAATTTTGTTGACATAATTAATGGACATCCCCTAATTTGAAACACCGAAATTATAATTCAAAACCATCAAGTATAATAAATCGCTTACAAGTGGGGTTGAGTTCGTGAAATATGTCAGATAATTATCCCATTTTAATCTATCTATCATAAAAAATGCAAACACAATAAACACGTGTAAAAAATTAGTAGTTAGAGACATTGAGAGGGGACGGTGGGGTTTGGTAATTTGCACCCAAAAAAAAAAAAAAACCCCCAACAATAGAATTTTTATGGTTAATTAAAAACCGTTAAGTAATCATAATTATAATGCCAATAAATCAATGTACGTGGGTGTGGTGTAATAATTAGCAAAAAAAAAAAAATATATATATATATATATATATCTATATAAAGAGAAAAGGGGAAACGGAAAGGAATTTTCAATTAAATTTTTTTTTTTTTTTTTTTGAGGGGGGACGGACAATCAAATTGACTTAAAATAAATAAATAAAATTAATCAATTAATAAAAATAAATTATATTAAAGTGAAAATGAGATTGGAAAATGATGTATTTTTCCATTAAGGGGTCCCATCCATAAATGACGTTACGCACTTAGGAGGGGGACGGGGTAGGGATTGTCTAACATTTATGAATAAAAATATCTATTCTCCTTAGTCACGAAATTTGGACGAAGGGGAAAATCAGCAATCCCTAAAGATAGAACCAAATGAGAAAAAATGGTATTTGTGAAAAGGATCGGCCGGGTAGTTAGGATGTGATAATCATTGAGAAATTTAATCAAATAATTCCACCCACCTAACGCATTAAAAAACCAAAAAAAAAAAAAAAAAAAAGAAAAAGAAAATGAAAAATCCTTTTTAAAAACCAATAAATATAAATAAATTATTCATAAATGTTAACTAAATAAATAATAAATAAATAAAAATAAAAACAAAAAAATTATAAATTAAATAAAAATCTTTTCTTTAATTAATTTATTTAATTATGCTAAAACACGGTAAACGTACAAATTAGCTGTGTTTCCATTGGGGAAATGTTTTGATTTTAGGATCTCAACATAAAGTCTATCCCATCTCCTATATTTTTGTTTATTTTTTCTACATAAAATCTATCCTAGTTCCTATATTTTTCGTCGAAATATTTGTGTTTAGAATCTCAACATAAAGTCTATGCCATCCTGTGCTGTCGTTTTGAAAATGTTAAGGGGAGTACTTTTTGTTTTATTAAGGGAGTATTTTCAGGTCTAAGGGAGTACGCATAAGAAATACTTTAAAATGTAATCAAAAAAATAATAAGATAATAACAATCAAATTTTTATTTCTTATATCACACATTTAAAAATAAAAATCATTTTTGTAAAATATATACATAATTTTACAGTTAAATACAGTTCATTTTAATATAAAAAATTAAGAATACTTAAAATTCATAGTACATAAAATAATAAAATATATACATAGTTAGATCACATAATTTCAAAGATTAGATTAGATCACAAAAAGAATAGAATGGCAATCATTTTAAAACGCATATGATGGATTCCATTCACTGGCATTAATATTTCTAATTCTTAATTCTTCGGCCACTAGTATGGCGGCATTGACTGTTGCTGTTAAGAAATAATTTTTGAACAATTTCAAACAGTATGTAATATTACATAACACAAACACTGCTATTAAATCAAATTATACAGACTTTTTCGTTCATGAATTAGGGACAAATCTGCCATTTACGTTTATTTAAATAGGACTTTTAGAATTGAACGAATAATTGCTAGATTAGCTAGGCTAGGGAAGTACAAAATAAAAGTGAGGAGTTGCAGAAGTACGGATAAATCGAAAGTAGTATAAATACTCCCTTAGAAGTGAGTACTTCGACAACACTGGCTTACGATTGCCGGGCAAAAACTACAAAAAAAAAAAAACCCCATTTCTTGTCGTCTCGTATTTACCATCATCAGCCGATAAATCGACTAGAAGCTAGTATTCCGTCAATTAAGTGTTAATTCATTAAGCAAATCACTCACCAACCACCCAACATTCACCCCTTAAATAACAAGAGAATAAAAGAATTTCTCTTAACTATCAACTATCGACATCTTTTATACAAAATTATCATAAATTTCATTCAATTCACAACAAAGTATCATATGATTAAAAATTAAAAAATTATAAAAGAATAATTTGACAATTACAAAAACAAAATCATTGAACAAAATCAAAAAAAAATGTCATTTTTTATTTATTTTTTTTTTTTTTTATTTATTTTCTTTTTTAATATAATTCATTTTGATTTACAATAAGTTTAAAAAAAAAATAATAAAGAAAAGCTTATCTATTATATATATATTATCTTAATTTAACGATCCTTATTTGAATTCTCTAAATTATTATTATTATTATTTTTTTTTTTTTCGTTTTTTTTAGCAAATTATTAATTTATAATTTAAATATTTATTATTTATTTGTTTATTTTTTTTTTATTTTTAATTGAAAATTTGGTTATTAAAAAAAAACAATTAATTTTTTTTTTTTTTTTCTTAAATCTAACTTAATACTAAATACACATATATATATATATATATATATATATATATATATATATATATATATATATATATATATTTTTATTTATTTTTTTTATTTATGCATACACTAATATTATTGTTAAATCCTCCTCCTTGTATTACATTCCTTCTATCATTTCTGATAGTATTCTATCATCCATCTATTTCTATTTTATTCTTATCATTTATTTTTGTTTCTGTTATTAATATAAAGTCTGGGTTGTTTTCTTTAATTATTTTTTAATAGTTCAAATTTTTTTATGTAGTGAAATTTATGAATTTATGTTGATTGCAATTATTAATAGATTTGCATTAATTGTTATTGTTTTCATTAATTATTCTTATTAAATAATTGATCTATTCTTCTTGTGTTGTTTATTGTGTTATTTTCTATTTTATTTATTTTATTTAAAATTTCTATTAATGTATTTTTTATTAGTGTTATATCATCGGTTTTCTCATTCGTTGTGTGTATTATTGTTGGCTGTTTTGCCGTTACTTCCTTAAACAATTCATTAAATTTTAAATTTTGTTTTATATAATTATTATTACTATTTATAGGTATTTGTTCTTTTTTTTTTAAACATTGTTTCTTTTTTAATATTTATATTTTGGACCATTTCTTTATATTTTTCGCATCCTTTGTATGATGCAGGGTGTCCTTATTTTTTGCATAATGTGCAATATATTGTATTTTGGTTATTATTTTTTTTTGCTACGTTGCATTCCCCTGGTCCATGTGGTATACTGCAGCATTTCACGCATCTATATCTCATATTACAGTTTGGCGCTGCATGTCCATATCTTTGGCATCTTTTACATTGCATAATTGTCTGTTTTTTATTTAATGTTTCCCATTTTATTACCATGTTATTTAAATATTTTATTTTGTATAATTGTTTTGTATCTGTTTCAGGTGAAACTTGTACTATATAAATTGGTAGTTTTATATTATTTGCAATTGATATTTTTGTTTGTAATCTAAAAAAAATGTCATCACTATTATTATAATCATCATTCGTAGTCTCGTCATTTCGATACATTTAATTTTATTTTTTTTTTTTGATTTTAAATATATATATTTTCTATAAATATTTAAATCAAAAAAGATAAAAACATAACGTTGTTATTCAGACTGTTTGTTGTTACCGCCCATTGTACATATATGCATTTCAATTAAATGCGAAATATAAATATATAAATAAATAAAAAATATATTACGTGTCTAACACAATTTATTGCTGTCTGGGTTTTTATTGATCTACCTGAGAAATTAATCATTGAGAAAAGAAAAGAAAAGGAAAAAAACGAAAAGAAAAGTAAAGAAAAGAAAAAACACCTATAAATAATATTAACACTCTGAATCCGGGGTACTAGACCTAGTACGTTTAAGAAATTCGGTGCGACTAGACCCACTAAGCCAAAGAACGCTGTAACCAACGGTGGAACCTACATTTCTTGGAGTGTTTCTTGGCAACATAGGAAACTACATAGGAACCAACGAATAGTTTGTCGTGCCAATTTTTTGTGCCGTATAACACTAACACATACAACGAAACATATGTTTCGTAGGGGAACTAGTATATTCGTTTTCTGTTTCTTTTTCTCTTCGTTAATGATAGGTTTTTACCGTTAGATGAAATCAAACTTTTTTTTGTATTGATTTTAATATTTTTTAATTTTTTTTTTATATTTTTAATTCCCTTTAATACAAATTACACTGAACTTTTTATTTGAACTTTTATGCGGTGCAAGTTTCCCGCAAAACAGCCCGAATTCACGGCACAAGCGGTAAAAAGAGACCCGGCTCGCAAGTGTTAATAAAAACCATTGAAAATATAAAATTTTCTATCATTCTGTTTGTGCCTCTCGTAACTAATTCAGTTCAATATTAAAGTATTTTTTTGTAAAACGTGAAGAAAAATATATAAAAAATTTTTTTTAAAATGAGTTTAGTTTGGACAATTATTGCAACATTTTTATATTTTGAAATATTTATTGTCTTATTATTGGTGTTACCGGTTGCAAGTCCATCAAGATGGCAAAAAATTTTTAAATCACGTTTTTTGGATATGTTAACACGACAAGCACAAATGTACTTTTATTTATTAGTCGGTGTACTTGTTTTATTTTTATTAGAGGCAATACGTGAAATGCGAAAATATTCACAAGCAGATCTAGCTGGTGAACAACATTTAAATGTTGAAAAATTGCAACATAGTATGCGTTTATTTCGTGCCCAACGTAATTTCTATATATCAGGTTTTGCTATATTTTTAACATTAGTTATTAGACGTTTAATAACACTTATATCGGCACATGCAACATTATTAGCACAATCAGAGGCATCATTACGTCAGGCACAAAGTGCAACAACAGCTGCACGTTCATTATTAACACAACAAAAACAACAAGAGACAACCGTTATAAAGAAAACAAAAGTATCTGATAAGAAAAATGATGAATTTGTAAGTTAATAAATTAAAACCGAAAAAAAATAAATTACTGTGCAAAATAAATAAAATTAAATTAAATTATAGTGAACTGAATTACGAATGAAAATAACCGAATTAAACTGTGAATTACTAAAAGAGAAAAAAGATAAGGAGGCAATGAAATCACAATCGGAAAGTTTAAATAAGGAGTATGATCGTTTAACAGAAGAATATAGTAAATTACAAAGAAAATTAATAATTGGTGATGGTGGTAAAGGTGGATGATTAGACAAAAAAAAAAAAAAAATTAAAGAAGATCAATAATTTCATCCCATTTTTTTTGTAATACTTTCATTAATTCTTTTATATATCCGGTGAATTATTTATCTATATATGTTTTTCTAATCTAACCTAATCTTATATGTATAAAAAACAAAACAGTAATTGCTATGTTAAAAAGTTATTTCTGTTTATTTTCTATTGTTATTATGTTTCTTTTTTTTTTTCAATGAACAAATAAATATATTTAATGAAAATAATATGTTTTTTTTTTATTAATTTCTGTGTAGCATTAAGCATTATTACATAATAATTTGGCTAAAATATCGCAACTATTATTATTATCAGCTGTCAAAATGACATTTAAATCCATTGAACTGTTTAGTGTAAATAATCCACAGAACTGTTGTTTATGTTTTGACATTTCGATACCAACATATCAATTAATTTAATAAATTTCTTTCGGATTAGTCGATCGCAAATGATATTAAATTTTCATCCAAAAAAAAACTAAGAAAAACTTTCATTATTTTCTTATTAAAATATATTTTATAATAATGACATTATTTTTGTTAATATTTCTCCTGAATTTTTCCTATCTTTTTTACTAATGAATTAAGAGAGAGAGAGAGAGAGAGAGAAGTTAATTAAAATTATAATTAAAGGTGAACGCCTAATACAGAGCATGATTTCACATGGTTTGATTTGTTAGGAAAATGAAAAAAAATTGTGCCTAATGCGAATAATATTTTCCTTTCGAAAAAATAACTGCCACCTGTTAGGTATTAAAGTTAATACATTTTTGACATTAACAACGTCAAAATTTTAAACAAAATTTAAAATCATTTTAATCTTGTGCCGTTAATTTATATATATATTTGTATATATACACATAAAAAACAAAATATGAAATGCCAAATAATATTTTTAGCCTACCTTTCAAAAAAAAATAGTTTTAAAACATTACTAAAATCAAAAAATACTGCTGGCGGCACCTACCATAATTTTTTATTTTTTTCCATTTACGAACATGTTCAAACTATGTGCAAGCTGATTTCACAGTAACCATTTTACAAGGTATTGGGCAGTTTCGCTTTTGAGTACATGTAATCGTATATCAACTTATTGCGAAAGTGAAAACATGCTTTGTATTGGGCACGAACCATAATATTTTATATAAAGAATAAACAAAAAAAAAAAAAAAAAAATAGAATAAGAAAATTATTTTTGTTAATAAAATTTAAAAGATAAATAAATAATTGATTAACACAGATGAATAAACATTTGACAGGGGGAAGTGGGAAGGTGGGGAATTATTATATTGTGCTGAATTTATATTTATTCCATAAAGTTATTATTTAACCATGGGATTTCTGGGGATTTTTAACTACCACCACCCCCACCAAAATCACACCACCCCTAAAAAAGGTTAAAAACCAGTTAAAAAATTCTCAATAAAAACGAACAAATGTTTTTCCATTTGTTTTACACATCGTTAATTATCTATTTAAAAAAAAAAAAAAAAAAAAAATATGTTAAAATTAATTAATTATTTAACTGTTGAGTGTTTTATATTGCTGTTGATGTTAATATTGTTGTTGTTGTTTTTTTTATATAAACCCCCACCCTTCTCCTTTTCTTTCTCTCTCTCTCTCTCTCTCTCTATATATATATATATATATATATATATATTTACTTTGTTATTCTCCGTTTTCCCCTCTTTTTTTCTCCTTTTTTATTACTCCTTTTTATTTATTTATATTACTCCATATATATATATATATATTGGGTGTTTTAATTAATTTTAATTAAAAACCAATCAAAATTAACAAATATTTAATGAAAGCAAAAAATTTAATGTCAAAAAATGCAAAAAAAAAAAAAAACATTTTTGTTTAATTTTTAATGAAAAAAAAAAAAAAACAAAAAACATTCAATTAATGAAAATTAATTAATTAAAAAAAAAAATTTATAATAATTTATATGAAAAAAAAAAAAAAAAAACAAAATTAATATTTAAACGGGTCCAAAAAAAAAAAAAAATTAAATTAAATTAATTAAAAAAAAAATAATTAATTAAAATAAATAAAGAAAAATAAAAAAAAAAATTAATAATAAGAGTGACGTATAGTTGAGAGAGAGAGAGAGAGAGAGAGAGCGAGAGATGGAGGAGAAAACAAAAATGAGTTTGCCACCCCCACTGATTGCCAACCCTCGCGTATGGAGTTTAATTAAGCCAAATAATTTCTCCTTTGTTTTTAATTGTAAAAAATTTATATTGGATTGAGGTGTGGTGGGGGGTAGTGGTGGGGGTGTTGGTGTTGTTTTTTGTTATCTTAATTTTTATTTAATTATTTTTTTTTTGCCAATTCTAAAATCTGTTTTCAGGTTTTTTTTATAAACATTTAAATTTAATTTATTCGCACAAACAGAATTCACCACACAACGGTGAAAAATACGCACAGAAAAACACCACACCATTATAATTTCACCACCAATGAAATCTCCTCTATCCATCTACTAATAATAACCAAAACCACGAATTGAGAAGCGAATAAAAAAAAAAAACAGAAAAACACATTAATTTCTTTGCAAATTTTATTTTCTCTCTGGAAAATCCATTGAATTTCATAAAAAAAAAATTTCCATCAATTTTTTTACTGCATTTAATTTCCCCTGTCATAATTAATTCGGATTTCACGTATATTGTCGTCAAATAGTATCACTGATGGGTCAATTCAGTTTTACTTTTACTGTTTGATTATATAAGTCTACTACTATCGCTCGCTACTTAAAGGGGTCGTTTATTAATTATGTCCCCTTGTCAAACTATCAGAGTCTGCAAAACATAAAATTATTTCATAGAAATTTCAACAATTGTCAAACCCCCTCCAACCCTCAATTTTGTTGACATAATTAATGGACATCCCCTAATTTGAAACACCGAAATTATAATTCAAAACCATCAAGTATAATAAATCGCTTACAAGTGGGGTTGAGTTCGTGAAATATGTCAGATAATTATCCCATTTTAATCTATCTATCATAAAAAATGCAAACACAATAAACACGTGTAAAAAATTAGTAGTTAGAGACATTGAGAGGGGACGGTGGGGTTTGGTAATTTGCACCCAAAAAAAAAAAAAAACCCCCAACAATAGAATTTTTATGGTTAATTAAAAACCGTTAAGTAATCATAATTATAATGCCAATAAATCAATGTACGTGGGTGTGGTGTAATAATTAGCAAAAAAAAAAAATATATATATATATATATATATCTATATAAAGAGAAAAGGGGAAACGGAAAGGAATTTTCAATTAAATTTTTTTTTTTTTTTTTTTGAGGGGGGACGGACAATCAAATTGACTTAAAATAAATAAATAAAATTAATCAATTAATAAAAATAAATTATATTAAAGTGAAAATGAGATTGGAAAATGATGTATTTTTCCATTAAGGGGTCCCATCCATAAATGACGTTACGCACTTAGGAGGGGGACGGGGTAGGGATTGTCTAACATTTATGAATAAAAATATCTATTCTCCTTAGTCACGAAATTTGGACGAAGGGGAAAATCAGCAATCCCTAAAGATAGAACCAAATGAGAAAAAATGGTATTTGTGAAAAGGATCGGCCGGGTAGTTAGGATGTGATAATCATTGAGAAATTTAATCAAATAATTCCACCCACCTAACGCATTAAAAAACCAAAAAAAAAAAAAAAAAAAAGAAAAAGAAAATGAAAAATCCTTTTTAAAAACCAATAAATATAAATAAATTATTCATAAATGTTAACTAAATAAATAATAAATAAATAAAAATAAAAACAAAAAAATTATAAATTAAATAAAAATCTTTTCTTTAATTAATTTATTTAATTATGCTAAAACACGGTAAACGTACAAATTAGCTGTGTTTCCATTGGGGAAATGTTTTGATTTTAGGATCTCAACATAAAGTCTATCCCATCTCCTATATTTTTGTTTATTTTTTCTACATAAAATCTATCCTAGTTCCTATATTTTTCGTCGAAATATTTGTGTTTAGAATCTCAACATAAAGTCTATGCCATCCTGTGCTGTCGTTTTGAAAATGTTAAGGGGAGTACTTTTTGTTTTATTAAGGGAGTATTTTCAGGTCTAAGGGAGTACGCATAAGAAATACTTTAAAATGTAATCAAAAAAATAATAAGATAATAACAATCAAATTTTTATTTCTTATATCACACATTTAAAAATAAAAATCATTTTTGTAAAATATATACATAATTTTACAGTTAAATACAGTTCATTTTAATATAAAAAATTAAGAATACTTAAAATTCATAGTACATAAAATAATAAAATATATACATAGTTAGATCACATAATTTCAAAGATTAGATTAGATCACAAAAAGAATAGAATGGCAATCATTTTAAAACGCATATGATGGATTCCATTCACTGGCATTAATATTTCTAATTCTTAATTCTTCGGCCACTAGTATGGCGGCATTGACTGTTGCTGTTAAGAAATAATTTTTGAACAATTTCAAACAGTATGTAATATTACATAACACAAACACTGCTATTAAATCAAATTATACAGACTTTTTCGTTCATGAATTAGGGACAAATCTGCCATTTACGTTTATTTAAATAGGACTTTTAGAATTGAACGAATAATTGCTAGATTAGCTAGGCTAGGGAAGTACAAAATAAAAGTGAGGAGTTGCAGAAGTACGGATAAATCGAAAGTAGTATAAATACTCCCTTAGAAGTGAGTACTTCGACAACACTGGCTTACGATTGCCGGGCAAAAACTACAAAAAAAAAAAAACCCCATTTCTTGTCGTCTCGTATTTACCATCATCAGCCGATAAATCGACTAGAAGCTAGTATTCCGTCAATTAAGTGTTAATTCATTAAGCAAATCACTCACCAACCACCCAACATTCACCCCTTAAATAACAAGAGAATAAAAGAATTTCTCTTAACTATCAACTATCGACATCTTTTATACAAAATTATCATAAATTTCATTCAATTCACAACAAAGTATCATATGATTAAAAATTAAAAAATTATAAAAGAATAATTTGACAATTACAAAAACAAAATCATTGAACAAAATCAAAAAAAAATGTCATTTTTTATTTATTTTTTTTTTTTTTTATTTATTTTCTTTTTTAATATAATTCATTTTGATTTACAATAAGTTTAAAAAAAAAATAATAAAGAAAAGCTTATCTATTATATATATATTATCTTAATTTAACGATCCTTATTTGAATTCTCTAAATTATTATTATTATTATTTTTTTTTTTTTCGTTTTTTTTAGCAAATTATTAATTTATAATTTAAATATTTATTATTTATTTGTTTATTTTTTTTTTATTTTTAATTGAAAATTTGGTTATTAAAAAAAAACAATTAATTTTTTTTTTTTTTTTCTTAAATCTAACTTAATACTAAATACACATATATATATATATATATATATATATATATATATATATATATATATATATATATATTTTTATTTATTTTTTTTATTTATGCATACACTAATATTATTGTTAAATCCTCCTCCTTGTATTACATTCCTTCTATCATTTCTGATAGTATTCTATCATCCATCTATTTCTATTTTATTCTTATCATTTATTTTTGTTTCTGTTATTAATATAAAGTCTGGGTTGTTTTCTTTAATTATTTTTTAATAGTTCAAATTTTTTTATGTAGTGAAATTTATGAATTTATGTTGATTGCAATTATTAATAGATTTGCATTAATTGTTATTGTTTTCATTAATTATTCTTATTAAATAATTGATCTATTCTTCTTGTGTTGTTTATTGTGTTATTTTCTATTTTATTTATTTTATTTAAAATTTCTATTAATGTATTTTTTATTAGTGTTATATCATCGGTTTTCTCATTCGTTGTGTGTATTATTGTTGGCTGTTTTGCCGTTACTTCCTTAAACAATTCATTAAATTTTAAATTTTGTTTTATATAATTATTATTACTATTTATAGGTATTTGTTCTTTTTTTTTTAAACATTGTTTCTTTTTTAATATTTATATTTTGGACCATTTCTTTATATTTTTCGCATCCTTTGTATGATGCAGGGTGTCCTTATTTTTTGCATAATGTGCAATATATTGTATTTTGGTTATTATTTTTTTTTGCTACGTTGCATTCCCCTGGTCCATGTGGTATACTGCAGCATTTCACGCATCTATATCTCATATTACAGTTTGGCGCTGCATGTCCATATCTTTGGCATCTTTTACATTGCATAATTGTCTGTTTTTTATTTAATGTTTCCCATTTTATTACCATGTTATTTAAATATTTTATTTTGTATAATTGTTTTGTATCTGTTTCAGGTGAAACTTGTACTATATAAATTGGTAGTTTTATATTATTTGCAATTGATATTTTTGTTTGTAATCTAAAAAAAATGTCATCACTATTATTATAATCATCATTCGTAGTCTCGTCATTTCGATACATTTAATTTTATTTTTTTTTTTTGATTTTAAATATATATATTTTCTATAAATATTTAAATCAAAAAAGATAAAAACATAACGTTGTTATTCAGACTGTTTGTTGTTACCGCCCATTGTACATATATGCATTTCAATTAAATGCGAAATATAAATATATAAATAAATAAAAAATATATTACGTGTCTAACACAATTTATTGCTGTCTGGGTTTTTATTGATCTACCTGAGAAATTAATCATTGAGAAAAGAAAAGAAAAGGAAAAAAACGAAAAGAAAAGTAAAGAAAAGAAAAAACACCTATAAATAATATTAACACTCTGAATCCGGGGTACTAGACCTAGTACGTTTAAGAAATTCGGTGCGACTAGACCCACTAAGCCAAAGAACGCTGTAACCAACGGTGGAACCTACATTTCTTGGAGTGTTTCTTGGCAACATAGGAAACTACATAGGAACCAACGAATAGTTTGTCGTGCCAATTTTTTGTGCCGTATAACACTAACACATACAACGAAACATATGTTTCGTAGGGGAACTAGTATATTCGTTTTCTGTTTCTTTTTCTCTTCGTTAATGATAGGTTTTTACCGTTAGATGAAATCAAACTTTTTTTTGTATTGATTTTAATATTTTTTAATTTTTTTTTTATATTTTTAATTCCCTTTAATACAAATTACACTGAACTTTTTATTTGAACTTTTATGCGGTGCAAGTTTCCCGCAAAACAGCCCGAATTCACGGCACAAGCGGTAAAAAGAGACCCGGCTCGCAAGTGTTAATAAAAACCATTGAAAATATAAAATTTTCTATCATTCTGTTTGTGCCTCTCGTAACTAATTCAGTTCAATATTAAAGTATTTTTTTGTAAAACGTGAAGAAAAATATATAAAAAATTTTTTTTAAAATGAGTTTAGTTTGGACAATTATTGCAACATTTTTATATTTTGAAATATTTATTGTCTTATTATTGGTGTTACCGGTTGCAAGTCCATCAAGATGGCAAAAAATTTTTAAATCACGTTTTTTGGATATGTTAACACGACAAGCACAAATGTACTTTTATTTATTAGTCGGTGTACTTGTTTTATTTTTATTAGAGGCAATACGTGAAATGCGAAAATATTCACAAGCAGATCTAGCTGGTGAACAACATTTAAATGTTGAAAAATTGCAACATAGTATGCGTTTATTTCGTGCCCAACGTAATTTCTATATATCAGGTTTTGCTATATTTTTAACATTAGTTATTAGACGTTTAATAACACTTATATCGGCACATGCAACATTATTAGCACAATCAGAGGCATCATTACGTCAGGCACAAAGTGCAACAACAGCTGCACGTTCATTATTAACACAACAAAAACAACAAGAGACAACCGTTATAAAGAAAACAAAAGTATCTGATAAGAAAAATGATGAATTTGTAAGTTAATAAATTAAAACCGAAAAAAAATAAATTACTGTGCAAAATAAATAAAATTAAATTAAATTATAGTGAACTGAATTACGAATGAAAATAACCGAATTAAACTGTGAATTACTAAAAGAGAAAAAAGATAAGGAGGCAATGAAATCACAATCGGAAAGTTTAAATAAGGAGTATGATCGTTTAACAGAAGAATATAGTAAATTACAAAGAAAATTAATAATTGGTGATGGTGGTAAAGGTGGATGATTAGACAAAAAAAAAAAAAAAATTAAAGAAGATCAATAATTTCATCCCATTTTTTTTGTAATACTTTCATTAATTCTTTTATATATCCGGTGAATTATTTATCTATATATGTTTTTCTAATCTAACCTAATCTTATATGTATAAAAAACAAAACAGTAATTGCTATGTTAAAAAGTTATTTCTGTTTATTTTCTATTGTTATTATGTTTCTTTTTTTTTTTCAATGAACAAATAAATATATTTAATGAAAATAATATGTTTTTTTTTTATTAATTTCTGTGTAGCATTAAGCATTATTACATAATAATTTGGCTAAAATATCGCAACTATTATTATTATCAGCTGTCAAAATGACATTTAAATCCATTGAACTGTTTAGTGTAAATAATCCACAGAACTGTTGTTTATGTTTTGACATTTCGATACCAACATATCAATTAATTTAATAAATTTCTTTCGGATTAGTCGATCGCAAATGATATTAAATTTTCATCCAAAAAAAAACTAAGAAAAACTTTCATTATTTTCTTATTAAAATATATTTTATAATAATGACATTATTTTTGTTAATATTTCTCCTGAATTTTTCCTATCTTTTTTACTAATGAATTAAGAGAGAGAGAGAGAGAGAGAGAAGTTAATTAAAATTATAATTAAAGGTGAACGCCTAATACAGAGCATGATTTCACATGGTTTGATTTGTTAGGAAAATGAAAAAAAATTGTGCCTAATGCGAATAATATTTTCCTTTCGAAAAAATAACTGCCACCTGTTAGGTATTAAAGTTAATACATTTTTGACATTAACAACGTCAAAATTTTAAACAAAATTTAAAATCATTTTAATCTTGTGCCGTTAATTTATATATATATTTGTATATATACACATAAAAAACAAAATATGAAATGCCAAATAATATTTTTAGCCTACCTTTCAAAAAAAAATAGTTCTAAAACATTACTAAAATCAAAAAATACTGCTGGCGGCACCTACCATAATTTTTTATTTTTTTCCATTTACGAACATGTTCAAACTATGTGCAAGCTGATTTCACAGTAACCATTTTACAAGGTATTGGGCAGTTTCGCTTTTGAGTACATGTAATCGTATATCAACTTATTGCGAAAGTGAAAACATGCTTTGTATTGGGCACGAACCATAATATTTTATATAAAGAATAAACAAAAAAAAAAAAATAGAATAAGAAAATTATTTTTGTTAATAAAATTTAAAAGATAAATAAATAATTGATTAACACAGATGAATAAACATTTGACAGGGGGAAGTGGGAAGGTGGGGAATTATTATATTGTGCTGAATTTATATTTATTCCATAAAGTTATTATTTAACCATGGGATTTCTGGGGATTTTTAACTACCACCACCCCCACCAAAATCACACCACCCCTAAAAAAGGTTAAAAACCAGTTAAAAAATTCTCAATAAAAACGAACAAATGTTTTTCCATTTGTTTTACACATCGTTAATTATCTATTTAAAAAAAAAAAAAAAAAAAAAATATGTTAAAATTAATTAATTATTTAACTGTTGAGTGTTTTATATTGCTGTTGATGTTAATATTGTTGTTGTTGTTTTTTTTATATAAACCCCCACCCTTCTCCTTTTCTTTCTCTCTCTCTCTCTCTCTCTCTATATATATATATATATATATATATATATTTACTTTGTTATTCTCCGTTTTCCCCTCTTTTTTTCTCCTTTTTTATTACTCCTTTTTATTTATTTATATTACTCCATATATATATATTGGGTGTTTTAATTAATTTTAATTAAAAACAATCAAAATTAACAAATATTTAATGAAAGCAAAAAATTTAATGTCAAAAAATGCAAAAAAAAAAAAAAACATTTTTGTTTAATTTTTAATGAAAAAAAAAAAAAAACAAAAAACATTCAATTAATGAAAATTAATTAATTAAAAAAAAAAATTTATAATAATTTATATGAAAAAAAAAAAAAAAAAACAAAATTAATATTTAAACGGGTCCAAAAAAAAAAAAAAATTAAATTAAATTAATTAAAAAAAAAATAATTAATTAAAATAAATAAAGAAAAATAAAAAAAAAAATTAATAATAAGAGTGACGTATAGTTGAGAGAGAGAGAGAGAGAGAGAGAGCGAGAGATGGAGGAGAAAACAAAAATGAGTTTGCCACCCCCACTGATTGCCAACCCTCGCGTATGGAGTTTAATTAAGCCAAATAATTTCTCCTTTGTTTTTAATTGTAAAAAATTTATATTGGATTGAGGTGTGGTGGGGGGTAGTGGTGGGGGTGTTGGTGTTGTTTTTTGTTATCTTAATTTTTATTTAATTATTTTTTTTTTGCCAATTCTAAAATCTGTTTTCAGGTTTTTTTTATAAACATTTAAATTTAATTTATTCGCACAAACAGAATTCACCACACAACGGTGAAAAATACGCACAGAAAAACACCACACCATTATAATTTCACCACCAATGAAATCTCCTCTATCCATCTACTAATAATAACCAAAACCACGAATTGAGAAGCGAATAAAAAAAAAAAACAGAAAAACACATTAATTTCTTTGCAAATTTTATTTTCTCTCTGGAAAATCCATTGAATTTCATAAAAAAAAAATTTCCATCAATTTTTTTACTGCATTTAATTTCCCCTGTCATAATTAATTCGGATTTCACGTATATTGTCGTCAAATAGTATCACTGATGGGTCAATTCAGTTTTACTTTTACTGTTTGATTATATAAGTCTACTACTATCGCTCGCTACTTAAAGGGGTCGTTTATTAATTATGTCCCCTTGTCAAACTATCAGAGTCTGCAAAACATAAAATTATTTCATAGAAATTTCAACAATTGTCAAACCCCCTCCAACCCTCAATTTTGTTGACATAATTAATGGACATCCCCTAATTTGAAACACCGAAATTATAATTCAAAACCATCAAGTATAATAAATCGCTTACAAGTGGGGTTGAGTTCGTGAAATATGTCAGATAATTATCCCATTTTAATCTATCTATCATAAAAAATGCAAACACAATAAACACGTGTAAAAAATTAGTAGTTAGAGACATTGAGAGGGGACGGTGGGGTTTGGTAATTTGCACCCAAAAAAAAAAAAAAACCCCCAACAATAGAATTTTTATGGTTAATTAAAAACCGTTAAGTAATCATAATTATAATGCCAATAAATCAATGTACGTGGGTGTGGTGTAATAATTAGCAAAAAAAAAAAAATATATATATATATATATATATATATCTATATAAAGAGAAAAGGGGAAACGGAAAGGAATTTTCAATTAAATTTTTTTTTTTTTTTTTTTGAGGGGGGACGGACAATCAAATTGACTTAAAATAAATAAATAAAATTAATCAATTAATAAAAATAAATTATATTAAAGTGAAAATGAGATTGGAAAATGATGTATTTTTCCATTAAGGGGTCCCATCCATAAATGACGTTACGCACTTAGGAGGGGGACGGGGTAGGGATTGTCTAACATTTATGAATAAAAATATCTATTCTCCTTCGTCACGAAATTTGGACGAAGGGGAAAATCAGCAATCCCTAAAGATAGAACCAAATGAGAAAAAATGGTATTTGTGAAAAGGATCGGCCGGGTAGTTAGGATGTGATAATCATTGAGAAATTTAATCAAATAATTCCACCCACCTAACGCATTAAAAAACCAAAAAAAAAAAAAAAAAAGAAAAAGAAAATGAAAAATCCTTTTTAAAAACCAATAAATATAAATAAATTATTCATAAATGTTAACTAAATAAATAATAAATAAATAAAAATAAAAACAAAAAAATTATAAATTAAATAAAAATCTTTTCTTTAATTAATTTATTTAATTATGCTAAAACACGGTAAACGTAATTAAACAAATTAGCTGTGTTTCCATTGGGAAAATGTTTTGATTTTAGGATCTCAACATAAAGTCTATCCCATCTCCTATATTTTTGTTTATTTTTTCTACATAAAATCTATCCTAGTTCCTATATTTTTCGTCGAAATATTTGTGTTTAGAATCTCAACATAAAGTCTATCCCATCCTGTGCTGTCGTTTTGAAAATGTTAAGGGGAGTACTTTTTGTTTTATTAAGGGAGTATTTTCAGGTCTAAGGGAGTACGCATAAGAAATACTTTAAAATGTAATCAAAAAAATAATAAGATAATAACAATCAAATTTTTATTTCTTATATCACACATTTAAAAATAAAAATCATTTTTGTAAAATATATACATAATTTTACAGTTAAATACAGTTCATTTTAATATAAAAAATTAAGAATACTTAAAATTCATAGTACATAAAATAATAAAATATATACATAGTTAGATCACATAATTTCAAAGATTAGATTAGATCACAAAAAGAATAGAATGGCAATCATTTTAAAACGCATATGATGGATTCCATTCACTGGCATTAATATTTCTAATTCTTAATTCTTCGGCCACTAGTATGGCGGCATTGACTGTTGCTGTTAAGAAATAATTTTTGAACAATTTCAAACAGTATGTAATATTACATAACACAAACACTGCTATTAAATCAAATTATACAGACTTTTTCGTTCATGAATTAGGGACAAATCTGCCATTTACGTTTATTTAAATAGGACTTTTAGAATTGAACGAATAATTGCTAGATTAGCTAGGCTAGGGAAGTACAAAATAAAAGTGAGGAGTTGCAGAAGTACGGATAAATCGAAAGTAGTATAAATACTCCCTTAGAAGTGAGTACTTCGACAACACTGGCTTACGATTGCCGGGCAAAAACTACAAAAAAAAAAAAACCCCATTTCTTGTCGTCTCGTATTTACCATCATCAGCCGATAAATCGACTAGAAGCTAGTATTCCGTCAATTAAGTGTTAATTAATTAAGCAAATCACTCACCAACCACCCAACATTCACCCCTTAAATAACAAGAGAATAAAAGAATTTCTCTTAACTATCAACTATCGACATCTTTTATACAAAATTATCATAAATTTCATTCAATTCACAACAAAGTATCATATGATTAAAAATTAAAAAATTATAAAAGAATAATTTGACAATTACAAAAACAAAATCATTGAACAAAATCAAAAAAAAAAATGTCATCACTATTATTATAATCATCATTCGTAGTCTCGTCATTTCGATACATTTAATTTTATTTTTTTTTTTTTGATTTTAAATATATATATTTTCTATAAATATTTAAATCAAAAAAGATAAAAACATAACGTTGTTATTCAGACTGTTTGTTGTTACCGCCCATTGTACATATATGCATTTCAATTAAATGCGAAATATAAATATATAAATAAATAAAAAATATATTACGTGTCTAACACAATTTATTGCTGTCTGGGTTTTTATTGATCTACCTGAGAAATTAATCATTGAGAAAAGAAAAGAAAAGGAAAAAAACGAAAAGAAAAGTAAAGAAAAGAAAAAACACCTATAAATAATATTAATAAAAACCATTGAAAATATAAAATTTTCTATCATTCTGTTTGTGCCTCTCGTAACTAATTCAGTTCAATATTAAAGTATTTTTTTTGTAACACGTGAAGAAAAATATATAAAAAAATTTTTTAAAAATGAGTTTAGTTTGGACAATTATTGCAACATTTTTATATTTTGAAATATTTATTGTCTTATTATTGGTGTTACCGGTTGCAAGTCCATCAAGATGGCAAAAAATTTTTAAATCACGTTTTTTGGATATGTTAACACGACAAGCACAAATGTACTTTTATTTATTAGTCGGTGTACTTGTTTTATTTTTATTAGAGGCAATACGTGAAATGCGAAAATATTCACAAGCAGGTAATTATATTATTTAGTTTTTTTAAGTGAGAATATTTTAACATAAATAATTATTTTATTTATAGATCCAGCTGGTGAACAACATTTAAATGTTGGTATGCAACATAGTATGCGTTTATTTCGTGCCCAACGTAATTTCTATATATCAGGTTTTGCTATATTTTTAACATTAGTTATTAGACGTTTAATAACACTTATATCGGCACATGCCACATTATTAGCACAATCAGAGGCATCATTACGTCAGGCACAAAGTGCAACAACAGCTGCACGTTCATTATTAACACAACAAAAACAACAAGAGACAACCGTTATAAAGAAAACAAAAGAATCTGATGAGAAAAATGATGAAATTGTAAGTTAATAAACAAAATTACTGTGCGAAATAAATTAAATTAAATTTAATTATAGATAACTGAATTACGAATGAAAATAACCGAATTAAACTGTGAATTACTAAAAGAGAAAAAAGATAAGGAGGCAATGAAATCACAATCGGAAAGTTTAAATAAGGAGTATGATCGTTTAACAGAAGAATATAGTAAATTACAAAGAAAATTAATAATTGGTGATGGTGGTAAAGGTGGATGATTAGACAAAAAAAAAAAAAAAATTAAAGAAGATCAATAATTTCATCCCATTTTTTTGTAATACTTTCATTAATTCTTTTATATATCCGGTGAATTATTTATCTATATATGTTTTTCTAATCTAACCTAATCTTATATGTATAAAAAACAAAACAGTAATTGCTATGTTAAAAAGTTATTTCTGTTTATTTTCTATTGTTATTATGTTTCTTTTTTTTTTTCAATGAACAAATAAATATATTTAATGAAAATAACATGTTTTTTTTTTTTATTAATTTCTGTGTAGCATTAAGCATTATTACATAATAATTTGGCTAAAATATCGCAACTATTATTATTATCAGCTGTCAAAATGACATTTAAATCCATTGAACTGTTTAGTGTAAATAATCCACAGAACTGTTGTTTATGTTTGACATTTCGATACCAACATATCAATTAATTTAATAAATTTCTTTCGGATTAGTCGATCGCAAATGATATTAAATTTTCATCCAAAAAAAAACTTAGAAAAACTTTCATTATTTTCTTATTAAAATAAAATTTATAATAATGACATTATTTAGTAAAAATATTAATAATAATAATAATAATAATAATATTAATAATAATAATAATAATAAAATATTATTAAATAATGCTGGTCCAGCAGAAATTTTACGTAAAATTGATAAGGATAATTATTATACAAATATATTATATACAAATATAAATGATTTATTATATTTAATAAATATAAATTTTTTAATTAAATATAATATTATAATAAAAGAATTTATTGAAATAATTTATCATAGTTATTGTGCTATTAATTCAATACAAACACTTGGTGAAGAATATACAGGAATAATACAAATTGCACATTATGGATTACATTTACCAAATAAATTTGTAATTATATTTTAGAAAATTTATATTCATTATTATTTATTAATTTTTATTTTATTTTCATTATTTATATACAGTTACAATTATTATCAATAATATTTGAATTTTCTGGTGAGACAATAATAAAAAATTTATTAAAATATTTACAAATTTTATTAAATAATAATTTAACATTATTAATAAATAAAAAATTATTATTTTTAAATATAATATTATTTATAAATAATATAATACCATGGATAAAAATAATAAATAATATAAAATTTTATTTATTACATGATAATTATCATATATCAAAACGTTTAATTGGTATTAAATATGTAAGAAATTAAATTATGAAAATAATAATATATTTATATTTTTCTAATGAATTATTTCTTTAATATTTTTCTAGGTACAATTAAGAAAATGGTTAAATAATAAACATTCATTAAAAGGTTATAAAATTTTAGCTATATTTTCATTAATACGTTTATTTTTAATTATAATTAAATTAATAAATGATAAACGACAACAATATAAAAATAATAATAATGATAAATTATTATTAGCTGATGCTAAAAATTCAATAATTATAACAAAAAATTTACAAAAAACAAAAAATAAAAATAATAAACATATAAATAATAATAATAATAAAAAATGTATTTTATGTTTAGAATTAATAAATAATATTGTAACAACACAATGTGGACATTTATATTGTTGGAAATGTATATATAATTGGATAACAACTGATAATAATGAAAAATGTCCAATTTGTCGTGAATATATAAATAAATCATCAATAATATATTTGCAAAATTATTCAACAACAGTTTAGAAAAACAAAACAAAACAATAAAAAAAAAATATGTATATAAATATTTTGTAATAAATAAAAATTTAAATATTTGTGTTAATCAATTTTGTTAATCAATCAATAAATAATTTTCGCTTAAATCATCATTATAAAATCTTTTGCAAATTCAAGGAGAACACAATTTATCACAAGAAAACACAATTTATCACAAAAAAATACAAAAAAAATAGCATAATAAATAATTTATAGAAATATATATATATATAGAGTTTTATTTGCACATTTACCTATTTTAATATTCATTATTAATTCAACATTCATTATTATTTATTTAATTCTAAAACAACAATTCGCAATTTTAATTTAATTCAATGACCATGAGATGGACAGACAACAACGGCGCGACAGTATAAAATAAATATTCAAAGAAATATTATTATTTAAAATAATACAAAAATAAAATTGCAAAATATATATAGAAAAGAAAATATAGAAAAATAAATAAAAATATTGACAAAGTTAAATGTCGCAATTTTAAATAATAATCAATAAATGCAAAAATAAAAATTAAATTAATTAACGTATGGCGGAATGATTAAACAAAATATAAACAACATACGCACGCATGCACACGCACACATGTATAAAATTTACAACAGAATTAAATTATCAAAAAACAATTAAATTCAATTAAAAATTTTTAGTTTTTATCATTTTTCAAGTGATAGTAAGTAAATGTGTGTGTGTTTAACGGCGCAACAGTTAAAAATCTAATTCTAATCAATCAATTAAATATCAGAGGTAATTTCTTAATTAATAAAATTAACATAAATAGTGGACGGACAGCAGTAGCTGATCAGCTAACACCAAAAAAAAAAGAAAAAAATAATCAATTCGTGATTGTGGGGTGGTTTTTGGTTTTTTTTTTCTTCGTTCTAAAAAAATTCTAAATAAACCTAATTAAACAAGACAAAGAGTACCCCAACAGCAACAAAACAGTATAAAAAATAAATGTTCCTCTTAAATACTGGGATTATTAGAAAATTCCAAAAAATATCTACTAATATCTATAGATTTTAATTAAAGTAAAGAAGCACCACGAATAGCAGCAGCAACAGACACACTTTAATTCAGTGATTGTGCACCTTTTACACTTGACGTGTCACCTTTTACACTTAACGTGTTGCAAAATTCATATGAAATATTAGTAGATACTATTTATGTTAAAATTTATGTTGATAACATTAAAAAATTTAACAATCATATTTTCAATACAAATAGTATCGAAAGTACTGATACTGGTTCGATAACCTCTAATGAATATGTGTTTCACACATTCAACAAATTTATGTAAATTTTCAGAAAATTTAATAAAAATCCATTTTAAATTTTCAATAAAGAAAAACTCTCATGCAATAAAAATTAATGTTTTCAGAATTTTCTATTTTTAATAATTTTGCAATTTCTAGACAAAAAAAAAAAAAAAAAAAAACAAGAAATACTACAGAGTTGCGATTTTAAACGTTATTTTTTTTTTGTTTTTGATAATTTTAATTTATCGGTGCTAAACTACATCCCACGCAAAAATAACCTTTGACACGCGTATCATAGGTTAGCCATCACTGTTTAAATCTGTCAAATTTTTTTTTTTGGTAATTAAAATTTAATTAAAAACAAAAAATATGTGCGCGAGTTGAAATTTTATATATAAAATGTAAATTGAGAGAAAGAGGAGAAAGGACTATAAAAGGAAAAAATAAAAACTGATTTTCTTTTATTTATTCCTCCTGATGATTTTGACATTTCGAATAATTTATTGTTTTGTTTTGTTTTTTTTTTTGCTGATAATATCCCACAATCAAACATATGTTTTTAAATTTATTATTTTTATATCAAAAATTATAAAATTAAACCTTCAAATGGTGTCTTATTTATTGTCTTAATCTTTTATAGATAATAATATTAATAATATTTGCCCTACGTTTGTTTGTTTTTTTTTTTCTTCATAAATAATTTGTTCCCAGTGGAAAGAAGAAAGGAAGAAAGGAATATAAATAATAAAATAATTTCCCGGAGTGAAAAAAGAAAAATTTTAAATAAAAATTTAATTAATTAATTAATTAACAATAGAAAGAAAAACAAAAATGGTACAAGTTCATAGTAAATTTCAACATTTAAATGTTAAATGTGTTGAATATGTACATCCATGGACAGATAGTTGTGTAACAGCGTCCGCTGGTTTATTAATTAGTGCTGCATTATACTCATTTCGTATATATTCCGCTGTATATATGGTTTGTGTTTTTTTTATTTATTTTAGATTTAGAAATTAACCGTATAAAAAACAGAATTGTCGTCATGTATATTGGTTTTTTGAATTTAACAATTAATTTGATTAATTATTTCTTTTTTTTATAGTTATCATTATTAATGCGTGGAAAAATACCAAAAAAATTAGATATAAAATATACAATAATGGGTATAATACAATCAACAGCATTTTTAACAACAAATGCATTTACATATTCATTATATTTATGTATAATACGTTATTTATATGGACATTTTAATTATTATACAATTGCATTTATACCATCATTTTTAGCTAGTTTAACAGCAATATTAATTGAACGTCCATCACGACGTAATTTATTATGTTTATATGTAACAAATATTGCAACAGAAACAATATATAATATAATTATATCGCGTGGTTATATAAAAAATATAAAATATGGTAATATTATATTATTTGGTATAAGTACATCAATTATGTCATATTATTATCGTTATGGTATACATAAAAATGGTTATAATGATTCAATATTTGATATAATACGTTTTATAATTGGTAAAGATGAAGAAAATTTATTTATATTAAATGATAATAATACAAATGATAATATAAATAATAATAATAATAATAATAATAATAATAATAATAATAATAATAATAATAATAATAATAATACAAATAGAAATAATAATAATAATAATTATATATTATTATTTATAAATTATATAATAAAAAAATATAATTATTTAATAAATAAATTATTAAATAATAATAATAATAATAACAATAATAATAATAATGATAATCAAACAATAATAAATAGAAATAATAGAAGAATAAATAATATATGTAAACATAATTATAATTGTATTAATTATATATTTATTGGTGGTATAAAATTATTTATATCTGGTTTATTTATACAATATATATTACAAATAATTATAAAATTAAAATTAATTATAAAAAAACCATTTATAATTATGAATATAATAAAAAATTATAATAATTTACGTTTAGGTATGTTTTTAGGTGGTTTTTCATTTATATTTCGTGTAAGTATAGTAATAATAGAATAATTATATTAATAACTTTTATAATTATAATTTATTTATTTTATTTATTTAAGACAATATCATGCCTATTAAGATATTTAACAAATAAAGATAGTCCATTATATGGTTTACCAGCTGGTTTTATTGCTAGTATTGCATTTATAAATTATCCAGATAATTCTGTTGCATTATATATTTTATGGAAAATGTTTCAGGTACGATGGAAAAATTATATATTTTAAATATTTTTTTAATAATTATGTTCCTAACATATATAGATAACATATAATCTTGGTATTGATAAGAAAATATTACCAAAAATACCCGGTTTTACAATATTATTATATTGTTTTAGTACCGCAACATTATTTCACGGTGCAACATTTGAACCGACACGTATACGACAAAGTTATTGGAAATTTTTAGAGGCAATATCTGGTGGAAGGTAAACAACTAATTAATTAATTATTCTTTTCTGTTTAAAAAAAAAAAAAAAAAAAAAAACTAATAATTTTCTTTAATAGAATCGCATCAATGGATCGTACCGGTTTTGAAATATACGGAGTGGACGCCCTTAAACAATTACAAGATGTTCTTAATCAACAGAATTCTATTTAAAGATTAAAAATACTTTTTTTATATATATTTTATTAATTAATTAATTAAATTTGTTTAAAATTATTAATTCAAAAATAAATGAAAATTATCATTAAAAAAATGGATATTGTTTTTCCTTTTATTTGCCATGTTTTTGGGTAATATTTTCAAATGTGGATGGGTTTGGTAGAGAAATTGCATTTTCAGTATAAAAATATCTCTAAGCCTTTTTTGAGCGTAATTATATGCCATAAATTGCTCCTTTTGATTCTTTATGGGGAAATAATAATTAAATAGAAATAAATTAATATTTAACGAATAAAATGAATAATTACAATAGAGAATAGGGGTAAATTATTTATTTTTTATTTTAATTACATTGGTGAGTAAAGCAATAAAAGAAAATAAATATTTCCATTGGGGGGATGTAGAGAAATTCCTTTTTCAATATATAAAAATACCCCTAAGTCTATTTTGAGCGTAATTATATGCCATAAATTTGCTCAATTTATTTCATTTTGGGGTAGGAGATTAAATAAATTGCTAATAAAATTAATTAAACATAAATTTATAATAAAAAAAAATAGGGGAAATTCTTTATTCCATTTTTGAATCAATGAACTACCAAAAAAAAAATCAACTATTGGAAAATAAAAACTCAATATATATATGTATATGTTGTACCATGTCATTGTATTGTTGTATGTCAAAATGGCAACTAAGAAAAATTGCCCAAAATAATATAATTCCTAATTATAATTATAATTATATAAAAAAAAATTAATAAATGTAAAATATAACAAAAAAAAAAAAAATAATTTAAACATCTAAAACTATACAATTATTATATAGTTTTTAATAAATTTGGTTTTTTTTTCATTTTATTTATTGAAGATGAAATAAGTGTATATGCGGAGGTGTGTGTTGTTTTTCACGCAACAAAAGGAAAAAAAAATTCTTTTAAAGAATTTAAAAAATAATTAATATATATAAGACGACGACAATTTCTCGTGAATTAATTTTTACAACATAATTAATAGAAAAACTAACAAGTAAATAAAGTTAAATAATTAAATTAAAACATAAAAAAGTAACAAAAGGGGGACCAACCCCAACTAATTGTTTATAATATTATCACCATTTGTCGATGGGTAATAATTCAGACGATATGTTGTCTATAAACAACTTATTGGATCATGATGTATGTGTTGTGATGTTTTTATATAAATAAAATAAAATTCTTTTTATTATTTATTTATTTATTTATTATTTTAAATAATTATAGAATGGTAGCGGTACCGATTATCCAGATTTTGATTTTCTTTATAATGATACAGATACATTACCAAATGAAATTGCTGAATTATATAGTTATACCGAATATAGTGAATTTCAACAAAATGTTAAAGTAAATTAATTGTTTTTTTTTTTTTTTGCATATTAATTATTAATTAAAAACAATAAAAAAAAAAACAACTTTTTTTTTCATATCTATATATATATAGGCATTTGAAGATCAAATGGAAATTTATAATTTACCACCTAGTTGGCAAAAATTAACAAAATTACAACAAAAAGGTATTATATTAAAATTAATTGATCAATTAGAAATGTCAAAGAAAACATTACGTATGAAGGCATCACGTTGTATATTATATATTGCACAGGTAATAAAATAATTAAAATTTTTATAAATAAAATACAGTGGTATCTCGACATATGAGTTTAATACGTTTCGTAAACCTTGATCGTATATTAAATTGATCGTATCTCAATCGTTCGTATGCTTTTCAGAATGTAAATCGTTTAAACTTCTCGTAATCTTAAATCTTACTCTCATCTCAAAGCAAAATATCGTTCGTTCGGCGACTTGTATCTCGAGACACTAGTATATTAGTGTGTACTCGTATATCGAGATATCACTATAAATAAATAAATAAATTATTTATATTTTTTATCTTTTTACATAGGGTTGTTGGGCTGAAGTACAATCAGATCAGGAACAACAATTTTGGACTAGAGAAAATATAATGTTACTCTATGAATTGGGTGTATTTGGTTCATTTGTTGATTTATTAAATCTTGAAATTGAGTAAAAAATTTCCATTAAAAATAATTAATTTTATATTTTTTTTTTTTTTTGTGTTTTCTTTAATCATTTACTTATATTTTTTAATTTAAAAGAAATTCAACTGCCGCAAATGTTGCTATAAGAAAGGTTGCCGTATCATTATGTGATTCAATTGATTTACGTGTTATATTATCGGTTTTATATATTATAACAGAAGTATTACGTGTTGAAAAGGATAGTAAAAATGATGAATATAAACATATTGTTGAGAGTTTTTCACAGGAAATAAGTAATGGTTTTTCTTTTTTGTTTTTCTTTTTATAAATATTTATTTATTTGTATTCTTTTCTTAGTTAATCCAA
This sequence comes from Ptychoptera contaminata, assembly GCA_963942525.1. Lineage (NCBI taxonomy): Eukaryota > Metazoa > Arthropoda > Insecta > Diptera > Ptychopteridae > Ptychoptera > Ptychoptera contaminata. The sequence goes on along the minus strand of OZ012640.1, from coordinate 3,685,418 downwards.
TTGGTGATGAATTATTAACAATTAAACTATTGGGTATGATAACACGTTTTTGTAGTGGTACAGCACCACATTTTCCAATGAAAAAAGTATTATTATTATTATGGAAAGTGTCACTTGTCGGTTTAGGCGGTATGGAAACACTTAAAATGCTTAAAGGTAACAAAAAACTAACAATAATAATAATTAAAATTTTCTTCTAGTCATTTCAATAATTTTTTTTTCTTTTTAATTAGATGATTATCGTGCAAAAAATAATCTTAGTCCGACAAATGAGGATACATTAGAGGTAACAAAAAATATGAGAGCTAGTTCACCACCAGCAACAGCTGTTGATCTATTGGATAATCAAAATCCAAAACGGAATCGTCCTTTTAGACGAGTACGTACGAACGATATATTGCAAGAGGTAGAGGTGCTTTCTTAGTTTTTCTTCATTTTTTTTCGTTTTTGTTATATTTTATTTTATTTGTTGATCCCTTATGTATATATATATATATATTTATATATATATATATATATATAAAATTAGTATTTTTATGATTATTTTTCGTAAATTATACATTTGTTTAATTATTTCTTGCTAAAAAAAAAAATAACAAAGCAAAAGGAAAATGGTAAATTAAATTGTGATAAATGGGTTAATCTCTTCCGGCAACAACACAACATCACGGTTCACAAAACATACCGGATTAAATTTAATTAACACTAGGAAAATAATTAAACGTTTTTACACATTTTTGCTGCTAAATCACCTACCGATCTTGACGTCGCTCAATTTATCACGGGCAAAATATAATTTAATTTTAAATTAATTAAACTTAATTTTATGGAAAACAATCAACCCGTCAATTTGACAACGCTTCATAGTAAATTCTAGTGTTAATTTTATTTCCATCTAAATTCGGTATTTTATAATTTGTGACAGGGCAAAGAAACAATTTAACTTTTATCTTTGATTTAGATAAATAAATAAATATATTAATTAAACAAACAGGTGAAAAAAAAAAGAAGGTTTCCTTAGTTATTTTTTTTCCTTAAAACGGTGTAAAACGCACAATGCGAACGTGAATTCACCATTTCTGGTGGTGTTAAGGCGTTAAAAGATACAATTAAAACAGGCTCGGAGAATTCACGCTTACATTGTGTACGTTTATACCGGAAATAGTAGTACCAACAAACTATAATTATCATTTTAAAAGTTATTCTAGTCCTAAAATAGGTGATCCATCCACCCAAACTAGGATTATCATTTTTGTTTTAATTTTTCCATATTAAAAAAAAAATTATTTTTCATAATTAAATTCAAAAGAATAACGTAAAATAAATTTATTTAAGAAAATATAAACAATAAGAAGCGCAACAAATGCCAAAAATGAAAATGAAATGATTTTTGGGGGGACAGACAGACACAACAACGATGATGACTACCCCATCTATACAAAATTTTAAATAATCAACCACAACATCATATCAACCACCCCCCAAAAATTATAATCAAATGAGGATATATATATATATATATATCATCTCTAGATCTTATTAATTTAATTAATTTTTATTTTTTTAATCCCTAATTATCTATTACTACTTACTACTACTGGCTGGAAATTAAACTCTCTATCCTCTTATTTTTTTTTTTTCTTTTTAATTTTCTTTTCTATTGAGATTGTTTTTCTTTTGTTTTTGTTTGAAAATTTCTTTCTCAAAAATTTCACTTTCTGGTATTGATATTGTTATTATTGTTGTTGTTGCTGTTGTTGTTGTTTTAATTAATAATAAATAAATTATCACCTATATTCATTATCATCACTATGATCATTCTTCATACACCATTATCCACCAATTCAATACATTAATTTAAAATAGTTTTTTTTTATTTTATTTTGATTTACTTATATTCCGGTAAATACTTCCGGTTTACTTATATTCCCACAACGATCACGTATGGATTATATATGAAAAGAACACCCCGAACCGACTGTTTATTGTTTCTTTTTCAATTTTCTTTTCAATTTTTGGTGCACAATTTTGTCGAAAATGTATTCATTATCGTGTAAAAAAAAAAAAAAAAACAGGAGGTTTATTGGGGATCTTTTTATTGATTATTCTTAAAAAAAAATAATCAAATTTTTTGAAAGAATAAAAACTTTTATCCCAATATAATACACACAGAATAATCATTGGTTTAATTAAAATTAATTAAATTTAATAATTTACTTTTAACGTATTTTATAGCGACTATAAGACGCGAGATGTTAAAATAAAAATTAAATTTGCGTATTTCATGCGTCTGATCATTCTGTGCATTTTATCATTCGTTACGTCTGATTATTCCGTGCGTCTGATCAGTCAGTGCGTCTTATTTCATGCGTCTGATCATTCAGTGTGTCTTATTCGATGCGTCTGATCATTTAATGCATAAAATACGATAATTATCCATTATAAAAAAAAAAAATCACCACGTATAAACCACAAAATTAAATTTAGTTTTTTTTTTTTATTAGCAAAAATAAGTAGTTTTAATTTCGTTACGCCCGCAAGTAGTATTAAAATAAACACAAAAATATTCTTTCTATTATAGCTGCTATTGCAAAATTATGCATTATTATTATTATTATTTATATTTATATTTATTTTTTAGCATGAATTAATTAAATTATGCTACTAAAACACAAGAAATACACGCTTCTATTGTGCATACTCTTCTCTCTACCTTTTATCTAGTTTTTTTTTTTTTTTTTTTGTCTGATTAGTAATTTTTTAAAAACTTTAATTATTAATTAATTTAAAAAAACACAAATCTCACTATTCACGTGAATAATTTGTTAATTACACAAAAATTATTTATTAAAAACATAATTTCTATTAAATATTGGTTTTTTTTTCAAAATAACAAATCAATAGTAGAAAAATAATTGCCGAATAAAAATCTATATGTAAAATCGCGAAAAAATTTAAATTTTCTAAACAATCAGGAGGGGATTCAACATCACCGATTTTATCATAATCGATTTTAAATTAATTGAACACATGATCTACGGCCAGTGAAGGCAAACCTTTTTGGAAAGTGGGTCAAATTTTGTTAGATTATTTGTTTTTTTTTTTTTTTTTTAGCACTAAAACTCGTGGGTCAGAAAACAAATCGTCTCTATTAAGCGTGAGATATTCCCTATTCATGCATTTAACGCATTTCTCAGTATTTTGCAAGTTCTTTCATTGATACAAAATTATTTGGCAAGAAATCCCCAAATACGTTTAATATTATATTTTCAGTGTGGAATTATTATTATCTGTACAACTATCAGACATTTTTGCTTCTAAGTTGGGTGATTAAAAAAACTTGCACGGGTCTTTGTATGATCCACGTGTTATAGGTTCGCGATCACTGATCTACGGGGTCGCTTGATCACGATCGCTTGTGTATCGGTGACGACAAACTATTTTTTTTGCTAGAAAATCGCACAACAAAGAAAGTTTAAAATAAAAAGTTTCGTTTATACATTTGTCGACAAATCGACTAGGAGGAATTGTTCGTTAGCCGCTCGTAGATCATGTATTAATTATTAATTAATTAAAAATCTAGTAAACACACACACACACATACACATCTAATTTGCACGTTTTTTTTATCTTATTTATAATTATTTCTAATGAAAATAAGTTAAATTATTTAATTAAAATTACAGTCAAATTCTGTATTAAAATTCGTTTACAAAGTTAGTAGTTTCGTCGAATGTATTTTGATTTGAAAATGCGTTTTACTGCGAAACGTATCGCAACCGCATAAAATGAGAATTGACTGTAATTATATAAAAAAGTAATAAAATATTTCTTTTAATTTTTCTTTGAATTATTTAATTAACACTTAACCGATGGGTCGTTTTTTTTTTTGCCGTTTGCACCGCCCAACATAAGAGAATTTTCGCACAAACATAAGAGTTAAAAAAAAAAAAGAAAAAACCAAGCGAAATAAATTAAATATTAATGAAAATTTATCATAATCTGGGTTTTCTGGGTTTGACAGAAATCACCTGAAATATTCGCGAATGTTAAATGGTCTGAAATCGTAAAAGGACAGAATTACCATTTGATTTGTCGTTTATCGACAATACCGGTAGATAGTATCACTATCTTGTCGTTTAAGGGTTAATTAAATTAATTTGAATTTTTTTTGAAATCTTTTGTCTTTCTTAGTTTTTTACTTTATAATGTAGTTATTTTTTTGCAAACATTTAAATTGAATTTTTTTTTTTGCTTTTTTGCAACATAAAAATCGCATAAATATGGTGGGCCACCGCCTAGGCGTAAAAATTAATAAATGAAAAAACAGTCGGGCAGTTGTGAATAATATTCGTAAATTTTTCGATTTGTGGGTTCGTCAAGGTCCTAATGAATTTTCTCTTAAAAAAAAAAAAGAAACTTTTTTTACGCCTTAGCACAGCTTAACTACTATCTATCGCGATTTGTATTGTTTGCAAAAAAAAAAAAAAATATACATACATTTACATCAACACACACACACAAACACACACAAATAATTTCTTAATTATAAAATTAATTTAATTTTCTTTTTTTTTTTAATTAAAATTTTCGTCACATTAAAAAACAAACAACAACAGAGTTTAATTAAACAAAGCTCACTGGATGAACAAGAACAAATCGGTATGGAAATGGATACACCACCTGCTGAAGGTGAAGAAGATTTATCAGAATATTATCGTCCATATGATGATCCAACAATGAATTCAACAGCACCAGGACCTGGTGGTTTGTGTTGTGTTTAATTTTTTATGAACAATTATTTATTTTTCATTTTGCAAAAAGGACAAAAATACGATCAACAAGTGTACAGTCCATTACCACCAATGCGTATAATAAATAAATTACCGTGGGCACCAAAAGTACGTCAAAAGGATTTAGATCAATTTTTAGATTTATCACGTAGTAAATTTATTGGCTATACATTGCAAAATGATCATGAAAGTTTAGCCGGTTTACCACAACCGATTCATGAAGGTGTTCGCATACTTAAACAGGTGAAAAAAAAAAAAAAAATGAATAGAATGTGTGCGTAAATACACTCAAGCACAATAAACGACATTTTCACGTTAACAATTGTGCGTTAACACCTTTATAAATAGGATAATAATTGTATTTTTATTTTTATTTATTAAAATAGCATATGTACGTCAGTTTAGCAGATATACAAATAAAAAGAGAAGAAGAATTGGCAAGAAATCCAATATCAACAACAGAAGGTGATATTGAATTAACATCAACAGAAATATTATATCAGGCAATGTTACCAAATTTACCACAATATATGATTGCATTATTAAAAATATTATTGGCTGCTGCACCAACATCTAAAGCAAAAACAGAAAGTATAAATATAATGGCAGATGTATTACCAGATGAAATGCCGTAAGTTATACAAAAAAAAATGTTCAAAATATTAACCCAAAATAATTAAATAAAATTTTATTTTTTATGAATAGAATGACTGTAACACAATCAACAAAATTAGGTATTGATGTAAATCGTCATAAGGAGATAATTGTTAAATCTGTTTCAGCAATATTATTATTATATTTAAAACATTTTAAAATTAATCATATTTATCAATTTGAATTTATGTCACAACATTTAGTATTTGCAAATTGTATACCATTAGTATTGAAATTTTTCAATCAGAATATAATGGGTTATGTTGGTTCAAAAAATATGTAAGTGCAAAAGGGCTGTTTAATAGGGCTTTTTACAACAGCAAACGTATAATAATGATTGTGTAAATTTCACGGTCACATTGTGCGTGCGTTTGCTATTATTTTTCTTTTTTAAATTAAAACAATTTTTTTTTTCTGTTTTACAATTTATAAATAGAATACCAATAATGGATTTTCCATCATGTGTTATTGGTGAACAACCAGAATTAACCGCTGATAGTTTAGTTATTGGTGATTCACAAATATATTCATGGCGTAATATATTCTCTTGTATTAATTTATTAAGAATATTAAATAAATTAACAAAATGGAAACATTCACGTATAATGATGTTAGTTGTATTTAAATCAGCACCAATATTAAAACGTACATTAAAGGTGCGACACGCAATGATGCAATTATATGTATTAAAATTATTAAAAATGCAAACAAAATATTTGGGTAGACAGTGGCGTAAATCAAATATGAAAACAATAAGTGCGATTTATTCAAAGGTACGACATCGTTTAAATGATGATTGGGCATTTGGTAATGGTAAGAAGAAAATATAATAATTATAAAATTATAATATTTATTATTATTATTATTAATAATTTTATATTAAAAATATAGATTTAGACGCAAGACCATGGGATTTTCAAGCAGAAGAATGTACACTACGTACCTGTGTTGATCGTTTTAATAATCGTCGTTATTTATCAAATAATAATAATAACAACAATAATAATAATACAAATAATAGTAATAATAATAACAGTGGTAATAATAATTATACAAATAATCGTGGTTATAATAATAATTATAATAATCAAATACAAGGTGGTGGTGGCGGTGGACAAAATCAGATGCAAGGTGGTGGACAACAAGATACTGGTATTAATTATTATGATGGTGTTCTTGATATAAATATAAATAATATATTTCAAGAGAATACTTGTCGTAATAATATATATACACCAGGTTTTGGTGGTTGGGACGAAGATGTTGAATTAAGTGAAGAATTTAAACAACATTATGAATTATGGTTACAACAGGAAGTGTATAATATTGAAATAAATTGGGATTCATTGTAATATGATGATTAATCAAAGATAAAATTATTTAGCAGACTTTTGATGAAACAAAATAAACAATTTATTTTGGACATTATTTTTCTTTTTCTCTTTTAGAGCAGAAATACAATAATATAAAAAATGAAAAATTAATCATATTAATATTTAAAATAATTAAAAATAAATGAAATAAATAAATATTAAATTTATTGTTTTTGTTTTGATCATTTAAACCCAATATGGGTCTTTTTTTTTTGCCGCCTACGCCATATACCGACGTACTTTTTTGTGTGAAATTGCGAAAACAACAAAACAAGGTGGTTAAACAACCAAAATTTGAAAAATCCCATAATTAATCTATGCATTAATAGATTTCCGTTCAGAAAGTTTTCAAAAATACAAAAACCCAGGTGATTAAGATAAAAAACCAACAAGGTAAAAAAAAACCACAACGTATAAGCGTTTACAAATCTATTTTTACTATTTTACTAATTTAAACCTTCCAAAATAAAATTTTATCTAATCATCATCATCATCAATAGACAGGTAAATTAGTATTTTAAAATAGAAATAAAAATATACAAAAAAAATTCTATAAGATGTCACCCCTATCGATTTGATTAAATGCAGAATAAAAATAAGATATTTGAGATTTATAACTTAAATATTAACACTTTCGATCCGGGTCTTTTTTTAACGATATAACGAAATATAGAATAAACCTAAATTAACAGAAATTGGCGATTAATTTTTCTCATATATAATTAAAATAACAAAAGATAGATTGACTTAATGAACATGGCTTTGGACAATAGTGTTTCGACAGGATCAGGGGGTCAAATAAGGAAATTAGAATAAAGGTTAAAAAAAAAACTGACTAAATATATGAGATTATACGTATAACAAACAGTATCTCCTGCTGTTGATTCCCTCACACATTATAAAATAATTATTTAAAAACACAACGTTAAAATCCACGTTAAAATTAATTAAAAATTCACAAACAATAATAACAAACAAACAAATAATTATTCACTAAAAAAAAAAAAAACATCTAATATATTTCTCTAATCAAAACAAATCAATAAATCTAATAATCGTCGTGCAATAAATTTTGCGATTGCAAAAAAAAAAAGAAAAACACAACAAATAAATAAACATTAGAGCAGAAGAATAACGATTGAAAACAACAAAAGATTGAATAACAAAGATTAGAGGAAGTAGAATAAATTTTCAAACAAAAAAATTAATTATTTATTTTCTGTGTCTGGGGGGAAAACCCCCGATTAACACGGATAGATACAATTCCATAGAAACTTACTTAAACTTCTTATGAATTCGCGTATCAAAAAAAGTACCGTGTAAATCGGGGCCGACCGATGGCAATGAGTTTTGAATTTTGAATTTAAAACGAACATATTTTTAAATTTTAAATTAATTTTATTCTTGCGAGACATTTCTTCGTCTAGCAAAAAACATAAAATTCAAATTTCACAAAAACAAAAGAAAAATTAAAATTTCTAATTTGTTCTATTTTTAATACACATGTTTTTGTTTTGCACATTATTCAAGTGCAAAATATAGAAAAAATAAATAAAAGATAAATTGTTTTTTTTTTTTTTTTTGTATTTCTAGATTAAAATTAATTGTCGGCGATATTTTATTTTTAGCATAAAAATAAATACAAAAAAACAAGAATAGTTAAATAACAAATGGGTTTTGTATAAATTAATCATTTTCTACAAATGATTAAGTGTATATGACGAGAAAAATTTAAATAAAATTTCGAATTAATTCATTTTTGAAGGATAAAACAGAAGAAAGTAAAAATTCAGTAAAAAAACTGAAAATAATATATCCATCTGTCGGTAATACCAATTAACATAAATTTAATATTCAAACCATTGCGAAAAGAAAAAAAAATACCCAAAACAAATACAAAAACACATCACTCTGTAGGAAAAACTTAATTAACATAAATTGAAAATAATCGGAACGTTAATTAAAAAAATCCTCCACATAAACAACCCACCCGTTTCCAAAAAAAATAAAACTATCCCCCAATGTAACGTGTAACACACTTTAATGCAAAAATTCAACAACAAATTCCATCAAAAATAATTATTACTAATAACAATTACAATCGATAATTAATTAACGCAAAAAAAAACAATTAAAAACAAAGAAGAAGAAGAAGAAGAAGAAGAAAAATCACCGCAATTATAATTAATTAATTTTGTACACGCGCGCGAACATATAAATCATTATTTATTTAATTTAATTAATTAATTAATAATACTTTTTAATACTACATAAATGCAGCCAAAGTGCTTAATGAATTGCTTCGCCAATATTACTAGATAAATTTATTATTTTCGTTATCAGTTAATCATAGTCATCGATAATAATAATAATAATAATTTATCACCGCGCTTATAATAATTAACTATTCTTAAGTTCTTACGAAAACAAACAAAAATAAAGCAATCTAATGTCTAATTTAATTAACATAAAATTATTATTATTATTATCTAGTATAAATTAATTAATCATTTAATCATTTAATTATTTAATAATAATTATTATTATTTAAAAAAGAAAGTAAAAAATAATATAATTATTATTTTTGTTTTATTTTTTTTTTCGCTACACACACACTGTCCCCCGCCGCCGCCGCCCGACTGTCTGTATATTTTAATTATATCGCGAAATAAATAAATCGCCAACCATATGTGATAATTTATTATTTTAATTATTATTTTTTTTTTTAACATTATTCTATAATACTCAGTGCTAGTGAACGTTGATGACCAGCCGGCCCGGTTAAACCACTAGTCACCGTGTGCGCCCCCACAGACTTTTATAAATGATTTTTAAATTTTTATCAATAAAAAAATGGATTTTAGCTAGTTTAGGATCATAAATCGGTTCGCAATTCCTTATTCCTTATGTGCGCCGTGACAAATACCAAAAAAAAAAAGATGTCCAATCGTTTACCTGTCGACTTAAGTGTTAATTGGTGTTGATGACAATTCGCTATGTTGCCCAAAATAAAAACATAAAAATCGTTACATAATTAAATGAAATCATAGAGGCACGGACAAACGGTATTTTCTGACGGTTGAGGTTTGCCATCCCTGCTATTATAGAGAAACGATTGTTAATTTATAAACGACACCGACGGTAAGGGGGAATCTTTTTCTAATTATTAATTATTGTGAATTTGATAGAATTTGACCAACAAAATCAACACCACCAACCACCATCAACCAACCCATCATTATCCCACACCAAAATCACCACGTACAATTTCTCGAATTAAAAATCACATATTTTCGGTTTATTTTTTTGTGTCGCTGTATCTGCTTAGCAGCGCTAAAATTGTGTAAAGTTCATGATAATAATTAAAAAAAAAAAATAATACAAATAGATTATTATAATAATGATGTTGTGTGCTCGGGGGATATCATCATCGCGAGAAAAATAAATAAATAAATAAATAAAAAAAAAAATAAAACAAAACAAAACCGGAAAATAAAAAAACAAAAAAAAAAAACTTGTAACTAGGTAGGTAAGCCCAGAAAGCAACAGCAGCAGTAGCAACAGTAATAGCAGCAAAATAAATAAATGAATAAACATATGAATATTAATCTTTAACGAGTGTGTGTGGCTTAAGTAGCAGAGAATAATAAAAAAAAAAAAACAAATCAAGTATATATCTAAGATAAGAAAAAAAACGCGAATAAAAACGCGGAAATTAGCATTATTAAAATAAGGAAGAAAAACGTGTGTCACAAGAGAGACGCGACAACAAGGAATTTGGTAATTAATTTCTTAATTATTTTTATTTATTTTTTTGTAATTGTTAATTATATATTTTAACGGTTAATAAGATTGGTGGCGTTGGTGGTGTCGATTGTGGCGACACAACGGTGGCACTACATTAAGCGAAATATTTCACGTTAATTAATAATTATTTATTTATTTTGTTTTTAATTGAATTAATTAATTAATTTGTTGATAAAAATATATGGAATTTTGTAGAGTGTGTGCGAGTGAATATGAGTGAAACGATCACACACAGTGTGTGTTTTTATTTATATTAATTTAAAATTTAAATATCACATCATACATAGCTCTCTCTAAAGCCAGTTTTTTTCTTTCATTAATTATTATTTATTATTTCTGCTGTTGCTGCTGCTAGCTGCTGTTATTTTTCATGAATTAAATTAAAATAATTAAAAAATACATTCATCGTGGCCCCCGTGATTAACGCGATTAATAATAAATTATTTTCGTAGAAAAATTCGTGTAAATGAAAATCATTTTTTAATTAACAAAAATAAAGGGCAAATATGTGTATGGGGGGATATAAACCATCCACTAATGTTAACGTAGACGTAAAAAATTAACAAAATTAAGCGTTAAAAATGTTTATTTTGATCGCACGTGTACGATCGCGCGCTTAAAGTGAAATCCGCGTAGAAAAAATCATAAAGCACGTAAATCGGGGCGATGAATAAGTAAATAAATTATTTGTGATTCTTGATAAGATCTCTAGACCACTACACACACACACATCTGGTAATTGGTGATGGTGGTGGGTGAGCGATTGTCGTGTATTTGTTGTTGTTTATATAATTTTTGCATAGTTTTTTTTTAATGATTAAAAAAAATTAAAATTAAATAATGATAAGCAAAAAACAACAACAGCAGCAGCAACAATAATATTAATGTTGTCGTAGCAGCGGAAAACAAAAGTGAAACGCGAAAAACGTGCTATTTACATGTGATAAGTGATTAGAATTTGCAGAAAATCATTAAAACAAAAAAAAAATCTATAAAAAAATTAATAAATAATTCAGGAGAATCTACTAAAATCAATTCAGGTGAAAAAAAAAATAAAAAAGAAAAGTAGATCGCGATTTATATCGCGATTGTAATGTATTCGTGAAAAATAAATCAAAACAAAAATTTATTGTTATTTAAATAAAAAAAAAAAAAAACGTGTGCTAAAAACAGCAACGGATAATGTTTTATTTAAAATAGCAGCAGCAACAGCAGCAGTAGCAGTAGCAGCATCAGTAGCAGAAATAATAAATAATAATTAATGAAAGCGGTTTAATTTTTATGCTGCGCTGCTGCTTCACTTAAATCAAAACAAATCAATTAATTCATCAAATCAATCAATTATTTGTCAGTGTATTATTTTCGCTATGTTTATTTTTGAAATAAATAGACGATGCATCCTTTTGTTTAACAACATAAATTCAAGTACCGTTGATTTGTGAGTAACACAATAGAAGCAAAAAATAAATAAATAAAAAATATTCGCGATTTTCTTTTAAATAATTAAATAACAAATTTTTTTAAACAACAAAAAAAAAAAAAAGTAAATAAACAGAAAATATATTTAGTTGTGATTTTATCGTGAAAAGAAATAATTAAATAATAATAACAAGTGTCGGGTCGGTGAAATAAAAAAACAAAAGAAAAAATAAATAAATAAATAAATTGCTATTGAATTTTAGTACTGCTACTGCTACTCCTACTACAATTGCTGCTACTCTCTACCTACTATTACAAGTGCTACTGCTACTACTATTACAAGTGCTACAGCTACTGCTATTGCTACTACTTAATTGCAATTATTAAAGTGATTAATTAATTAATTATAAATAAAAAAAGAGAGGAAAAAATTAACAAACAGCAATCAATAAATTTTTCCCTATTAAAAAAAATAAAATTCATAGTGATTCCACCTTTTATCAAAATCATAATTATAATCATAAATAATTATATAAATATAATTATAAATATATTTTTATTAATTTTATTTTTACGTTGCATATGGTGGTTAAACAAAATTTTCTATTTATATTATTCATACTCATTTATTTATATAATAAAAGAATATTTTTTATTATTATATAAAAGAAAAGTGTCATTATTATTGCCGTCTTGTTGTTTAGTAGACGTAGAAGACGAAGACGAAAAAGAAGACAAGGATAAAGACGAAGAAGAAAAAATCAAAGAAATAGAAGAAGAAGAACAATCTGAAGAATTAACAGCAATAAATACTACTAGACGATCATCTGTTGAGGATTTAAGGTATGAGAAGAAAATTTAATTATATATATATTTTTTTTTTTAAATTATTATTTATTAACACTTGTGGCGATACTTGTGTCGTTTTTTAACGGTGATATGGGTCTATATTTAATTAATCTCACAATTAAAATCTCCCGTTTAAGATATCTCGTGATTTTTGAAAATAATCTTTCTTTTTTTAAATATAATATCACTCATGGCATTCGCTTAACGGCCTAACAACCATAATTTTGGCAATTAGTGAAAATAATATAATTATTTTGAATAGAATTTATGCATTTTTTGCAAACACACATAGAATATATTTGTGCAAAAAAAAAAAAAAAGTTCCTTTCAAGGTTTTAAAGAATTAAAAAAAAAAAAAAAAAAAAACAATTTATATCCGGTGGCGAGAGAGATTGATGATTTTGAAAAATAAAAACAAATTTTTTTCTACAGTCGCGCTCTAATTACCGTTTTCATTTGTTTTGATTATTTATTAAATTTCGCATAGTAAACAACACAGCACACATGTGCAAATGACAGTTGATTTATTTTTTGTTTTTTTTTTTTCAATTATAATAAATAAAATTCTTTGCAAAAAAAAAAAAATTATTTTCTCTCATTAAATTCGTTTGGTCGTTTGTCGTTGTCGTCATTATCGTGGAATTTTCTTTTTTATTTTCTTTGTGTATGTTTGTGTTATTCACGAATTCTTATTTTATCGCGAATTATAGCGAAAAAATAAAAAATCATTTATTTTTCTGTTGTAAAAATAAGTTTTAATCGATTACAAAAATATTACAAAACACACAACAACAGGTATTGTTTAATTTTAATTGCCTGTTTCTGTTGCTGCTTATCGCGCGGCGATTTATCGTTTTTAAGAAAAATAAGAATTTTTTTTTTTTTTAGTTTAACAAACTTGAAAAAAAAACGCGAAAATAAATTTCTTCTATATAAAAATTAACAATTAACGGTGATATGTTTTAAAATCCAAATCAATAAAGACAAACAATGTGAGCCGTGAACCGTTTGGCGGCTATTTAACGTGCCAGACACATCATTTCACGCTCACATTGTGCGTTGGCCTTAAAGGTCAAAATCATTTCTAACCCAAAAAAAAAAAAATAATTATTCATAATTAATTTATGCTAATCACATTAATAGATGAATTTTTTTTTTTTTATCAACAACACAAATTTTACCTTAAATAAAATTTAAAAAACGTGTTATTGTGTTCATCGACGCCCTTGATTTTTTTTTTTTTTTTTGTTTAATTTTTAATTGTTTTTTGAATGAACAAAAAAAAAAAAAAAAAACCGTGACAAACTGAAAACAGACACTGGGGTGTACACAAGAACGTGCGTCCTACATTATTTAAATAATCTGACATTGGTATTTGGTCTGACATTGAAGAATTGTAAAAACATATGACTATTCATACTACTACCTAACACGTTTCAAATCAAACCAGCAAACGTTTAAAACATTTTTCTCTACAAATTTCATTTTTAGTGGGACTTTCGTCATTTATTTATTTTTTTGCCCCAACACTGTTTGTCTATCGTCTGACCTTTAGAGCATAAAAAATTGAAAATTCAAAATTCCAAAAAAAAAAAACTTAGATAAGAAAAACAGCCACCGTCGTCAAACATTTAAAAATTATTTCGATCGTGTTGGATGTGTGTGCTGTTACTGTCGTTGTTTAACAGAAAAAAAAAACAAAAATTATGTAAATAAACGAATTAATTAAACAATAATATTCACGGTTAATTATTTATTCATATTTACAGTAATAGAGAGAAGTAGAAAAAGAAAAAAAACGTTTACTTGCGCTTTTCTTATTCAATTAATTCGTTAATTTTTACATAATTAAACGGTTTAACGGATTTTTTTTTTTTAAACAATAAAACGTGATGGTGGGTGGTTTATTATTGTCGTGTTATTATTTCTATAATTGAGATTATATATTTTTTTTTTAGTGTTTAAGAGAATGTTTGTTCTTTAATAAAATAAAACAAAAAATTTCTGATTTTTGGCACTCAAGTGTGCAAAAAAAAAAAGAAAAATTAAAACACTTTGAGTATTATAATTTTTGTAAAATCAGAAAAAAAAAATAAAAAAGTGATGACATGTTTTTATTGAGCGTGACTGTAATGTATTAGCAATACTGGGGTTCAAAAGAGAAATTTACATTTCTTTGGATGAATTTATGTGAATAAATGGATAAATGGAATTTGAAATGTGATGCCAACAGCACCATTATAACTCAGGGGATAATTTTAATAGTGGTTTATTCCATCTCTCATTCATACACGTGATTTTTACACGATTTAAATTTTTACACAATTTTCTGCATTAACATACATATCTATCCGCGTAAATCGGTAAACGTTGAGTGTAATTTTTTTTTATTTTTTTACTTTGCCTTCTATTTAATTAAATAATTTAAAATAATCTCTGTTTTTTCTTCTACTTATTATTATTTTTTCATTTTGACTTAATCAATGTTAAGCCAACCAGCTATTTATTATATCCCTCCAATATATATATATATAGGCCCCAAAAACTTAATCATTATATATTTGTCAATCAATTTGTTGTAAATGATTAATTATTTTTATTTAATCAAAAATAAAAAAATATTCGTGTGTTTTTGTCCAACAATATATATATATATATATATATATATATATTTGTTATTTTTTTTTTTAATTAAGTAATTATTAATTCTCTCGTATCAATTTTTTAAAATCAAATTATTATTATTATTATTATTTATTATCCCAAAAAAAAAAAAATAAAAGAGACAGACAAGATAATTAAAAAATATAATTGATTAATAATTGAACACAAAATAATAATAATTATTATTATTTTCTCAGGTGATTTTCTATTCAATTGTTATTTGTTTAAAAAAAAAACAAAAGAAAATCATCATTATAGTGTGACGGGCGGGTACTGCAGCAGCAGCAGCAGCACCAGCACCAGCAACAAATCACTGTTGTCACGCTAATTTATACCGTTTTAATAATAATTTTGTGTCTATATTTTATTTTATTTATTTTATTCTGTGCACATTTATTTATTTATTGCAAAAATTAAATAAAATAAATATTTGAGTGTTAGCAAAAAAAAAAAAAAAAAAATTCAACAACAATTAGCCACGTGTTTTTTTTTTTTTGGTTTTTAAAAATCAGCGAAGAAAAGTCAGTTTTTTTTTTTTAATTAATTAAACACATGATCTACGTTTTTTTTTATTTTTTGTCGCTTGCACCGTTTTTTTGCTAAAAAATCGCACAATAAAGAAAGTTTAAAAGAAAAAGTTTTTGATATCCTCTTTTTTTTTTGTATTTAAAGGGAATTTAAGATAAAATCGATAAAAACAATAGAAAAATCATTTCTACGTCGTTACGTCGTTTATCCATTTGTCAACAAACCGACTAGGATAGTTAATTAGCCCCCAATAAGATCATTCATAATATATAAATATATAAAAATAATTAAAATTTAGTGAATTTTTGCATTTAGAGAGGAAATTATTAATTAATAAAATTCTTTTGTCTTTTCATAATTAACAGTAATAATATATCATTAAAAAATTTGGAAAAATCAGCAGACGATTTAACAAAAGCACTTGAAGAGGCTGTTAATCGTTATTTTATTATAGTTTTATTATCGAATGATAAGAATAAAAATAAAAAAAAATATAAAAGAAATAGACGTCGTGGTCGCGGTAGTGGTGGTGGTATTCGTATTGGCAATAAAAGTGATATACAAGCAACAACAACAACAACAACAACAACACATGTTAATAATTTAAATAAAAAAAGAAAACGTAAAAAAGTATTTAATCAAGAAGATAATAATAATAATAATAATAAAAGAAATAAAAAATTAAAAATGAATACAACTGATGAAGTAGATAATATAAAGGCAAGACGTGCTAAAGATAAAACATTATGGCGTGATTTAGTTGCATATTGGTTTCTTGGTTTATGCAATAATTATGGTTATGTGGTGATGCTTAGCGCTGCCCATGATATTTTAACAGAATTTGGTAATAAGGTAAAAAAAAAAAAAAAGAAGAAATTATTTTATAAAATTAATCAGCAAATAGTGGAAATAATTTGACATTTCATTATTATTCTTATTATTATTTTAATTTAGGAACATACAACCGATGATGATAATATAGATAATGATGTTATATATGAGAATCAAAGAAAATGTAATTATATATCAACTGGTGCAATATTATTAGCGGATATATTACCAGCATTATTAATTAAATGTATAGCACCATTTATACCAATGTTTATCCAGTATGTATTTCAAATAATAATTAATAATTAATAATAATTATTTTGAAAAATATTTAAAATTTTATTTTTTTTTTAAATTAAGTGTACGTGTCGCTACCTGTTGTATACTAGCAGCATGTGGTTTTTTACTTGTTGCATTTGCTAATTTAGAATGGATTGCTGTATTGGGTGTTGTTGCAACATCATTAGCATCTGGTCTTGGCGAGGCAACATTTTTACAATACTCATCATATTATAATAAGTAAATTTAATTATAATTTAATTTAATTTAATTAATAAATTAATGAAATATAATTATTTTTATAGAAATGTTATATCAACATGGTCATCGGGTACTGGTGGTGCCGGTATTGTTGGCAGTATATCATATGCTGGACTAAGAAGTTTTGGTTTAAATTCATCAACAACATTATTAATTATGTTAATTGTACCAATAATTGAAGCATTAGCATTTTGGATAATATTACGTCATAATCATCATAATATTGAATATGCATCACCAAGTGATAATGATAGCGAAAATAATTCAACAAATGATAGTGAACATAATTTTGATGAATTTGGTGGTGGACGTTTAGATAGTGTTAAAAATAAAATAAAATTTATACCACGTTTATTTATATTTATGATACCATTAACACTTGTTTATTTCTTTGAATATTTTATAAATCAAGGATTGGTGAGTAGTTTTTTTTTTTTTTTTGTCTAATTTCTTTTTTAATAATTTTATTATTTTTAATTTGTTTATTTTATTACAGTTTGAATTAGTTTATTTCAATAATATAAATATTGATAATGGATCACAATATCGTTGGTATCAGGTTACCTATCAAATTGGTGTATTTATATCACGTTCATCTGTTAATATTATATCATTTAGTCAAATATGGATAATGGCCATATTACAATTGATTAATGTATTCTATTTTGTATTTGAAGTATTTTATTTTTTTACACCAAATATATGGATTATATTTGTTATAATATTATGGGAGGGTTTATTAGGTGGTGGTGCCTATGTAAATACATTTTATCGTATGTCTAAAGTAATACCATTTGATAAACGTAAATTTGCAATGGGTGTTGTTAGTATGTCAGATTCAATTGGTATTGCAATGGCTGGTATATTTGCAATACCATCACATAATGCAATATGTGGTTTACCAGAACCGATAAGATGAACTATATATGTAATTATATTTTTATTATTCATATATTTTATGCATTTATTATTATTAGCATCAAGATATGAATATAATTTAAGAATTATATATTATTAATAAATAATTCAATAATCAAATAAAGCAAAAAAAAAAAACAATTTATTACTTAATAAAATAATAATTATAATTAATCAAATAATATATAAAAGGAAAGAAATGAAAATTATATCTATCTTCCTTATAACCTCTAGCTATAGAATTTATTTTGTTACATTAAATCATCAATTAATTATATTATATTATATAAGATTTTTGATTTCTTTGTTATTTTTCTTCTTCTTTTTTTAATAAATGAATAAAAAAAAAAATTATGTTTAATTATGTTTAATTATTTAATCAAATAATACCCATAAATGTTAAATCTAATCTAATCTAGCATTGGTAGAAAGAGTGAAATTTTTAATATTGTTAAACGAAAGAACAGAATGGCGAAATCTTTATAAAATTATACAAAACAAGGGGATTACTAATTATCATAATATATGTTTATATATAAAGCGATTGTAACGTAGAAAACGCGATAAAAAAATCATAAAATAAACTCACTTTGACTGCTGAACTGCATGCCGTATACATTCATCCATGACGCGTATTCTGTAACAAAAGGGTTAATTAATAATAATTTTTCTGACATTAATTATTTGCTAAATAAATTTGATTTAATTTAAATAGATGGTTAGTATATGCAAATAAATATTAACTAATAAATTATTAAAATAAAATAAAAATTCCATGAATAAGTAACGCATTAGTAAAAATGCTGCGTTAACGTCATTACTGCGTTTTAATACGGAACGCGGCAAAGTTTGTGCTTTAAGCAGTTCTGTGTCTCACACGT
Organism: Ptychoptera contaminata; assembly: GCA_963942525.1. Classification (NCBI taxonomy): domain Eukaryota; kingdom Metazoa; phylum Arthropoda; class Insecta; order Diptera; family Ptychopteridae; genus Ptychoptera; species Ptychoptera contaminata. The sequence continues at coordinate 3,666,161 of OZ012640.1, read as the reverse complement.
TGTGACAACGTACAAGTTCGTATAAAACGACGGAGAGTAAACACCGTAAACAAATAAAGCACGGGGTTTGGCCAAACGAAAAACAAAATGAAATGAGGAAAAAACAAAAGATCCGGATGTATGAAAAATGTATTAAAAAATATTTGTAACGCGAAAAAAACAGAAGAAATAAAACAATAGAATTAAAGAGGAACACGCGAACATTTTTTTTTATTGCAAATTTAATCGCAAATCCAATGAAAAGATTGCAAACAAAATTTAAATAGAATTTTTGATGATATAATTGAGTTTTAAGCGACGAATCAAAAATATTTTGCAAAAATAAAAGTGATACAAACATGGCGTCCCCGCGTGTGCATAAAAAAAATGCGTGGAATATTCGATCATTTTTGATTATTTAAACAGCAAATAATAATTAATAAAATCGTTTCTCACCGAAAATAATAAGCATACACTCTGGGCACAATTTTACTTACACACATAATTATTAATTTTAATGAATTTTATGTTTAATTAATTAAAAAAAATAATATTTGCACCACAAACACAATTAGCACAATTAAAAAGGAACCAAATTTAGAGGATCATCATCGTACCACTGATGCTGCTACACTACACTGTTTTTAATTGTTTTATTCTAGTGCTTCGGGCGCGTGCCACTATTAGGACAAACGCGCCACTAGAAGGTAAAGGTCATTTTTTCGCTCAAAATTTATGGCGGATTAATTATGTCTATTGCCTTTTCTTAATTGTTTTTATTATTGATTTGTCACAAATGTCATTGTAGATTTATGATTTTAACATTTTTATGCTTAAATTTGCATCAAACTTTATGCATACATTTTTGCCATTAAATTAAATTATTTAAAGGACTGTGCGCTAAAATTATAGGTATTATATAATAAAAATACAGGTAATCTGAGTACTGTTGCTGTTCAAGATGTTTCACTCGTTAATTATTCATTGTTTGCATAAAATTTGCATATAAAAAGAGACGAACCTGTTCTAACTATTATACCTGTACAATGACTTTTATTATTTTATTTTTTAGCAAAGAAAAGAAAAGTTAAAATTGACTTTATCCTATCAGAGAGTTTACTTGTTTCACCCATATTTAAGGATATTTTTCATACGCAGGACAAAATAGGCGGCACCAGGATTTATACAATATTATTTGGTTAAACACAGTAGGGCGCCAAACAACCACTCTGCGCTACCCTTTATATTTATAAAAATGTATTTTGGTTCGACATTTATACGGCAAAAATTTTAAGTGTTCATTTTCTTGTTTGTTTTATACCAAAACGTTTAGTTTATTTGATTTTATTTTAAATTATTTATTCAAAAAACTACAAGCATTATGTTTATTAAAACAAAATAAATAAATTTTCTTTAACAATTACATAATTGTGCTTAGTGTGATGTCAGTCGAGAACATTTTAAAACGAATATTACTCTAAACTCTAATCTATGCACATAAGAGAAAATTGATTTAAATCAACGGAAGCAATACGGGATATTATAAAAACTCTCTTAGAATATAATTCTGAATCAAGGCCTTAAATCAAATGCAGCACCACTGACGGAATTGTGTTGGTTCAATTTCCACTGCGGAATTGACGAGACAATCGTCCCTTTCAAAGACAGAAGTCGTACAAAAAAATATATTAAATTAAGGCCAAAAAAATGGGTATTCGTTCCGAAGATTGAAATGTACCAAGGCCCCAGAAGAGATGAATTAATTTTCTATTTCATTTGTTAATTTTAAGTGTATTAAATGCAAAAAAAAAAATCAATTAGGCGTTTATATATATATAAATTTATTTTTTTTTAAATATATAACCACATTACGTACAACGTACATCATCGATAATGAAATAATGATACCAGATAATACGGGGAACAGCAGACCCTGATATATTTTTTGTATATTTGTATAAAAGTTATTGGAGGAGCCTTTGCCACTTTCAAATAATAATGTTATTAAAATTAAAAGTCTGAGCGTTAGCGATGGTAAGGTACAAAGCGCGATAATAGATAATAAAATTAAACTCACTTTGCCTGCTGAACTGTATTCCGGCAACATTCATCCATGATGGGTATTCTGTAACGAAAAAGTAAAAAATTTTAATTAAAATATAAAAGGTTTTATAATTAATAATAATAATTTTTTGTGACATTAATTATTTGCTAAATAATTTAAATTTAATTTGAATAGATGCTTTTAGTATATGCAAATAAATATAAACGAATAAATTGTTAGAATAAAATAAAATAAAATTATTGCTGTGTTTAAATACGGAACGCGGCAAAGTTTGTGCTTTAAGCAGCTCTGTGTCTCACACGGTGTGACAACGTACAAGTTCGTATAAAACGACGGAGAGTAAACACCGTAATCAAATAAAGCACGGGGTTTGGCCAAACGAAAAACAAAATGAAATGAGGAAAAAACAAAAGACCTGGATGTATGAAGAATGTATTAAAAAATATTTGTAACGCGAAAAATACAGAAGAAATAAAACAATAGAATTAAAGAGGAACACGCGAACATTTTTTTTTATTGCAAATTTAATCGCAAATCCAATGAAAAGATTGCAAACAAAATTTAAATAGAATTTTTGATGATATAATTGAGTTTTAAGCGACGAATCAAAAATATTTTGCAAAAATAAAAGTGATACAAACATGGCGTCCCTGCGTGTGCATAAAAAAAATGCGTGGAAAAGTCGATCACTTTTAATTATTTAAACAGCAAATAATAATTAATAAAATCGTTTCTCACCGAAAATAATAAGCATACACTCTGGGCACAATTTTACTTACACAAATAATTATTAATTTTAATGAATTTTATGTTTAATTAATTAAAATAAATAATATTTGCACCACAAACACAATTAGCACAATTAAAAAGGAACCAAATTTAGAGGATCATCATCGTACCACTGATGCTGCTACACTACACTGTTTTTAATTGTTTTATTCTAGTGCTTCGGGCGCGTGCCACTATTAGGACAAACGCGCCACTAGAAGGTAAGGGTCATTTTTTCGCTCAAAATTTATGGCGGATTAATTATGTCTATTGCCTTTTCTTAATTGTTTTTATTATTGATTTGTCACAAATGTCATTGTAGATTTATGATTTTAACATTTTTATGCTTAAATTTGCATCAAACTTTATGCATACATTTTTGCCATTAAATTCAAATATTCAAATTTATCGTCAACAAAGTTTTCGTAACAGATTTATTTATTAAAAACACTGTGCGCTAAAATTATAAATATTATATAATAAAATTACAAGGTAATCTGATATTCAAGATGTTTCACTCGTTAATTATTCATTATTTGCATAAAATTAAAATTAATAAAAAAGACGAAGGAATACCTGTTCTAAGCTATTATACCTGTACAATGACTTTTATTATTTTGTTTTTTAGCAAAGAAAAGAAAAGTTAAAATTGACTTTATCCTATCAGAGAGTTTCACGCATATTTAAGGATATTTTTCATACGCAGGACAAAATAGGCGGCACCAGAATTTATACAATATTATTTGGTTAAACACAATAGAGTGGCAGACAACCACTCTGCGCTACCCTTTATATTTATAAAAATGTATTTTGGTTCGACATTTATACGGTAAAAATTTTAAGTGTTCATTTTCTTGTTTGTTTTATACCAAAACGTTTAGTTTATTTGATTTTATTTTAATATTGAGTGGTGGTGTGACTGAACGACTGTTAAAACTGATGTTGTCTTCATCAGAATAAATTTTAATGATCAGAATAAAGAAAAAAGGTCTCTACAGCAAGAATCGAACCCCAAAAAACGTTGAATTCTTCTACCTAAGCGCCTAATCCAAAATGTTGACAAAAAATTATTATTAGGTGTTATGGCCTGCCAAAGTTCAATAAAATTTTGTTGAAGAATATTTTTTCATCCAGTTGTATGGGGAAAACTCAAAAAGTTTCGATACTATGACCATAATTGTTTATTAAAATTCGATAGATAATTCATTCATGAATCAAATGAGGTAAAAATCATAATTCCATAGTCATTTTTGGCGAAATGAAAGCCAAAAAAAACGCAACAACTACCAGAATGCAGTGTTTCGGTTACGATTTTTACAGTCTATCATTTTACAGTCAACTAACTATCATAAAAATGAAATTTATATGCATAAACTTTGCAGGAATATTAGAATTGAATTCCTCTATCTAAATATATAATCCAAAGTGTCGATAAAAAATTATTTCGAAAGTTCTAGTCTCCCAAAGTTCAGTAAATGTTCACCAAAGATTTTTTTTCACCCAGTTGTATGTCGAAATCTTAAAAAGTTTTTTTGCAATGACCCCAAATCTTTAATGGAATTCGATAGATAATTCATTTATGCATCAAATGAGATAAAAACTATGATTCTATTAATCTAGAATAATAGTGAAAAATCCAGACAACTGGATAATGCAGAGTATTTCAGAGAGAAAATATTCAAAAAAAAAAAAAAAACAAAAACACTCAATTCAGTGAATTAGACCATCCAATAGTTTCGTAAGTATTCTAATAAAAAATTCATCTGGCAAATTGCGCTTCTTTAATAACTGGTAAAGGTATATTAATTTAATAAATTACAAAGAATCAATTATGCCTTAAGTAAACAACTAGTGCAGGTGAGGATAGTAAAATATATGAAATAAACATTAATGACATAAATTGCTTCGGACCTGACCTACAGCATACTTATAGATAAACATCAGGAAGCAACAAACAACCGAAGACTTGCTATATGTGCTACAAGAAATAATATCAAGCTTAATGAATGGTTAAACGGTTATTATTATTATTATCTTCGATAAAATATCCCAATTGGATCAGTGGAGAAGTGAACGTATTCAACAGCTACTTAACAATTGTGGTAATATTTTCCGTTTTTCGTATTCAACACTTTGTCATTTATGACATAAATTGTGATTTATCGATTGAACTAAGTACTTTATGGTAACAAACTACCAGATATAAGTAACTAAGTTAAAGGCAATCAGAAACTAAAGTTTATTGCCTTCCATCACAAAGAAAACAATTTAAGCCCATCGTTACAGATTCAACATCCTTATTTACTGTCAGACCAACGCTCAACGGTCACTGCACGTGGCTTTTCTATAACGGAAATCAATCAAAAATAAATGGTTTACGTTTATCCTATACAACGAATATATTCGTATTCGAATTTCGAATACTTAAACCTAAATAATTATGAATGGTCTAATTCGATTCATTGAATCATGTGACAACTGGAGGCTTTTAAATATTTAAATTTTGAAAAACATGTGATGTTATAAATGGTGCGACAGTTGTTCACGGTTAATTTTGAAAACAATTTTAAATTTATCACGCTACACATCGCATAATTATAACAAAATAGGTATTTATCGTATAGAAAAATCGTTTATCTGATTAACAAATGATCATTCTTATTCATAATTATTCATATATGAAGAAATTATTAAAAAAAACTACAAGAATGATGACGACGCCCAAAAAAAAAAAAAAAAAACGAACAGAACGAAATTAGCAGGAATAATATAATTCTAAACACGCTTTGTAATCGCACAACGCACGAAATAAACAAACGTTAAGTGGTTTTTTTTTATGTTTTTTAATTTTCTTATTCGATTGAAATAAAATTTTCTTATTTTTAGCATAAATATTCGTCGTCGTCGTCGTCGTCGTCGTCGTCGTCGTCGTCGTCGTCGTAGTCGTCGTCGCCGTCGCTGTTGTTATTGTAGCCGTCGTTTTTCTTTTACTCGTTGTCGTCGTCAATGAAAAATTTCCCATAATTATTCTATCGAAAATGGCAAAACGCCTTATAAAATTGTTAATTTTTTATTTTTATTAATTTTTATTAATTTTTTTTTGCCTACAACTTGATGATGATTTTTTTTCAACCATAATAATGCGGTTTTTGTTTTTTTTTTTTGGTTTTTCTACAATTAATTTTCACATTTATCTATATATTAATAAAAAAAAAAGGCGAATGTTTTTCTTCAAAGCCAAAAAATAGTAACAGTGCGCGTATATTATTTACGGTTAATTGAAGTAAATAACAGTAATAACAGCAAGTAATTATAATAATAATAATAATAAAAACGCGAGCGAAAAACGACGTTAAGCAAGGAGGAAAAAAGTTTTCTCTTATTTTTCGTTTTTTTTTTTTGGGTGTAAAGTGAAGGTCGGGCGCGTCTTAGTGAAATTAAAAAAATTATTTCTGTTCTTCTTGTTGTTGTTATTATTATTGTTTTTTTTTTCTTTCTTTTTTTTTTGCTCAGTACTCAGTGTGTTAAACCGTGCCCGTATATTAGCATAATTTAAAAATTTAAAGCATTTTTTTTTACTTTCACTTAGAAATACAATAAATAGAAAAAAAAAAAAAAAAAACATAAAAAGTGTTTAGCGTTGTTGTTTTTGTGGGTGGCAAAGTAAAATTAAGTGAAAATAATAAGAAGAAAATGAATAAATTAATTATTAATCATGAAGATACTGGCATATTGTTGCAATAAACAAAAATAATAAACGGTAGACAGAACAAGGAACAAGGAGAGACAAAGTTTAGAAATTTTTTTTTTTAAATTTTAAGTAAAGATAAAAGTGTGGAATTTTCTTACAAGGTAAGATAGTATAAAGAAGTAGTGACAAAAAAATTTTTCTTCTTTTCTTTTCTTTTCTTTTTTTATCACAATATAAAAATTATCGTAATTTAATTAATATCATTTTTGCATTTCGAGGTGTTTTTTGTTCTTTTCTATTTCATTAAAATAGGCTACAAAAAAAAAAAGCATATTCTAAGTTACTTAGTTAAGTTAAGTCACGTTAATTTTGCATTACGTTACGTTAAGTTACGTTTTTTTTTTTCATTCGTTATCTGTGTGTTACGAATGATTGTGTCTATGTTGTCTGTTTTTTTTTTTTGGGCGAAAATGTAAAGAAAATTAATATACAAGAAGACAAAACAAAGACGACGACGACGACGACTACGACTACGACGACGACGACGACGACGCAAGGCAACACATCAAATAATAATAAAAACACCAACAAGGCCAATGATGACGCTTACGACGCCGCGAAAACAAAAAAAAAAACCACGCACACAAAACAGATCACAAAAAAAAAAAACTATTTTTAGAGTAAGAAGATATTAAGCGCAAGAAAAATGAAAATTTTCTTTTTAAAAAGAAAATGATATATTAATATGCTGAAATGAAAAAAAAAACCGTTTATTTGTTTGTATTTTTCTGATGTGTCGTTTGTGTATATTTATAAAAATGTTTCGTATACTGATAGAGCGTATTTTACATTATTTTATTGATTTATTTTTGCGAATGGAAATTATTTATTTATATAAAATATTTGTGTTATAATCTATTGATTGTTTTTTTTTTTTTTATAATAAAATATAAGCATTTGTGATGTTAAAGCAGTGATCGTTGGTCTTTAATTAATGATTTTATTTTTTTTTTAACGATCGTACCCACTTTTTAGTGATTGTATACAACTTTTAGCGATCATACCTTGTTTTTAGCAATTATAGCCTCTTTCTTAGCAATCGTAACCTCTTTTTTAACTATTGTAACCTCTGTTTTAGGTGATCGTACTTTGTTTTTAGCAATTATAGCCTCTTTTTAGCGATCATACCTACTTTTTTAGCTATCATACCCACTTTTTAGCAATCGTAACCAATTTTTAGCAATCGTAACCAATTTTTAGCGAGCATACCTTCTTTTTAGCAATCATAACTTCTATTTAGCAATCATAGCTTCTTTTTAGCGATCATAGCCTACCTTTTTTAGTGGTCTAAAACCTCAATACACGATACTTTTTTAAAAAAAAAAAGAAATATTTAATATTTAGAAAATTACTTCTCAACTACCATGATTTTTAGATTAAATTCTCGCTTTTATTTTCTAACTGTTTTCTTAAGCTCTACAGGATTGCTCTACAGCTCTACTGGTTTAGATAAAAATTTTAAAATTCATAAAAAAACAAAAAAAAAAAAAAATATGCAAAAATCAAAATCATCATCAAATGTTGGCCATTTGGTATCGAAAAAAATATGGAAATCACGTTCAAAAAGTCAAACGCGACAACCAACAGTAAACGTTACATCACAGCAAACAATTACAATAAAACCACAATGGATGCCACAGGTAAAAACAAAATAAAACAAAAGAAAAAACTCTTTTCAACATTTAAAAAAATTCAATCAAATCTTTTTAAGGGAAATTGTGTTTGGTCATCAAATGAAGGAAAACAAATTTTATTAAAGGAACAAACATTACAAGAATTAACAGAATGTGAACGTAAAATATTACAACGTGTTGCTATTGAAAAATTACAACAATTAAATTTAGGCGTTACAATAACACTGCCATCCGGTTTGCAAATAAAAAAAAAATAATAAAAAATAAAATAAAATTATAATAAATTAAATTATTATTAATTATTGATAAATACTTTTTTTTTTCTTTTAATTTTTTTTTTTTTTTTTTTGTTTCATAGAAAATAATAATAATACTGATATACCGATACAACAAAAACCGCAAAAACGTCGTGCATTATTAATTAAACGTAAGGCATTAACAACCGGTTTTTTTGATACAGGAAAATCAAAAGATGAACATAAAGGTAAATGTTATTAATATTAATAAAGGCCAACGCATAATGTGAGCGTGAAATACCGTTTGTGATGACAACGTGAATATAACTGTTTATTAAAAATATAATAATATATTGCTATAATCACGTTTGCAAACAGAAAGTTGCCAGAAACAGTGTTCACGCTCACTTAAAGTATGTAGTCCGGCATAATTATAATTAAGAAATTATTTAATTTATTGCTTCTAATTTAATTATTATTATTATTTATTTTATTTTTAACTATCAATTTAGATACAACAAATGGTGGTCTTATATTTGGTTTAACATTAGAACAATGTTTAAATAATGATAAACATTTATTAAATACAAATGATAATAAAATTGAGACAACAATAAAACGTGATCAACATCAACGACATAGTTATAGTGAAAATAAATTACGTTATAAACGTTCATTAAATTCATTAACATCATTATTATTGGATAATGTAATTATTATTATTATTAATATTATTATTTTTATGGTTAGTGACACAATGTGAATGTGAAACGCCAATTACATCGTTTCTACTCCAGGAAAACAATAAGCCGAGTACGACGCCACAAACGGCAATTCATGCTCACATTGTGCACTGACCGTTTTATTCGTTTTCTTTATTATTTATTTTTCAATTTTATTCTTTTCTTTTCTTTTCTTTTCTTTTCTTTTTTTTTTTTTTTTGGTTAAATCAATTATTAGTCAGCATCATGTGAATCAATACCATATAAAAGTACAATGTGTACAAATGATAAAAATTTATCATTAAGTCAATGTGATTTACGTCGTAGAAATAGTCATGATGATTTAATAAGTGAAAATAATAAAATAAATGATAATAAAAATGATAAAACAAATATATTATATGGTGTTGAACGTATAATTATTGAACGTGTACCAAAAATATTTAAATTATGTGTTAAACATTTAGAAATAAATGGTATAAATACAATTGGTATATTTCGTATAAGTACATCAAAAAAACGTGTACGACAATTACGTGAAGAATGTGATCGTGGTTTAATAAATGTATTAGAATCAAGTATATGTGCCCATGATGTTGCAACATTATTTAAAGAATTTTTACGTGATTTACCAGAACCATTATTATGTCGTTGTTTATATGCACCATTTATTAAAACACAAAGTAAGTATAATAAAAATAAAAATAAAAATATATTTATTAAATTTATTTAATTGATTTTATTTATTCTGTTTTTTGTTTTTTTTTTTTTTATTCATTTAATAGAAATACGTAATCGTCGTTTACAATTAGAAGCGATTGCACATTTAATACAATTATTACCATTAGCACATCGTGATACATTATATGCATTATTAAAATTTTTAGCAAAAATATCAAAATCATCTATGGATATATTAAAAAATGATGGTAGTATAATGTTTACCGGTAATAAAATGGATAGTAATAATTTGGCAACAATATTTGCACCAAATATATTACATAATATAAAATTAACAAATTATAGTTTATTAGGTAGTGTTATAAATAGTGGTAATAGTGTTAATAATAATAATAATATAAATAATAATAGTGATTATCCAGGTGATATTGATATTGAAGAACGTTTAGATGTTATAAATGTTGTTAGAATAATGATTGATCATTATGATGAATTATATAAATTATCATCAGAATTAATGGATGAAATTTATACAAATATGATGGATATATATCCATTAGAATTAGATTATTTATGTGAACAACGTGAACAACAGATTAGACAAATGTATATATTTTTATCCAATATAAATGGATATTTTTTTATTATTATTTTTTTTTTTTTTTTTAATATAAATTTCTTTTTATTAAATTATTAGAAATGAAAATATAGATTATGATGGTTATTCACAACAAATAAGTGGTTTAACAACAATTGGAACAGAAAGTGGAACAATTAGTACAGGTGGAGAATTAATAAATAATAATTTAGAGACATATGATTATCAATCAAATAACGATAGTATGTTTTATTTTTCTATATAATTAATTATATATATATATATATATTTATTAAAAACAAAATTTCATTTTTTATTAAAGATCATCAACAACAACCAGCACGTCGTATTTATGCACGTGAAAAATTTTTACATGAAAATGCTGCCAAAGGTGGACCAAATCTATCAATGCGAAGGTTTTTTTTTTTTATTTTATTTTAATAATTATATAGGTGATTTTTTTTTCAATTAATAAATTAAATTTTAAATTAACTCTACTTAGATTAAAAGAGTGTACAGCCCGTCTTAAGTCATCTAGTTCATCATCAATAATTACAACACCAATAGCACAATCAGCATCAGCACAATCATTAGCATCATCAACAGCAACAACATCATTAACAAGTAATCAACAGCAACAACAACAAAAATTTATTGATCATATACAAGATCATACATTAGATAATTTATATAATAATTTTGATAATAAACAAATAATTAAAAATGATGAAAATTATGATAAAATAAATATAAATGATATAAAACGTAATCAACAAGGTCATTCCATGTTATCGATTGATTTAAATCAACAAGTGATTACTAGTGGTGGTGATGGTGTTAGTGGTAATAATAATAATAATAATAATAATAATAATAATAATAATAATAATAATAATAATAATAATAATAATAATAATATTAGTAATAATAGTAGTAATAGTAATAATAATAATGGAATAATTAATACAACAAATGAACAAATGAATATAGTAACAGGAATATTAGATAATGATAATAATAATAATAATAATGATAATCAAAATGCATACAGAAGTAAATTAAATTTAATTAATAATAAAAAACCAGAAGTATTAACGGCAAGTCTTAAGATATCTGTACAGGTGCAACAACAACAACAACAACAACAACAGCAACAACAATTAAATCAACAAGATCAACATCAATTTATAAATAAAAATAATAATAGTAATAATAATAATAATAATAATAATAATAATAATAATAATAATAATAATAATAATAATAATAATAATAATAATAATAATAATAATAATAATAATAATAATAATAATAATAATAATAATAATAATAATAATAATAATAATAATAATAATAATAATAATAATAATAATGAGTTAATGGTAACAGTTAAAAAAAGTGCAAGTACAGATTCTAGTAGTGTTAACTGTGATAAACAGATGATCAGTGGTAATTATTATTATTATTATTATTATTAGTATATGTAATTATAATTATTAATTAAGAAAATTTTATTATTATTAATTTTTTAAAGAAAATACATCAATACCAGTAGCAACAGCATCATCAGCAGTGACATCAACATCAGTAGCAACATCAACTGGAGTATCAGGTACAATAGGATCTTTAACAACAAAACGATCAGCGATCGCATATATTCCACATCGTTTACAACGACGTACAAGCGATACAAAATCAGCATCAATAACAATACTAAATAGTAATCAACAACAGCAGCAGCAGCAACAACAACAACAACAGCAGCAGCAGCAGCAACAGCCACAAATCTATCAAATACCAATATCATATGAGGGTTGGACATTACCATCGCCTAAACAATCAAATGATCAATTAAATTTACAACGTAGAAATTCAAATATAACAATTACTGGTGGTATTATACGTCCAACAGTTGGTACAATTACAAATATTATACCAACAAGTGGTATTGAAACAACAGTTACAAGTAATATTAGTGGTATTGTTGGTGGTCCTGGTATAATATCAACAACAGCGACAACAACAATGATGACAACAACAACAACAACAAAATCAAATAAAAAATTTTTTATAAATAATCAATCAATTGGTGGTAATAATAATAATAATAATAATAGTAATAGTGTTAATTGCATTTGTGGTAATAGTAATAATTGTGATGATTTTTGTGTTAATAAAAATAATAATAATAATTATAATGATGAATGTGCTGTTTGTGGTGGAAATTTACAAAAGCAGCAACATCAACAGCAGCAACAACAACAGCCACAGCATCATCATCAGCAACAGCAGCAACAACAGTCGCAGCAACACCAACAACCACAACAACATTATTATAATAAAAGAAATTTATCAAATGGTTTAAATGATATAAATAATTATGATTTAAATCAAGAGAATTTAAATCGTCAATCTAATAATATTAAAATTACAACACCAACAATAACATCCGGTCTTACTGGTGTTCAATTAACACAAACAACACGATCACATGGACCAATTTATAAACGTCAAGAAATTATATCCAGTGTACATAATATTAATAAAAAAACTTAAAAAAAAATTAACAATTAACAAAATTAATAATTAATAAGCAAAAGAAAAAAAAAAAGAAAAAAAAGAAAAGTAATTAATAATAACACAAAATTAAAATTAACAAACAAAAAAAATTATAAAAATAATTAACAAATTAATATTAATATAAAAGAAAAATCAAAATATTAAGAAATTAATTGGCTTAAATTGCTGGCTGGCTATACTTACTTCTCTTGATCACTAGAATTTATGATAAATTATTGAATTATAAATTCTTAGAATGTTTATTATCAATAGTAAATTAATATATTTTATTAACACTTTAATTGATGATTCTTTTGCCATTTTGGAATGTAACGATCGACTGTGTTTGCTAAGGTATTTCGTACAACAACATTAACGAGTTAACGAGAAAATTAAATTTAATGAAAAATTTATTAAAAATTTTTTCTTTTTTTTTTTAAATCAGTTAATATTTTTTATTATTACATACTTCCGGTAGTGATTCGATGGCAGAAACTGAACAATATCCGATACGTTAAACGTCTGGTAAAAGATGCGATTTTTACCTGTTCTCATACGACCTGTCCAGCCGATTTTCATTTTTTTATTTACCTTAACACATGATCAACGGTTCCTTTTTTAGTCACTTGTGCAATAATGACGGGCTATTATTGCTAGAAACTCGCACAACATAAAAGTTTAAAATAAAAACTTACGGTATCTTTTGTATTAAAATGAATTTAAAAATCACTTTTGATCACTTCATCGTTTATCATTAGTCGACAAACCGACTAGGATAGCTAGTAGCCCATAGAAGAACATGTTATGAAAAACACACTATGCATTGATTTTCGTCGTTGATTTTATGGAAAATTATAAATAAATTTAAATAAAAGAAATAATTTTTTGTATTTTATGTTTGTTTTTTTTTTTATTTAAGTACATTTTTATATAAATTTAAAAACACAAACAAAACAAATAAAAGTAAATAAATTTGTTGTGCAAAAAAAAAAAAAAAACTACTGTATTATGCATTTATTGAATTTAAATTATTAGTACGATTTGGATTAATGGCAGCACTAGTTACTGTTGTACCAGCACCACTAGTTATACCAGTATTTATACTAGTGCCACCTATTGTTGTATTATGTTTAAAATTTGATAAAAATAATGTGAACAGAGTTAATAAACCTAGTATAGCTGCTGTACCACAACCGTATGCTAAAACATTTTTATAATAATCTGGACAATCAGAACGTTTATTACATTTGCTAGAAAAAAAATAAAAATAAAAAGAAAAAAATTAGAAAATTTCGTTTTTTTTTCAATGTTTAAATGAAAGGAAGTCACATACATTGATTCAATAATTATAACAACAATTCCGGTTATAAGTTTATCAGCAAATGTAACAGCTGAATATATAAAACCACCTTGATCGACATGTGTGCCAATCATATCAGCCGTTATACATAAACTACTGATCATTGTTACCGAGCTGCCAATACCAAAAAGTATTGCAATACCAAATAAATGTAATGTTGATGCGGTTACAGGTGCAGCAAATGCCACCCATATACATCCAGTAATACTAGTTAGTGAGCCAATTGTATACTCCATCTGATGTCCCATTAAACGATTTGTATATTTGAGCATTGTTGATGCAACAAATGATGCCAAAAATGACATAAGTGGTACAGTGGCTATATGCTCTACGCTACTACTATCACTATCATTAAAAATTGTTGCTAATTGAGTATCATTTAAATTAATATTTGCTGGAATCCAGGAACGTTCATCCAGCCAAAGTGGCATATATACCAGTGATGTTGTCATAAAAAGTCTTGAGAATACATATCTGTCGAAGAATAGTAATTGTTTATAAAAGATGAAGAATTACCAGCTATAACCGGAATAAAATATCGAAAGAAACAAAAAAAATTCTTACAAAAAAGCATTTTGATAAAGTAATGGCGATTTGAAAAAGTTTTTCTTCTCATGTCTAGGATTTTCTTTCGGTAAAAGATACTCAACATCATCTGTTCCATTACTTGTACCTGATGTTCCTACAGTACTTGTTATTGTTGCTGAACCACCACTGTTACCATGTCCACAAATTGCTGCACGACGTCTACTCTCATAACCATTAACGGATAAGGAAAAATGAAATATCACTGACATTGAGATACCGACCAATGTCAAAATCAATGATATATCCTTTGTTTAAGTGTAAAAAAAAAGAAAATAAAAAAAAAATAACAATAACCGATAATAAATAAAGAATAAAAACACTTACCCGAAAACGATATGCATCAGCCGGTCCAATTGTATTATCGGTTTTACTACGAACATGCAATACAGCCCATGTAACAATATAAACGGTAACATTTGCACAAACAGACGATGAATATCGTATTGCTGTTAAATCAACACGATCTTTTTGTGTACGCGATAATTCTGGTATCATTGCCAAATGGCTAATCTGTACAATTGCCCAACCAAATTGAAATAATAAAATGGTCGTTGAAAAGTATAATATATGCCACCAATTTGGTGCAATTGAACACCATGGACATATTGAGAAAATTAACGGAAATGTTAAAAATACTAAACCGGTACCTATATATATATATATATATAGTAAGTTAAGTATTTATTATTTATTAATAAAAAAAAATACAATAATTATTTATAATTTTACCTAAAATATGCCATTTACGTTTAGTACCATATTTATCAGCTAGTGCACCGACAATTGGTGTTGCTAATGCATCACCAATTTGTCCAAGCATAACTAAGGCGCCCGCCTCAGATGCAGATATACGTAATGCACCCTGCATAAATAATAATGTATAACTAAACCAAACACCCGCACATAAATCATTATAAATATGTCCTAAACCAAAACCGATTTTATTACCCAATGATAATGTTGAACGTTTTGAATCAATTTGTGTATCAGATAATAATTGATCTGTATCATTATCATTATTATTATTATTATTATTTATATTTGATGATGATATTGATGTTATATTTTCATCACGATTTATTATTGCACCATATTGTATATGACGTTGATGTGCATTATTATTATTATTACGTCGATTATTAATACTATTTTCATCTGATGTAATCAATAATGATTCGGTTTCTTTATGCATTTTTTTAAAAAATAAAAAAAATAATAATAATAACAGACAACGATATACAGTAATAAATACACGAATTTATATATATATAAAAATATTAAAAACATAAACACACTTTAAACGAGATCAATTAATATCTTAGAATATGTATACAGTGATAATAACGTTTGTAAAATGATTTATTCTGAAAAATAAAATAAAAAATAAATATTTAAAAAAATACTATTTAGTTAATAACAATAAATATAATTTTAAACGATATAAATCTCTTCTGATAAACGACAAATTACAACTTTAATGATAAAAGTTAAAGATAAAAAAAAACAAACTATATTTGTAATGATACAAATTCAGTGATAAGCACTGTTTATAGTAAAATTTGAGGAAACCTTTTAAGTTTTAAAAAAATATAAAAAAATCTCTTAAACGATTAATGCGACACTTTTATAAAAATACAGAATTTTTTATAAAATAACCATAAATGAATTTTATAGCAAAGTAAAATGAAATAAATAAATGGCTGATAAATTGACACATCATAATGTGAATCATATAATTTATATAATTAAATTATTAATTAATTTAGAAAATATATATTTATACAAAAAAAAAAAAACTATAAATTTACCTTTGTTTTTTTCTTTTTAATGTTGAATAAATTACACAAAATTTTTCAGAGAATAATTTCAGACACAAAATTTAAAATATGACAACAGAGAGTGATTTCTGTATACACTTATGATAATATATATTTTTTTTGTTACATTAATGATGATTAAAATCATTAAATAAATATATATAAAAATCAATTAATTAAATGAACAAAGAATGAATGACTTGAACTAATTATTATTAAATATGTTTACATAATTTATAATTATAACAAAAGAATTATTTATTTATTGTTAAATGTGTTTCTTTGACTTTTATTTTTAAAAATAATAATTGTGTGAATCAATAAAAATTCTCGCAGTAACAATAAACCAGAAAAAAAAAGAGGGTGGGTGAATTATAAAATCGTCGCGACACATAATTGTATTAAATAACATATGTCGATATATATAAATGACTTTTTTAAAATAAAACGAATCCCTACAATTACACAAAATAGTATCATATTTTTAATTTTATTTCAATTTAAATATCAAGCAAATACACATATAATAATTGTATTTTTAATTAAGAAAGTGAAGAACCACGGATGATAATAAAACCATGGAAATGAAATCGAAAAAAAGACAATACATTTTCTATTTTTTATACATTTTGTCACGACGTCGATCTGGAAAATTTTTCTTAGTTCTGTAAAAAAAAAAGAAGATATTTTTTTATAAAATTAAAAATATTTGTGAATTGTTTTCTTTGTTATTTTAATTCACCTTTTCGGTCCTTTAACAAAGCACCAATCAACAGCAATTGTTTGACCTAATATATCGGTTGTATTTAGTGCCTCTTTTGCCGCTAATGCCTGTTTATGTGTTTCATATTCGACAAGTGCATATCCTTTTAAAAATCCTGTACGACGATCTAAATTCAAATGTATATTTTTAATATCACCAAATTCACAAAATTTCTCCTGTATATCGTCTTCTTGTGCCTCCTCATGTATTGATGTCACAAATAATATCCAACCTTCAACAGCTATTTTGTTCAACAAACAAAATAGAAAAATAATAATTATAATAATAACACAGAAAAATTCATTTTTTACATCTTTGTGGTCCCGGTTCCAATTCATCGTCCTCCTCTGTGCGTACACTTTCATAATTTTGTATCGGTTCTCTTGATATATTTTCAGTGCCGAAACCTCGACCTTTACGTTTACGGGCTTTCTCTTTTAAACGGACAATACCCTCTGCAATATAATTAAATGTATAAAAAACAAACAATTTTCTTTTTTAGGTTAAAAAAGAACAAAGCGTACGATCACCATCCTCATCCACTTCAAAATCCTCAGCATTATCAATATCTAATACATCAGCCATAATTTTTTTATTTAATTAAAAATATATATTAATGTCGGAATAATAATAATAATAATAGTATTTAATAATAATAAAAATTTTAATGTCTATAATTAAACAATATTCGCAATGTTTGTACCGAATGACAAAAATACACTGTTAAATGGTTAAGACAATAATATTAATAGCAACAACACCAAATAGTAGTATTACCGTATCTGCACGATAAACAAAAAGAAAATGGTAGATTATTTATGGCGATATGAAATACAATGCTTCTATTAGAATTAAAATAAATATATAAATATATACATTTCTAATATACATATGTAACGAATAAATAATTAAAAACATTTAAAATAATATTATTTAATTACTTAGAGAACAATATGGCTTCGTTATAGCCATATGCATTATGCTATAAATATGCTTATGCTCACATTAAGCGAATTACGAATTGTATTTTTGTTTTATTGTTGATATAATACTTTAATACGTTTTTTAAGTTATAAATTTATTGCTAAGTAGTTTATTTTAGTCGCTTTAAAACATTTTAATCGCTGATTTCTCAATTCATGTGAATGGACCATTAAAATGTTTTTTATCGAATGATTAGTAAAGACACATTATGGTAACTATGTTAAATAATGAAATTGATGAACTTTAGTTAACAAGGATATTTTCTAACGACAATACAGGGTTTGACAACAATATTTTTAATTCTCTTTAGTTAGATAAAATAGTTTTTTTTTTTATCGGTAAAATTAAACAAGCTTAACAAGGATTTGTCTCCAACTTACGTAATAATTATGATAATTGTAATGCAATTAAGTTAAAAAATAAAATAAAATCAAATTACTGTTGCTGGGTTGTGTAAATCAATTAATTTCTAAATATAAATTTTATCAATTCAAAAATCCTATCCTATTCATATTACTTAAGTAATTTATTTCACTTTGCTCTCATTTTGCGTTTTAAATTTATTTATTAATAAAAAAAAAACCAAAAAAGAAAAAAATTTCCACTAGAAATAAAATTTTTTTTTTATGTTTTATTTCTTCATATTTTTTTTTTTTTATTAAATCAACAAATATGATAAATTTTTATTGATAAGACATTGGACAGAAAAAAAAAATAATAATATAATAAAAATTTTATTTTTCTTATCAAATTTCTATTGATTAATCTTCGTCGAAAATCCTTCAAAATATGATTATTTTTAATTTTTTTTTGCTGTTGTTGACTTAACCGACGACTACTTTGTGCCTGTTTTTTTTTTTTTTTTTTATTTTTTTCGCGTTTATTTGCGCGTTCGTTTTTCTGTTTTGTCATCGATATGATTATCAATGTCGCACCCAGTTTATTATTATTTAAAAAAAAAATAAAGCAAAAAAAGCAAAATTATTGTTTTTTCTTAGTAATTAACCTGCACTTATTAAATAGATTTAATTATTTGCACACCTGTATTTTCGATTATTTGCACACATTAAGTAAGCAAAATAAAAATCTGATCCCGATGTACAATTTTAGAAATTTCTTCTTTTTTTTTATTTTATGCAGAAATAGAATAAATCATATGACATCAAAAAAAAAAAAAAAAATGTTTTATTTAATTTTGTACATATTTAGGTGTGTGTTTGTGTGTTTCTGTATATTTTTTTTTTTTCTTATCAATAAGATTAATATAACTTTATAGTCTTTATGTTACGATTAAAAAATAATATTTCTTTATCTTTAGGTTTAAAAATTATGTAAGATTTCATCGTTAAATTTAATTTAATTTTTTTTTTTTTTTTAAATAAATTCTTTTTTTTTTTTATTGATTTATTTGAGATATATTTTATTATGAAATTAATTTATTTAATTATTTTTTTCTTTTCTTTTGTAAATAGAAAAAGGAAAAATAAAAAAATTATTATATTGGTACGTATTGTGTAGGTTTTTTATCACTGTTATATAGGGTAATACAGTATATGGTGAGAAAATTTTTACCATTAACCCCTATTCTTGTTTTTTGGAACACAAATAGTAACAAAAAGTAACGATTCTTGGATACCCTATCATGCATCTATCGGTAAATCTAATCTGATGTGTATACCCAAACAAATTTTATGAAACTTAATGCCTTAGTACCTTAATGGCACCCACAGCAGTATAAATATCATAATCAGAAGAATTACTTAAACAATAATCACACATTAGGCAACACCTGAGTGATTAATCAATAGCAAAAAAAAAAAAAAAATGATTATTTTTTAAATAAAAATCAATAAATAAATTATATTTTCGTTTTTCTTTAAAGATAAGGAATAATAATAAATATTTTTTTTTTTTTACTGATAAGAAATAAATAAGAATTTCTTCTTCTTCGTTTTTTTTGTTTTTTTACTTATATTCTTTTACGTCTTCACCTTTGTGAATTACATACGAAAAAAATAGGTGTGTGTGTGCTTTTTTTAAACACTTAACCAAGGGAACTTTTTTTGTCATTTGATGACATTTGTGAGAATATCAATTTTGGAAATTTCATACAACAAAACAAGACGTTAAAAGCGGAAATCTAGTGTGAATGTAACGAGAGTTGTTTGGACGCGGCGGTCAAAACACGTGAAAGTAATGGCCAAAGCCACTTTGTAATTGCACGTGCCGCTGTATAGTTAACTTTGCGGAAGTTTAAAATTTGCCTTTGCTGGTTATTGTTCCCAGCCGTAAATTTTCTACAGAGCTTCTCTGCTTTGGTATTTAATATTTCATATTTCCTGTTTAAAATTTCAATAACAGATCAATTATCTACAGTAATTGTCAAAAGTAAAAATTAATCGAGAAAATATAGAGAATCTATATACGATTATAACGTTTCAAAATACAATAATAATATGAAAAATGTATTCGATTTAATGACCTAAACATTGTTAGTAATGCTTGGCCTAAATTTGCGTTTGTAAAAAACGTTGGGCAGTCCATTGTACGCTAGGTTTTTTAACTTAAAAAAATAGTTGTCCCGTCTCATTGTACCATCAGCCAACGTAAAATAAGACTTAAATTTCTGTCTTACCGTTGCTTAAGTGTTAATTATTTATTTGAATCATTTAAACATAACACAGATATCATTAACCATCCGATAACATACCATATACATATATGGTTCATATACAAACACACAAGTATTTATACTTTGATCCAGTTTAATTGATTAGAAATTATTTTTTTTTTTTTTTTCATTTTAAAATTAACAAAAAAAATATAAAAAAAAAAAAATTATTATCCAATAATAATCACTGTACAGTTCTTCTTCATATTTAACCATCCACTATTTAAACGAATGTTATCGTTTATTTTTTTTATATTATATAAATAAATGTCTAGAAATACAAATTGTTAATTAATTAATTAATTTCATAGTTAATAGTTTATTAAAAAAAAAAAAAGTTTTAACGATAGAAACGTTAATTAGTGAATAAATAATTAAATAATTATGTAAAACGATTTAATTAACGGATTTTAGTGTCTCTAAAAATTTTATTGAATTTTTTCTGTAATGATTTTAGTTAGTTTTTTTTTTTTTTTTTTGATTATTAACCAGAATAAAGTGAAAATAAATTAAATTTGTGATTTTTTACTAATTAAATCGGTAAAATAATAAAAAACGATTTCTAATTAACACTTTAGCAACGGGAATACACAATTTGTGTCTTTTTGTCGGCTGATGGTGAAACGACGGGACACCTTTGATTTTTCAAAATTTCGGATGTTTAACCGCCTTGTTTTGTAGTTTTTTTTTGTCCGGCAAATCGTAACCGAAAAATCGTAATAAAATTGATTAAAATTTGTAGTAAGAAATGCAATTGAATTTAAATATAATTAGAATTGTAGTTTATTTGTAAGTATTTATACTTTTTTTTTCTGTTGAAATTTAAAAATTTACGCTTAACAGTCTGTCGTTATGGCGTCAAATGGTGCAAAAAAACGTTAAACGACAAGACCCGTTTGCTAAGTGTTAAGGACCGCATTTCTTGTCTTTTTTCTCTTAATAACTTTAAAAAATTAATTAAATACAAACAAAGTAAATAATATATAATTTTAGTGCTGAATGTTTGTTTAATTAATTAAAAAAAAAAAAAAAACAATTATTTAATTAAAATTAAAATTAAAAAAAAGACAGAAAAAATCATTTAAAATTTGTGCTATAAAATGTATTTGTCTGTGCTTATCAAAAACATAAACCAATAATATTGGCATTTACTAAAAAAAACACAGTAGTGTCTCAAATATATCTACATATTGTGTTGACAGTTCGTGGGATTTTTGGATCGGGGCATTCCAAATAGATAGAAAAAAAAAAAAATAAAATTTAATTAAAGAAATTAAAGAAATTTTCTTTGTTTCTTTTTTTTTTTTTTTTTTTTTTTTTTGTTTATACAAATTAAATAATATGTCAGATCTAATTTTACCCACCAAATGTCTTCACACAAAAATGAATCTTCAACAGCAACAACAATGGACAACCACATTTTAATAATTAATTTAATCAACCAACACATAAAATCAATCCAAAAAGAACACATTTGAAGTAAGTGGATTAGTTGTCTCATCGCTTTGTTAATATTTAAAGTGAGATTCAACTTCTCCGACTTGCTGCAGTGTCGTTTATCAATACAACAGATTATTATTATTAAAAATATTATTTATTTAATTATTTATATAAATGGCGTATTAAAATATTATTCAGTTAAATCATTGTTTTTTTTTTTTTTTTTTATTATTTACAGCTAAGTAGTATTAAGGCACAGAATTATATTTTTTTTTGTTTTTTGCAAAAAAAAATGTTATGTTTTTTGTATAAATAAAATGGAAAACGATTAATTAAGAAAATGTTAAACAAAAAGAATTAATAAAAACGAAAAACATTAAGATTAACTATTATCCGGTTTATCATTTAACCAGGGACGAAATATCGGTAATGTTGATGGATAATGTGTTTCTGGTTTTAATACAGACTCTGGCCATGTATTTGTTATATCATTGTTTCCATTACGAAATGGATATGTTGCAATAACAATTGGCAATTGTAATTTTATCGGTTTCTCTAATGATTTTGGTTCGACAATAAACTAAAATGGAAAAAATAGAAAAATTAATTAATATTTTTGTTTTTTTAATTAAATATTATAAACTTACATAAACATCATATTGTATTTTAATTAGATGACAACCACGTAAATTTGTTGGTGGCAATGGTGGTATATATAATGTTTCATTTAACCATTCATCAATTGTACCGGGACGTATTTTACCACGTGATATTGTTGCCAATTCACGACGTTCCACTTGTACAACTTTGCCACGTGCAATATACTCAATTGTTTCTGTTAATGCAGCTTTTGTACTTTTTAATGTAACACCACTACCATTACTAACACGTGCGGTTACTAGAATACTTTCACCGGGCACATAACCACCACGATCTAATGCAACACGACACTTTACTTGGCCACCACCGACACATGCTACACCGACCTTATGTTCAATTTCACATTTGAACGATTGCTAAAAAAAAAAATAAAACAATTTTTATTTCTTTCAGAAAATAAACAAATTCCATTGTACATTACATACCGCTAACATTGATTGTTCTAAATTCAAATCAATCGGATTCATAACAATAAATACTTGATGATTTTTATGTATAAGACCAGACGGTTCACGTAATGCCGCCTTACAATAATATTGTATCCAACCATAACGTCCTAAAAATGTTGATGGTAAACCCAATGGAAGTCCTAATTTAAATGGAAAACTATGTATACCCGGTGATAATATTGATGGTCCCTGATCTGAATCACCAAGTAAACGCATACGAAAATCAATATAATTTTCTTTATCATAGGTACGTTCATGTCGTGCCGATCTTAAACGTACAACACCCTCACCAACAACATGAAAATGTAAACCAAGTGCTGGTGTATCATCTTGTAATTCTAATAATACACGTCCAGATAAAAATTGTCCGGGAAAATATAATAATGATGTATTATCAAAAAGTATTAAAAATTTTATTAATTTTCTTGGCATTTTTTCTTTTTTTTTCAATTCATCTATTTATTATACAGCCAATGTACAAAATGTAACTAGAAAACAAAAACACACATAAATTAATTAAAAAGTTTGTTTTTTTTGTTGAATAAAAAAAAAAAAAATTAAAAAAAAAAAAAAAATAATTTATTTATTCTATTGTATCACCCTGTTCTATATCCTTGAAAAATACCTGTTACCTGATACATAAACCGTACAATTTAAATTATCTTATCAATAATTGAAAAAAAAAAAAACAAAAACAATTCTTATCAATTAATAGGCTTATCAATTAATTAGAAATTAAAACAACAACAAAAACAACAACAACAACAGCATTAATAGCAATAACAGTAATTAACAATAACAATAAGTAATAAATAATAAAACAGAAGGAAACAGAAGAAAACAATGAAATATGTGTTCAGCAAATTAAATAATTAAATATGTTTGCGCAAACGCATAATAAAATTACGCCTTTGCATATACACATATATATACACTGTTAATTAAATTTTATTTTATGTTTTTTTTTTTTTTTTTAATTAAAATTACGTCATAATTTTGTTATGTAGAAAAATTTGTTTTTTTGTTTGTTTGTTTTTGTGTTGCAAATATTTTTGCAATTTAAAAATAAATAAAATTAAAAAGCAAATATAAAATTGATAAGAATTTAATTTATTTTAATTACACAATCACCCACACAATTAATAAAATATTATAATACACTGTTAAATAAATTACTTATTTATTCTTACTTTAAGTCTTTACACCTGTTTATTATGTTTTAAAATTAATTAAATTAAATTAAATTTATTAATTAATGTTTAACACATTTAAACACTAAATACCACTTTATCATATGTTTATTTAAATTTGTTTGTTCACTTTTTATATATAAAAATTAATTAATTATTATTTTTGATTAAAATAAATACACAGACACACTAGTAAAGTTATACACGGTTTAATAATTTAATTTAATAATTAATTAATTTACAATAAAAATAAATTTGCAAAACAGTTTATAATTAATCCATCATTCACTGTTAGTTAAATTAAATATTAAAAATTATATATTATTTATATTAATATTAATTACCATATAGAGACAATAATAATAATAATAATAATAATAATAATAATAATAATAATAATAATAATAATAATAATAATAATAATAATAATAATAATAATAATAATAATAATAATAATAATAATAATAATAATAATAATAATAATAATAATAATAATAATAATAAATTATTGCGTTAACTCTTACCTTGTATCTATCTATAGGTGTAAATACATATATATACTTGTGTATATGTTTTGTCAAAATAACAAGAAAATTGTGTAATAAAATTTTTATTTTTTTTTTTTAAACAAACAAATACATAATTTAATTAATTAATTATTTTTAATTATTTTATTATGTAGGCATACCTGTTAAATAATAATAATTATAATAAAAATTATAATAATAACAACAATAACAACAAAAATAACTACAATTTTTACCAGAACTAACAAAAGACTTGTGTGAAGAAATTTTTCATAGAAATAATAAGTGACGAACCTGTTTTAAAGAAACGAAAAACGAAAAAACGAAAAATTTTATAGTTTTTGTTTTTTCTTCTCTTCACTTCTTTGTTTTTATATTAAATCAAAGATTAAAAATGAAAATAAATTAATTTTCTTTTATAATAATTAATATTCTTTAATAATATTTTTAATTTTTTTACATTAGATTTTAGCGTAATTTTGACGAAAATAAAATAGAAAAAATTAATTTTTTTTTTTAATGTCATTTATTTATATTTTTTCTTTAATTAAATTTCTTTTCTGTTTTTTTTTTTTTACAATTTTTAACAATTAAGTGCAACAATTAAATATAATTAAAATAAATATTAAAATTTTTTTTTGTTTTTAAAATTCCTCATCACTACTTTGTGTACAAACAATTTGCTCCTGCCACCAGTCATGTACTTCATAAATTAAATTCACTTGATTACTACTTATTGTTAATAATGTTTTATTTGGTAAATTACCAATAATTATATTACCAGCATTTGTTTGTTGTTGCTGCTGTTGCTGCTGCTGCTGTTGTTGCTGTTGTTGATCTGATAAAATACCTGTTGTTATAATACCACTACCACTTGCACCAATATTAATACCACATGGTATACCTGAACTATTAACATTTGTTATTGTACCAATATTACCACTGATACAACCGCTTGTACCACTTGTTACACTAGAAACAATACCGCCAACACTACTAATAACATTACTGCTACCACTTGCAACAATACCACTAACACCGCTTACAACACCAGCACCACATAAATGATGTAACGGATGATAAATATGATTATGATGATTATAATGATGATTATATAATGTCTCATGATTTGTATAGTGTCCAGGTAAATTTGTTTTTGTTGTTACACCACCAATAACACTGGCACCAGTTAATACTGTTTGATTGTTAACACAACGTTGTGATTTTTTTGTTTTATTAGAATTATAACGTTCCTTATCATTACGTGCCTGCGGATCAGATAATGTTGGTGCTAAAAATTTACGTCCACTTGCACTACCTGTAGAATCAGAACGATTTAATATATTTGTTTGTTTTTTTCTCGTTCGTACATCCATATCCTTTAATAATAATAATAATAATAAAAAATATATATATATATATAAAATTATTATAATTTAAAAAATATAATTAAGAATTCAGAGAATTTTACTTTAATATCAACTTCAACCTCCATTGGTGCACCATCTTTACATAATTCCTCAATTTCAGGCTTTGTTTGTAATTCATTTGTTGCTCTTAGTCCAGCAATTAATGAATTTTGATGCTTCTGGTGTATAATTTTTTTCAATAAAAATAAAAATAAAATTTTTAAATAAACTAAACTAAATACTAAAACAAAATACATACACAAGCATTTTGTGCTCGTATTTTCTTTAAACATCCTTCTAACCAGGTACGTATTGTCTGTTTGGCCACCTCCTCCTCAATTATATATTCAAATTCTTCACGGGCAAGTAATTCTTCTAATTGTAATGCTTTTCTTATATCCACCGAACGATAGGATAACATACTGTTAAAGTAAAGTTTCTTTAATTCTTTAATAAATAGTAAAAAAATATATATTTATAAATTTCTGCACAAACTTGATGACATCGTGAAAGGTGACATCTTCACCATTATGTAATTTATCCAATTCATAGCACATATATTTAAATAATAAACGATCTTTTTGTGGATCACATTCTAAACGTCCCTTTAATAAACGTAATATAAATTTAACACGTCTAACTGGTATAACACCACGTTGATGTATATCAACAATATTCCATGTATTTTGAAAATTACGTATATCCGCATATGATAATAGAGCATCCTCTTCATTTGAATAAAATAATGAAAAATTCTCCATGATAATAGCTAAAAAAAAAAAAAATCATCAAAGTATTTATTCCAATTCTATTATTATCCAATTGAATATTAACTTACCCACTAATAGATTTAACACAATATATGTAATTATAACATAAAATGTACAAAAATAAATTAAACTCGCTGTAAAATTACCACAATCAGTTTCCCAATAATTTGTTGCTGGTGTACAATATGGTGGTTGTACCATACAATCGTGCATTATTTTATTCCAATCTTCACCGGTAACAATACGAAATAGCATTGCGACACCAGTTACTGGTGATCCAAAATTTGCACGTCTTTATTATTTTTTTGTAATTATTTAATTATTAATGAGAGATTAAAAAAATATATTAAAAAAAATAATATCTCAATTACCTGCCAATACCTTCACCATATTTAACGGTACCAAATAATATTGTACCAGCTAATGCATAAAAAAATACTAATAAAAACATTCCAAATATAATAAAGAATGATTTGCATACGGATACGCCAACAGTTAACATAAGCATTTTAAGTGTTGTATGTTTACCGGTTATTGTAAAAAATCGTAATATAACAACCATAAAACCGATAAAATATGATAAATTACTCTGAAAACCATAAACAAATAAAAATGTATTAATTTACATAAAATATTTATTATTATTATTATCTTACGCGAAATGTTGTTTGAAGAAATATCCATACAACACCGGCAACAGTGACTAATAGATCATAACGATTACGTCTTGATTGCCAGTATCCGCGTGGTGTAAATGCTATATTCTTCATGACCACCTCGATAACAAATACAAATGTTAATAGAGCACTTACAATGACCAAACGTTCTGTGTGCACCTCATCTTTGATCCACTATTATATAAATAAATTAAAATTAATAAATTTAATTAATTATTTAATGGATTATTTTTCGTTAAACCGTAATTGAGAGAAGCATGCTATTGACGAGCACAACGACTGCAATGCAACGTTTAAAGACAATATGCTGAGTTATATCGTAAACGAATGCACGAAATTTTCGTCCGTCGGGCCGTGGAGGTAAATGCAAGGGTTGTGCAATTTTTAAACGTTTTTTTAGATCACACCATCGTCTCTGATCAACGGTTAGTAGTGCGGTACCCTTGTTCTCTGAATAATTTGCAATTACCACGCCAACAAACAGTGTCAAACCGATCATACATCCCAAAAATATATAAATATGAATGTATATTGCGTGAATCGGTCCCACCGCTTTTATTAGAACATCCCTAACGTCCAGCCATCCTTTGAACGACAACACTTCAAATAGTGCAAGCATTGCATCACCGATATTATCGAAGTTAAAACGGCGAGGATTTGCCCAGACACGTGGAACTAGCATAGACGGATATGACTCATTTATACCGGGTTGGATCTTCATCTTTGTAACAAAAACACGACGCATAAAGACACCAACGCAGTCCTCTCGTCGAAGTATTGTTGGATCATTGCAGCGTGCCAATCTGCCACCGTACAACTGCACACCGTAGCTCGCAAAGACAAACATTAGTAAAATCAATAAGGTGGATACAAGCAGGATCTCCTTGAAACCACGGCACAGCTCGTAGACAACTTTTCTCATATGAGGCACCAGTGTAAAAATTCGTAAAGGGCGCACACATCGCAGAATCATCAAAAGTTGTGCTGCTGAATTGCTTGGTACTTTCTTCGGCATCCAACATAAAAATGTGGTCGAAACGACATAAATGAATACGTCCAGAGCAGATGCCACATCCTTTATGTATGCCTTCGGAGTAAAGAAGAGACCATCAGCTAGTATTTTCAGAGCCAGTTCCAAGCTCATAAATATGACAAAAGTATATTCGGCAACTTGTAATGCTGGATGCTCCATAACACGGAACGCTGGTGTCTCAAACATCATAGAAATGCAGGATAATGTCGTGACAAATATCATTACCCAATCCAAGTATGTAACCAGTCCCAAAAAATTACTGAAAACGAAATGGAAAAGAATAAGTACTATGTTCAATCAGTCCATCTCTGACTTACTGTAAGCTCTTGTATTGCACTTTCCGCTCCTTTCCCGTCAGCGGGTCTTTTAAGCGAGCATCGTAGCGACCGTGCACGATTTTTTGGCAAATTTTTCGAAAACGTGATTCACGTGGAACAATGAATAGGGGAGTGTCAAAAAATGGATGATTTTCTCGTAGATCCTCCTCACGTTGATTACGTCGCATCTCGGCCTGTTGTCGCTTCGCTTGCAACAATTTTATATCCAGATCATGGGGTCGAGCACGCGAAGAAGTCACCCGAGATGCTGCACCAATATCCCCATTCTCCATCAGATGCTCATACGTCTGTTTCAGCTTGATACTTCCACTTCGTACACTACGACGAATTGATCGGGAACCAAATCTATGTAATGATTTAATTACGACGTCATTTGTGACGTGTAGTGACGGGACGATCGAATTCATTGCACTTACTTCTTTTGATCAACTCGCCATGGTTTCGGTTGATTAACAGTTCCCTGCGGTTTCAGACCAGACTTTGCACCAGCAACCGGTAACATTGCTGAGTCTCCGAGCATCAATCGCTGATTATTTGAATCGCTAAAAGTTCAATAAGATTATTTTTTATCATTTTTGTTCTCATGTCCTAAGGATTAGATAAATTCAATGTAACCAACTTGATAATGTGCGTGATCGCAAGTTTCCGCAAACTACTACCGACTGATCGCACCTTTGGCGTTTTATTCATAATTCGTACCGGTTTCTGTTTACGAAAAACAATATTTGATTCCCAGCACTCAGATATCGGACGTTTACATCCCTCGATCAGTGATGGATCCTCTACTTCCAATTCCGTTACAAATTGTTTCATAAATGATTCGCGCACCTTAAAATATGTAACAGCTTAAGTAACCATAATATAAAATTTCACAATTACCTTTGGCAACGTAAAATCATTGGGTATTTTATGTAAAATTGTCATTTGTGGTGAATCGGGAAACTTTTCAAATATCCTCAAACGAAACGGTAGTGTTTCCTTTATTTCAGCACTTTGTTCACGAAATTTTAATTGTTTTAATTTTTTTATATCTTCATCCAACTCTAAATTATCTAAAATAACCGCAACGAACAAACTCAGCACAATCTATCAAATGCAAATGCAAAAAAAAAAAAAAAAAATAGAAGAAATATAGAAAAATTTTCTTGCAAATTTATTTTTTATCCTCAGTAATGAATTTACCAAAGTAACAAACAAATGATATAATATAAAGTACATTGCGACAAGTGGTGTTAATGTTTTACTCGTACGTATCATTGTCTCGTCCATTACTTCTACCCATGCCTCTTGTGTTAATATTTGAAACATAGACATAAATGCTTCCGGAAAACTTTCAAATTTTGTAAAATCACATAGAAAACAAAATAATTGCATTGATATACTTGAACTGATTATTAACAAACACATTGTAAATATAATTAATGAGCCTAATTTTTTTCCAGGTCCAAATATTTTATAAACAAAACCTTCCAACATTGGTGATGCTTTAATTAAACGAACAACACGTAATACCTGAAAGTATGTTAATGCGGATAAATATAATCCGGGTACAATATGTAATGTTGTTCCAATTGCTAATAATAATTCAAATTTATGTATTGAATGTTTATAGTAGCCACGCCAACCAAGACAATACATTTTAAAAAGTGTTTCAAGATCTAAAAAAAATGTAAATGCCATCTAGGAATAGAAATTTAAAAAATTATTAATTCATTTATAATTGGATAATGTTAATAAATTTGTTAAATTTACCTCAATATAGTAAAAATTTTCATAGAATACTCTACGTGGACGTCCATCATGTTTAAAATGCATTGTAGCCGTTACAATGCCATTTGCTAAAATAACGGACATAACAAGTAAACGAAAATATGGTGAACGTAATATAACATGACATGCTTCCGGTGCCAGGCCACCATGTTTATTATCATCAATTGTTATTAATTTCCAACCGGTATCATCACCGGTTAATATTTGTGATGCAGTACTATTTTGTATATGTCCACGGGCACCCCACATTTGTTGAAATTGTACACGTATCTCATTAAATGTTTCGGTTATAACAGCTATAAATACATTTTTAACAAGCCATGCCAAAAAAAAGATCATCGTACTAAAATAAAAGGCGGCACGCCATGCTGGCAATGAATCAATTGCCCGATACATTATAAATACCCAACCCTCTTGTGATGCTGCCTGATATACAGTAAATATACTTGTTGCAATATCCTCAAAACCATTAAAACCCATTACATAACTAGATAGAAAATCTAATTTTAAACATTTCATGCCGGCTGGACACTGATAACCAGAATCTGGATCAATTGAACAAAATGTATCTGGTATTGCCAATGAATTTATCGTTAATGTACTTGAATAGTGCGTATAAACAAAAAGAACAATAAGATGATGATTTTAATTAATAATAAAAAAATTATTCATCCTTACTTAATGTCGGTGGTATTCAGGACACAATGATTCTTTAATTCACCAAAAAATTGTACACCTAATAAACCATAAAGTGACATAAAAAATAAAAAGAAAAGTGTCACATTGTAGATTTGTTGGCTCGAACGTCTTTAAGAAAAAAAATTAAATAAAAACATAATTAATTAACTTTTATATGAAAATATAAATATAAATAAATATATTCTTACTTAAATATTTGATTTATACGACTTTTTGGCATTGAAAATTTTAAAAATACCCGTAAAAATCGTATCATAATTAATGGACGTGGTGCACGCATCATCGATAAATAGGAAAATCTTAAACAAAACAAGAAAAAAAATAATTTTTTTTTTTTAAATTTTCTTCAATTTTTGTATTTATTACTTTGGTACAATCTCAAGCATTTCAAATATTTGCAGGACAATCGATACCCACAGGAAGCATACCATTGATGCATCAAATTGACACCAGTGATCCTTTAAATAAGGCACCTCACCCTGTTTTAGAGTATTTTGTTTGTTTTACAAAAAATTTTGCTAATTACTTTTTCGAAATCATCTATTATTACCTTTAATACACCACGTATATGCATTTTTGCAATCATTTCCGCAGAGAATAATAATGTAACGGTTATATCGCAGGCAAATGTAAAATATTGTAATGGCGGATGTCGTTCAAATGTTTTCGGTGTATTTAATGAGACAGACGTTAATGAGACGAGGGCACAGAAACGCATTAAACGTCGTACCCATAACTGATTTTTTTGTTTGGTTTTTTTTTGATTATTTTTTTTTTTTATAGCAGATTTTTATAGTAAAAATAAAATTTAATTTAATTTTTTTTTTTCGATTCAATTCAGAGAAGAAACGAAAAAAAAAAAAATTATAAAAATATCATTGTAATTGTGCAGATAAGTATATATTTATATATGTGTGTGTGTAAGTGTATGTTAATTTAATTAATTAATTTTAAAAATAATAAAGAAAAAAAAAACAAATCAACCAAAAAGGATAAAAAAAAAATGAAAATAGAAAATAACAAACGAGAAGAAAAACTCAAAAAGTGTGTTTGATTGGATATTTTGAAAAAGAGATTTAGAAACGAGAGAGAGAGAGAGTGAGAGTAAGAGTGTGTATGTGTGTGTATGTGTGTAAGAGACAGAGAGAGAGAGAGAGAGAAAGAAAGAGAGTCAAAGAGATATTGTGAGAGATATTATGAGAGCATAAACAAACAAACAAACAAACAAACAAACAAACAAACAAACAAACATTACATTAGAGGACGTTAAAAGATTAATAGTTTTTCTTTTTTTTTTGTGTCACATGATTTATTGTTTCTCTTTAATAAACGTATGATAGGAGAGTAATTTTGGGAGAGAAAGATTTGTTTTTTTGCTTTTTATTCTATTTTATCTTGTCGATCATCAATTGTTTTCTTTTTTTATTATTATCTTAACGAATAGTGGATAAAAAACAAAATTGAGAGACATAGAGAGTATTGTTTCCTCTTAATAATATGTGGAATAAGTAAATAAATTGAAAAAGGCATTATAGGCAAAGACGAATTATTATTTAAAGGATATTTTTAACATAAAAATAGAGAGAGAGAGAGAGAAAATAATAGTAAACAACGAAAAATAATGAGAGATAGTAAGAGAGAGAGAGAGAGAGAGTGAAATTAAATGAGTAAATTAAATGAGTAAATTAAATGAAACAATTAATGAAATTTAAAAGATGTGCGGATCAAGGAAGTTCAGACGAAAAATTAAAAATAAAAAAAAAAACAAAGAGAAAGAATGAGAGAAGTGACAAAGAATGACAAGAGAGACAGAGAGAGTAAAAGAGAGTATAATCAAAATAATTAAAAAATCAAAAATCAATTTAAAAAATTCAACAAAAAACAACTCAAAATTCAAATTAATTAACAAAACAAAAAAAAAACAAAACTAAATCGAATAACTAGCGCACCTGATGCCTATTCCAACGACTTGTGTCCGGTGGATCTTCGCACATCTTTTGTTTTGTTTTTTAAACGTTTTTTTTTTTTTTTTAACGGATTTTTAAATGTTTTTTTTTTGTTTATTAACGGTTATTAACGGTTATTAATTGTTTGTAACGTCAATAATCGCCCATTCACACGCGTAAAATTGTGGGTGAACGCACATGGATGTACCCAGCGAGAGAGAGAAAAAGAGAGAGAGAGAGAGTAACAGAGGGAAAAAGTGAGAGTGTGAGAGATAAAAAAAAAAAAAATGGTTGATAGAGCAGAGAGAATTTTCTTCTAATTTTCTTTTTTTTTGGTTAAAAGGAAGAAAAACAAAAGAGAGAAAAAAAAGGAAAAAGAAAAAAGAAAAGAAAATTTGTTTATGGCGTTTTCTTTTCTAATCTTTTTTTTTTCTCTTTTCCTTTCTTTTCTTCTTCTCTTTCTCTTAGCCTTTATTCTCTTGTTTAATTTTTCCTTGCTCAGCTATCTGCTCTTTGTTTGTTGCGTTTTGTTTGCTTTTAGTTTAACGAATTTTAAACGGATTTTGCCTATCGTTGGAGACAATTTTTTTTAGACCAATAGAAATAAAGAGAAGAAGAAAAAGAGAAAAAAGAGAGAGAGAGAGAGTGTGAGAGAATGTGTGTAAGAGCGATTAAGAGAGAAGAATGGATAAACGTTTTTTTTTGTGTATTTGTTTTCGTTGTGCAATGCCAACTGGATACAGGATACATGCTGCTAGCAAAAACGTTTTTCCTCTTTCTCATTTTTATTACTCCTTCACAAATTATTCTCTCACTTATTCTCTTTTTTTATCCTCAACTTCTCTTTCTCATCACAATCATGCAGTTTTATTAAAATAAATCAAAACTAATTCTCTAATATTCAGAATATAAAAAAACCCAAAATTGTGGTGGAGAAAAATTCAAATTTCAACCAAAAAATGTGAGAATTTATTCAAAAAAGAAATTAAAATAGATTCGAGAGAGAGAGAAAGAGAGACAGTAAAAAAAAATCTTGAATTCTAAATTCTAATTAATTTCTAAACAAAAAAAAAAAACTTAACAAACAAAACCAAAACCAAAACCAAAACTAAAACAAAAGAGAGTGAGTAGTGAGAGAGAGAGAAAATTTATTACATTTTCTCTCTCAAATTTAAATTTCTCTGGAAAAAAAAAATTGTTTTTTTTGTGTTTTTTTTTTTATTTTTTGTGATTTTTTTTTTTTTTTTTTAATATTAAATTGGTTTAACCTTGTTTACCCATTCGATGTCAGCACTTTCATTAAGGGACTCTTCGGGACCGTAATCAGCCAGCACTGGCTCACCTTTAAGGCTTTGCTTTCTGCCCAACATTGTGCACGTGTTATATAACAGTTAGTTTAGCCCCCTTGATAACTATTAACTAAGTACACCACCGTCTATGACTTCGTTCTTGACTTTGATAAGGATGCAATGTGATCGGCCGTAGGTGATCCACCAACTTTATTATAAAATTATTACCAATATGATCATAACTGTGTTACCACATTAATATTACCATTTAATATATATAAGTAGCCACAACTGACACCCACTGATTCGAATCGATGCACCAAAAATTACCACCAAATAAATGCAACACTGATGTTACAACAATTTTTTTCACAAATGTTACTACCAAATGGGGTACAAATGTGACATAAATAAATGTTGTTACCAAAATGAATATTATCCAATGGAATCAACAAATATATAATAAAATCACATAAGTAAACCACCAAATGGAAGTTATCACAGAGCTACTTAATTGTACACCAGTAGTTGTCACAAAATAATATTGGAAGCAACTAAGATGCAATCACAAATTATCACTAAACGAGGTAGTTATCCGAAATTATAATTGGCCAATCACAGTATGTTTAACCACAAAAACATTACACAAAAAAAATTACAAAAAAAAAAAAAAAAAAAACAAAATAAAGGATTTCCCAAAAAAAATTGGAAAACAGTAATAGAAGTAGTTGAAGAAGTAGAAGAATAAGATGAAGAAAAAGAAAAAGTAGAAAAAAAAACT
Source organism: Ptychoptera contaminata (assembly GCA_963942525.1). Taxonomy (NCBI): domain Eukaryota; kingdom Metazoa; phylum Arthropoda; class Insecta; order Diptera; family Ptychopteridae; genus Ptychoptera; species Ptychoptera contaminata. The sequence goes on along the minus strand of OZ012640.1, from coordinate 3,630,007 downwards.
TATATATATATATATTTTGGGATAAAAAAACAAATTGGGAAAATAATTCTTCTTCCTTTAATTATATGTCCTCAATTGTCACTTTGCTATCACTTCCACTACCACTTCCTGTTTATTTATTATCTATAAAAAAACAACTTCCAGAATATTATTGCTGTCGGATTCCTATTATTCCTGCATCACTAAAATAAATAATTTTAATTAAATTGAAAAAAAAAAATAATATTTAAATTATTTTTCTTACTAATACCAAATGTATCCTTGTACCATCATCCTTTATATAATCCCTATAGCCATAGGTCACAGAAACAATTTCACATTCTGCTACTAGTTGAGAAAACTATTGATATTGATTTTCACTCAATATTTGTTTTTGCACTTTGTTGTTTTTTTTTTCACACAAAAACAATTGCCATCACAGCAAATTACGAGAGATTTTTCCTTGTTTTTCCTGAATGGAAAAATCAGCTGAAAAATAATAGAAACAAAAACGGGGAAAAAAAAAACGTTGCAAATATTTCTAAGCGATAAATTCCAGCATAGATATATATTTTTTTATGAAATTTAAATAAGAATATAAAGCGAATTGTCGCAGTGATTTATTGCAAATGGATGTAAAATTGTTTTGTTTTGTTTTATCAAAAAATCAATAACTGTGTACAGCATGTGGAAGGGTAATTTTTAAATTTCATGCGCAATTATACCATAGGTATCCAAAAGTTATCTATAATCTATTATCTAGAACATGTTTTTTTATTTATTAAACAGTGACATCTTACAATTAAATAAATAAATATTCATTATTTATTTCTTAACGCATTATATGTGTTTTATTATTTAATAAATGTTTTATTTTAAAAATTTATTGTCTAAGAAAAAAACAAAACAATAGAATTTTACATAATTATATTATATTTAATAAAATTTCTAACATTAATCAGTTTTTAATTATATAATTAGAAATAAAATTTTTGAATTTTTACTGCCATTTGTTATTATTAATAAAACACGTGCTAATAAACTCTAGTAGAAATTTTTATAAGTTTTATATTATTTATGCATTGTAAACGGGGTTTAACTAGCCTTGATATTAATATAGACTTAAACCATTTCCATGTGGAACCATTGGTTTGACATTTTGACGTTCTAAAAGCGATTAATTAAGAGAAGAAAAAAAAATAAGAAAAAATCTCTAATCAATAAAATTTCTTTCATTGTTAATTTATCTAAATTAATTTCTATTTTCTTTATTGCTTTTTCATATTTTAATTACATAAATAACTATATAATAATTGCATTTGAGTGATTTTGTAAGCCGCACAGCTGGTTATACGGCTGATGCGGGACAATAACTAGTGAAAAGCAGTGCAGTGCAATGTAATAAAAATAAATTGTGATTCGGTGTATAAAATATATATTTAATTAAAAAAAAAAGAAAGAAGAAAAGTGATGTGCTATGATTGAGTTAATTGAAGATTGTGAAAAGTGTATGTGGGAGCAGAATGATGATGCATTATTACCAATTTGTTTTACGAAGAAACGTCATACCAGACATATACATGGTATTAACTGCATAACACAGTCATGGCGTATGAAGGAGAGGGTAAGTACCCAAAACAAAATATTTAATTCAACCGTTTTATTAGCTTTTTTTTTTCGGAATTTCATTTCTTTTATTAAAAATTATTTATTATTATTATTACGAATCAACATTTGTCGCATTGTTATTATCCGGATTGTTGTTGTTTGTTTTCTACCGACCTTGGTATTACCGGTTTTTTAAATGTGTTTTTTTTTTTTGCATTTCTTTAAATTAAAACAGATGAAAACCGTTAGTGTGGCGCTTGTACTATGTCTTAATGTAGGTGTTGATCCACCGGATATTGTTAAAATACAACCATGTGCACGTATTGAATGTTGGATTGGTAAGCGAATCGGTTATATGAAATAAAGAACCGATATTAATTTCAATTTTCTTCTTCTTCTTCGTTTTTTTTTTGTCTCAAAATTCAAAAAGATCCCTCATCTGTTTCACCACAAAAAGCCTTAGAATTAATCGGTTCAAATTTACAAAAACAATATGAACGTTGGCAACCACGTGCCCGTTATAAACAAAGTTTAGATCCAACAGTTGATGATGTTAAAAAATTATGTACATCATTACGTCGTAATGCTAAAGAGGAACGTGTCCTATTTCATTATAATGGTCATGGTGTACCACGTCCAACAATAAATGGTGAAATATGGGTTTTTAATAGGGTAAATGTTATTTTTTTCAATTGTTAATATTCAATTTATTCTAACTGGAAATAAAATTAAATATTTTAGACGTATACCCAGTATATACCATTATCAATATATGATCTTCAATCATGGATGGGTGCCCCATCAATATATGTTTATGATTGTTCAAATGCTGGTATTATTGTTAATTCATTTAATACATTTGCGGAACAACATGAACGTGAATTAGAACAAATGCAGGGTAATGTAACCGGTTCACCATCACAATTACAAAAAACATCTACTACACCGCCACCACCACAACCACCATCAGGTGTAGGTATAACTGTATCAGCGGCAGCCACAACAGGAGGTGCTGGTGGAGGATCTGGTGATGATATATCTGGTGGTGGACAAGGTGTTATCGGTTCATTAATGTCTGGTGGTGGTACAACAACATTTAAAAATTGTATACAATTAGCTGCATGCTCTGGTAATCAAATATTGCCGATGAATCCCCAATTACCGGCTGATTTATTTACCGCATGCTTAACAACACCAATTAAAATCGCACTTAAATGGTACACATTACAACAATCAGCGGAATTGGTACCACATGTCACCTATGAACTTATTGAAAAGTAAAAAAAAAATTCTTTTATTTAAATACGACCCAATGCGGTTTACTTCTTTTTTTTCCCAAATTACTATAACACTTCTTATTTTTCTTATCGATACGTAGACTTCCTGGTCAAATAAATGATCGTCGTACAATGCTTGGTGAATTAAATTGGATATTTACCGCAATAACTGATACAATTGCGTGGAATACATTATCACGTGATTTATTTCAAAAATTATTTCGTCAAGATTTACTCGTTGCCAGTTTATTTCGTAATTTCTTATTGGCTGAGAGAATCCTAAGGTAAAAACAATTTTTATTGAAAAACCTAAAATTACTCGTTAACTATGTTTATTTGTTAATGGTGTAGATCATACGATTGTACACCAATGTCTAGTCCAGCATTACCACAGGGTTTTCGTCATCCAATGTGGGCCGCCTGGGATTTAGCACTTGATTTAGCATTAACACAATTACCAGATATTCTTGAAAATGGTAAAACATATCAACAGTCACCATTTTTCGAAGAACAATTAACAGCATTTCAAGTATGGTTAAATAGTGGTTCAGAGGATCGTGTACCACCAGAACAATTACCAATTGTTTTGCAAGTACTTCTATCACAAGTAAATTGATGTAAAATTTTATTTATTGGCATAATAATTGCCCCCCAAATAACTGTTTAATTAAACATATATAAATAAATAAATAATTAGGTACATCGTTTACGCGCTTTAGAATTATTAGGACGTTTTCTTGATTTAGGACCGTGGGCTGTTAATCTGGCATTAAGTGTTGGAATATTTCCATATGTATTGAAATTATTACAGAGTTCTGCCAAAGAATTACGTCCTCTACTTGTTTTTATTTGGGCTAAAATATTAGCCGTTGATTCGGTGAGTTTATTGGGCATTTTTTTTTATCATTTTAATCAATTTAATCAATTTCTCATTCATTCATTTGTACCCTATGCCACAGACATGTCAAGTTGATTTAGTACGTGATCAAGGTCATAAATATTTCTTGGCTGTCTTACAAGATTCTACGATTTCTGTAAGTTTATTAAAATAATCTTTATTAATCAATAAGAAGAAGAAGAAGAAAAAAAACACTCCTTTATTTATTTCTTATGTAGGCAGAGTATCGTACATTATCAGCATTTGTATTAGCCTGTATTGTACAAAATTTTCCAGTTGGTCAGGCAAACGCATTACAAGGATCTCTCGTATCAATGTGTCTCGTTCAAATACAAGAAACAAGTCCAATATTACGTCAATGGCTTGCCATTTGTTTAGGTAATTTATGGCAAAATTATGATAAGGCTAGATGGTCAGGCGTTAGAGATTTAGCCCATGAGAAATTGTATCCATTGCTACAGGATCCAATTCCAGAGGTGCGAGCGGCCGCTGTATACGCACTCGGTACATTTATAAGTTCGGTAACACAACGATCAGAACATGCAAATAATATTGATAAATCAATTGCGATGACATTATTAAATACCGTTGGCAATGATATGAGTCCCCTCGTACGTATACAATTAATAACAGCATTACAGTGGATGGTATGTGCTTTACAGTTTTTCGTTGTTTATTTTCCATTCAATTTCACTCGTAATCCTTTCTCAGGTAATTCTCTTTGAAAATCAATTTGTGTCAGTATTTTTACAAGAACCAAATCCGATGATAATAACAGCGACTGCAACAGCAACCGCAACACCATCGATATCGGCAACATTAGCCGCTGCTGCTGTTGCCGCTGCAGCAGCAGCAACATCAGGCACTGGAACTGCATCATTTTCAGGACCAGCATCATCATCGACATCATCAATATTTTCATCAGCTAGTAATATATCCAGTGGTCTATCGGTGCACGGTCACCATACTACCCATAGTCTTGAACGTAATATAAATATGAAACGTGTTGCAAGTTCAAATAGTATTGCTACACTGGGCGGCAGTGGTAATATTATAACAAATCAAAATTCAGTTATATTAAATAATTTTACACCGACACCAATCGGTTTCGGTTCAATATATATGAAATTATGGCAAGGTTTAATGAATTTAACACGTGATCCACATCCAGAGGTATCACAAATCGCTTGTAAAGTTATTGAATATGTACGTAATGAGGCAATTGAATTAATATCAGCAAAAGAGGCAACCAACGAAAAATATAATTGTTCAAGTTTAAGTTTACCACCAAGTCCACAAACACGTAATGCGTATCTTGGTGAATCACCACCACCACATTTACACAATAATAATAATAATAATAGTAATAGTAATTCTCAAGCCCAATTACAACATCATTCTCATCATCATCAACACCAACAGCAGCAGCAGCAGCAGCAGCAGCAACAACAACATTCAAATAATCCAAGTATGAATTTATTATTAAATAGAAAATTTTTCAATTATTAAATAATTATTCGTAATTACATAGGACGTACAATAACACCATCAGCATTAACAAATTTACCGGTACATCGTAATAGTTTATCAACATCAGGTAAAATCAAAAATAAAACAAAAAAACTGTCTCGAATATATATATATATATTAGGTATTTCAGGTACTGTTGGTGTTGGAACAACAACATCATTAATTAATGATGAACGTATCGGTGTAACAACATTATCAACATCATCAATAATATCAGATGATGTAACATTATTACAAAAACCAATTGTTATGTCCAGTTTTATACCATGGTCAGTTAGTTTTTTTGCATGTCCATCAAAATATAATGATGAGACACGTATTGATTTAAATTCAAAAGAGTTTATTGAACGTAAATGTCGTTTTAAACGTAATGAAATGTTACGTCAAGAGGCAAAAGGTACATTTAAATATATTTATTTATTTAAAAATTATTAAAAATATATTTATTTCAATATTAATATATAATTTAAAGAACAACATCGTCGTGTTATATTTAATCGTTTGGAGACACAACATTTTTTACGTCCACAACAATCACCATCAGTTGTTAAATTACATCCATATGATACACAAATTGCATTTTCATGTAAAGAAAAAGTTATTTATACAAATTTATTAACAAATATTGTATATTCATTAAATCCATATATACCAATAAATAATGTTACAACAAATTCAATTATAAATAATGGTTGTGTGGTTGGTGGTAGTTCAATAACAATTAAAAATAATAATAGAAAACAATCAAATGTATCAACATCATTAATTATAAATAATAATTATAATAATAGTATAAATAATAGTAATAGTTGTAGTAGTAGTAATAGTAGTTTAAGTGGTATAAATTGTGTTAATAATATAAATATTATTGGTAATAATAATATTAATAATAATATAATAAATATAAATAATAGTAATAATAATATAAATAATTGTGGTAATTTATGTATGCCACCACCACCACCATCGCCACCAAATTTATATACAACAACAGCAACAACACAACAAATACCTAAAGTTACATCATTAGAATATATAAATCCTCATGATAATTGTTTAATATTAGTCGGACATAATGACGGTTGTATACGTATATGGCGTCCACCATCATCATCATCAAATCAAAATGATGATGATTTACAATTGGTAACCGCATGGCAATCATTAAATGATTTTAATGTAACAAAAATTAATAATAATGGTTTGTTGTTTATTCATTTTTATATACGTTTATTTCTTAATTAAAAATTCTATTAATAGGTAGTAATTATGGTGGTTATAATTCTTCAATGGGCTTAGTTACTTCATGGCAACAAAAATCACAAACACTTGTTGTTGGTGGTGAAACAAAATATTTACGTTTATGGGATATTGAACGTGAAATGAAAATTGTTGATTATATAACCGGTGCTGATGCATCAATACGTTGTTTATCTAGTTCACCGAGTGGTCTTATAGCGGCCGGTTGTGGTGACGGTAGTGTACGTTTATTTGATAAACGTTGTAGTCCCACCGATGCCCGTATAATGACATATCGGGAACATTCAGCTGCAATTATAACGGCATGTATGCGAGACGATTGTGAAAGTCTTGTCTCTGGATGGTGGGTTTAATTCTGAACGATTTATGATTTTGTTTAATCTTTTCCATTAATTTTCATAAACATAACAGCTCTCAAGGCAGCGTACGACTATTTGATGTACGAAAAACGACATCGGTGCTCAATTGGCAGGCTAGTACAGATGTAACTGCTATGGCAGTACATCCCATTGCTGATATAATTGTTTGGTAAGCAGCACTTTACTGTCGTCTAATATTTTGTCTTTTTTGCCCCATTCTAGCATCCCTTTACATTTTTTAACGATTTTCTCGCATAATTATGATTTCTTTTTCGCAGTGGCTCACACTCGTTAGGTCTTTCGATATTCGGACTGGACGGATTCTCGCTGAGCTCGATGAAGACACATGAGGGTTTTATGGGGCCACGTATCGGACAAACAACATGTCTTGCCTTTCATCCTTACAAAGTTAATTTGGCGGCTGGCTTTGCAGACAACACAGTGGCCGTCTACGTTATGGACTATCGGAAATGGCGTGACTGGTAATTACTAGTTTTTTTTTTTATATTTTTTGGAGATTTTTTATTATCTTCTTTCCAAATTATTCTTTCCAAATTTTTACACACAAACAAATTATATGTATTTTTTTTTCCAAATAGAATATATCAAAACAAAATTTAACGAATTGTCGTTAGCCAGCTAGCCAGCCAGCAAAAAATTTCCTAAAATTTCCCTTAAAAATGAAATCATTTATTCTTTCGTTAATATTCCCCAAATGAAAATTTTCCGCTTAAACAATTTCCTGTCGATCGATGTAATCCTTTTAATTTTCTATCAAAAGCTTTTCTCGTTATTCACTAATTTTTATCATCCATAAACTCCTCTACCCTACCACCCCCTTTATTCAAAAGGATGAAGAAAAAATATTGCCGACAACAGGAAATGAGCAGCAGCAGCTTAGTTCAAGTGAAATGCTTTTTTTGTTTTGTTATTTTTTAGTTTAAAATTAAATGAAAATAAATTGCGAATTAATTTTTCGTTTTTTTCTGTTTTGTTTTTTGAAAAAGAAAAGGAAATTGCATTTTGTTTTATTTATTTATTTTTTCCTCTCACATTTATCTTCTATTTTTCCCTTTTTCCATTTTAATCCATTTGATTTTCACATCCATTTCGTTGATATTTTTGCAAAAAATATTTCAGATTCAGAATTTTGCATTTTTTGGGTTTGTCACTCTGTAACTGTACTGTAAGTTCTACTATTAAACACTAGTCAAGTGTTTCTGTGCTGTTTGGCTGTTTGTACACATGCTTTATGCATATTATACTATGTAAAATGTTACAATAGTTAATCTATTGACATTTTTTATTATTAAGAATTTATGTAAGCCATCTACTTATTAATAGACAAATCATAATGAAATTTTATGAATTGACCTTACCACGTGGTTATGATTGTTGGTAGATGATATATAACTTAATTTTCTTCATTTTTTACGCCTACACATATTTATTTATAAATTTTTCTTCTATATAACATATCTTTTTATTTGCCTGTATAACAACGGCATAATTTTCTCTACTACTGATGATGCTGTGTGATTTTCTTTTCTTATATATTCTTTATAAATTATTGCTAATTTTACCTGCTTGTTAAAACTAATGATGGCTTAATTTATTACATACATATAAAATCGAAGAAACAGTGAAAAGAAAAAATAAAAAAAAGGCAACAAATAAAGATGTTCAAAGAAATTCTTTGGTATTTTTTTTTCATCTTCATTTTTGCGCAAATTTGCAAGGAAAAAGGTAAAAAATTACCTGTTGATTGTTTCATAGACAATGGGTTTTTCTACCCTACAATCGTGCACAAACTAAAGTGGGGAAAATTTTTAATGAAAAATAAATGATAAAATGGTGGGGTGTGTGTGTGTGTTATCACTCTACATTACTGATCGTTTAACCTTAGACGATCCATTTCTTTCTGATTATTATGATTGTGCGCATAATACTTAAGCTACATATAGATTTTGTTTTTCTTTTACTTAAGATAGTACCGCCTACTTTGACGAAAACAAAAAAAAAATTAAGTTACTTTTGATTGCTTCGCCCAATATATATGAATTTTCTCTTAATTGAGAGATTTAACGAACGGCCAGTTTTGGGCAAACAATAAAAACAAAATTACCGACAAGTGTGTGTTAGACAGAAATAAATATATATAGTATACGTTAAAGGCAGAGAGAGAGAGAGAGAGAGAGAAAGCAAAAAATATGAAAAGAAGATGACTTAACCAATAGAAATGTCTTAATTAACATTATTGACGTAAAGTATGTTTTGCAGCCATGCGCATTACAAACAAATATAAATATTATTATTATTATGAATTGTGGGAGTTGCTTAGACCTACTTAAGCCAATATGCTCACTTACTCCATGGATAAATCAAAAGCTACGCCATCAAAATGTGTGTCTTTTATGTGTGGTGTGTGTCTTTGCTTATTCTGTTTGTTTTTATATCTTTTATCTCTTTCATTATTTTATAACATTTAAGTCACTTATTTATTATTATGTAGACTTTACAAATTGAGTAATTTAGTCACCATCACCCATTATTAAAAATGTTTGTATGTTTGTTTTTTTTGTCTGTTTTTTTATATTAAACCAACTAGACCCCCTCCCCCCTCATCTCCCACACACACACATACACACACACAATTTTCATTTCCCCAAAATATATATAGTTTTATTTTTTTTTCCCATAAAACCATCTCTTTTCTGAACTTTAAGTATATATATATATATATATATATATGTATATCTATATGGTGACTTAATTAGTGCTTTTTTTACTTCTTTTTCTTTCTTTACTTCTCTCTCTCTCTCTCTCTCTTACTCTGTTTCGATGGTTGTTGGCTTAATAATGCTGTTAGTTTGATGTTTGGATTAGGCAACAACAACAACATCAGTAGCAACAAAAAGAAATACCAGAGCATTTCTTAGTGTTTAAGCAGCAAAAATAAAAAATGTGGGCGTTTGATGAAATATATACTTAGTTTTTTTTTAAGCCACATGCAGTGTTCGCAAAAAAAAAAAAAAAAATTTAACTTTTCGTAAAAACGTTAAAAAATTATATTTTTCTATTTTTAATTCTAAGAAATAACTTTACCACTTTTACCTGTGTACCTGTTAAAATAAGAAGAAAAATCGTTTTTCTATGCTGCGCAAGTGACTTAAAATCACTCAATTCATATCAATTAACAAATGTTATGCGCCGTTTTTAAAAAATTATTAGATTTATATACAAGCTCCACTAGTAAAATATGTGAGACCCCCCTGTTTAATTTAATAAAACAAAAAAAAGAAATAAAAATAAAATAAATTAAAATATTACTTTATCATATATATATATATATATATATATATATATATATTGTCAGAGCGTTTCTTTTCTTAATTCTTTATTCGTGTATATCCAGTTTCTTATAGTTGTTTTGTTCTCTTTATTATAATTCCTTCGCCACATGTGGCTCCACATCACCATTACCAACCATTATCATTTATATATTTCTACATACATACAGACATTTTTTTTTTTCTTCTTTATTTCCTCTCACAAAATCTCTTTATTTAATTATAAATGCTGTTCATGCACTGAAATAACTTAATTTTTATCTAATTAAATTATTTATTTTATACAAAGATATACACCCACACATGAATTCCAAATGTTAAAAAAAAAAGCCTATACATATGCATACGTATTGTGCTTAAGAGCTGTACAGACAACAAAAAAATAAAAAAAAAAAAGCTCTCTGTGTTATGCTTTGAAAAGCATAATTTAAATGACTTAAGCAAAAATGTCTTGCTTAAATGGCTTAAAATGTACAGTGTAAAAGAGATATAAATATATATATATATGGACGCGCACGCAGGTTAAGTAAGCTGTCAACTTATTCTGTATTTAAAAAAAAAAAAATAAAACCCTAGAAAATCGGTTTCGGTTGGTTAAATTTATTTATTTATTTTTTTTCTTCGACTTAATTTTCTTTGTTATTTTATTGTTGGTATAACTGCTATACGATTGCTGGTAAATACTGTTGTGGCCGTTGCTGTTGCTGTTGCTGTTACTGCTGCTGCTGATGAAGATATACAGAACAACACATATACATACAATTTAATCAACATTTATCTCTTACTCTCTTTTACGTTATTATTATTATTAATTTTTTTTTTTTTTTTTATTTTTAAATTTGTTTTCTTTAAGAAAAGTTTTTTTTTCTTTTTTTTTTTATATATATATGTCTCTTCCTTCTTTTTCCTATAAACAGCATGTACTGTTGTTGTTATTATTATTGTCGTCATCTTCTGTGTTAAACACTTAATTATAACAATTTAGTTGTTGATTGTGCATAGTTGTTGGCACTGATTGTCGACGGAAACGAGTAAAAACGTTACGTTAAGTTACGTTTTATTTTCTTTTATTTTCTTTTTTTTTTTTTTATTTATTTTTATTATTATTATTTTTAATATTTTTTTTTTTTTGGTTGATTAGTTTGTTTGTTTTTCTTATTCAAAAAAAAAAAAAAACAAAAATTCAGAACAAAAATTTGAATAGAAATAACAGAAATAGACAAAAAATAAAAAAACAAAAGAATTAATTACATATAAACACACCCTTAATTATATAATTATTTTATTAAATTATCTTTTAATTAGATTAAATTTAATATAATTAAAGAAGAAGAAAAATCAAAAGTGAGCAAAAAAAAAAAAAATTCAAATTCAAATCAAATTATTTAAATTAATTAATTAAAAAATTATTATTTATAAACGGGTGTGGGATCAAAAGGAGAAAAAAATAATTTATAGTAGATAGTGGTGGTATTTTATTTGAAGGGGGTTTTCGATGACGATGATGTATACACTTAACTTAAGCAACAATAATAAATAACAAAAAAAAAATTAAATAATTTTTTTACATATCTTAATCCAGTCATCAAAGTGTACAGTGTTATTTTGTGTATTTTTCGTGGGTGTGTGTCCTGTGTGTAGCGCATAAAAATTTCACAAAAAAAAAAAGGATATGCATAAAACGGAAGTGTAACGTACAAAATTTGTGTTGTGCAATTTTTATAATGTTAATTAATTAATTACAAAAAAATAAAAATAAATAAATATTTCTTTTCATATAAAACATAAATGTGACATAAATGTGAAGGGGTGATCATCCTTTTTTGCTGATGGTGTATTTACCGGTGTTTATACCATTATCATTATCACCATCATTATCATTTACATTAGCAATAATCATCCATTATTTATCTATCCAAATCCATTCAGTTATTCATTTTTTTCTTTATTATTGTGTAAATATTATTATGATTATTTTGTGACAAAATAACAGGGGAAAAGAAAAGTGTGCCAAAAACAATTGAATAAGTGAAAGAATAAAACAAAAAACAAAAGATCAGAAAAATGCCAGAAAAGGAAACATCTTACCATGAACAAATTCAGGTGCATCCATTTCATCAGCATAGTCATCATTTACATCATTTAAATCATACAATAACGGCTGGTGGTGGTGGTGGTATTGGTATTGGTGGTATTGGACATCATCATCACCATCCTCATCATCATCATCATCATCATCATCATAATCATCATCATCAGTCATCACTGATAACAGGTAGTGGTGTTACAGTTCACGGTGGTCCTAATTCACCAACAACAACAACAACAGTCGCATCATCATCATCTGCCACATCATCAAATACAATTATTATTGGAACATCTGGAACAGTTACACCAACAATAACATCGGGAACAATTCCCGGCGCTGGTATTCCTATTGCCTCATCATCAATATCATCTGGAACAACAACAGCAACAACAACATCAACAACACCAGTTGGTGGTGGTAATTATTCATTACAATTTCCATCAGCATTTGTTGCATTTCATCATTCACCATTGGCTGCCGCCGCTGCCGTTGAAAATCATCAAAGGAATCACGAAAGACAATATTTATGGGATCCAACCGTACCACCGACATCATTTCATCATACAACACCACATGGGTAAGTTATTTGTTATCTTTTTTTTATTATTTATAAAAATTGAAAAATTATTATTTTTCTGTGTTTGCCCAATTTATTGCGATTTAATTTAATTTATCCAAAAAAAAAAAAAAAAAAAAACTATCCACGCAGTCTTATTCCAATCCGTTCATCCAAAATTAGCTGTTACTTTTCCTCAAAAACAAAAATTCCTGATTATTTTTTTTGAATTTCTATGGCCGCATATTGGGCAACACTAAAAAATAGTATTTTTTTTTTTGTTTTCTTGTTGTTTTAATTATATTTTATTGTTATTGTAACCCGGGTGTAACGGGTGTAACCCCCCACACAATTACTTAACTCTGGTACAGAGACAAAACGTTAGATTGGTTGGTTGTTACGTGTGACGCGCGTTACACGCATTTATCACCAGTTCATGTAAATACTGCATAAACGGTTATTAACGAATTTGTCACACGTCTAGAGTTCAAATCCGTTAAAAACAAAATATAATAATAATATTTAAATTGTGGTGAGAATTGTATCATTTAATTTATAAATAAAATTTATTAATTAAAAAATGCGTTCTATATTTGTAACGTTTTGTGACCAAATTATGATCATATTGTTACACGAATGGTGTACACGAATGGTGTACACACTGGGCAAATAATTTTCATAACAAAAAAACAATGATTTTTTTACTTATAAACTTTACTTAATCATTTATCCTATGCAAATGTGATTTACTTGTTAAATATGACTTAAATATGGATGCGCAAAAGATTGTGCATTTAATTGATGTTCAAAAAACTATGCACATAAACTATTTCTTTTACTTTTTAATTAAATCACTTTGAATAATTTAATTAAATCACTTCTTTTCTTTTGTTTTTTTTTTTTTTTGCTTTTAAACCGTTATTTATTCTATTTATAAATTGAATTAGTGTCTCAAGTGGTACATATTTAAGCCTTTGAGTATAATTTACCAAAAAAGTAAATAATATTACTTAACTAAGTCAGTTAAGAGGAAAGTAGTTCTTAAAGCAAAAAAAAAAAAAAAAAACGTACTTAAGTACATTGTTGTCGTTGTTGTTTCTTTGATTATTTATTTATTTTTTATTATTTAATTTAAATTAATTAATTGACTTAATTTAATCAACTTTATTTATATATATATTTCTCACTTCTCAGATAATAATTTTAATTTTTTTTTTGGGATAAACATAATCTCAAAAACGACAAAATGAAACCTGTGGCAGTGATGTTAGCTTTTTTTTTTGTTAAATTTAATTTTGCTACCACCAGTTTTGTTTGTTTAAAAATGTATTTGCGCGCACGACTTAGTTTAAAATGTATATATATATAGTAGATATTTGTTGTGTTTCTTTTTTTTACCGATTTACTTACTTTACTTAAGCAAATTGTTGATTTTCTTCTTCGTTCTTTAATAATAATAATAATAATAATAAATATTTGTTTATCCAAATACGATACATTTACATATCCAGATTCCAGAATAATAATAATATTTATTTTTAACATGTTTTAAGTCGTCTGTTATTATGTTTTGTCAATATTTATTAAAAAAAAAAAAAAAATTAAATTAAATAATAATAAACGAAAAAAAAAAAAACTCAAAACACACAAATAGACTAAACATTATACAGCAGAATGCAATTAAGCTTAAATGTTCAAAATACTTAAAAATTTATAACAATATAATGATGTCCTGCTTGAAATTGTTTTTATCGTTGACGAGCGCATATTGTATTGTCGTTTGGTGCAAGTGCATATAGCTTATAACTTTAAAAATGCTTTAGTAGATAAAAAAAAGCTGCGCAAACGAATTAATATTGTAATTTTGATAAATAACTTAATTTTATTAGCTAAGAACCTGCGCAAACGGATTAACATTGTAATTTTGGCAAATAATTAAATTTTAACTAACAATAAAAGCTGCCCAAACGGATTAATATTGTAATTTTGTAAAAATAACTTAATTTTTATTAACTAAGAACCTGCGCAAACGGATTAATATTGTAATTTTAGTAAATAACTTAATTTTAATAACAATAAAAGCTGCGCAAACGGATTAATATTGTAATTTTGGTCAAATAACATAATTTTAAGTAACTTAAAAAGCTGTTCGCAAACCCGATAGTAATAAAACTATTTAATCGTTGCCTTATCAAATACACAAAAAAAAATAAAATAATAATAACAACAACGAATAAGCAAACGTGCTGATCTTCCACGATAACCCCTGTTAACAGACAAAAAAAAAATATTAACAAAACCACACAGTATCAATTCTCAGCACAGCTTGGTAATCACTTCCTTGCTGTGGTCTTACTAAAAATTATTCATTAATTTTACTTAATATAAAAAATTACAAACCACAAACCATTAAACCACAAACAAACAGAAGTATTTTCCGTATATTTTTTGCTCCTTGTTCTAACACAATATAAAATTTGTAACCGACTTAATTGGTTGATTAATAATTTGTATTTCAAGTAAAATAATGTACAAAAAAAAAAAAAAAAACAACTAATAGTAGCATTAAAATGGTGGTATTGATTGGTGGCATCTAGTATTGCGGTTTTTATTAAAGAGAACAGTCAAGTGCTTACACCATTCACCTGATTAAACAATTATCACATTTTTTATTTTTTAAACATTTCATTTAAATTGATATAATAATTTATGTAGCTGATTTTTAATTAATCAAAAATTAACCCTTTTTTTTTGTTGAGATCTGAGATAATCAGATCCTTTAATATGCAATTAGTCTGTCGACACTTTAACTGATCGAAAAATTAAGTTGAATAAACGGGAAAGTCGTGAATTATCATGGTTTCCACAATACAACATATGGACAATCACAAGAATTCTTGTCTTAAGCGTTCATCACATATTAATTCATCATCAAATGTAAAAAAAATATCTTCTGTGTAACGTGTGTGTAACAAATAACTCTCGGGATAATACGTTTAGAAAAGAAAAAATGCATAGAAAACTCAACAATGTATATTTTCCACGAAAAAATTTCAAAATGTTAACTCATTTTCACCTAGAATAATATTTTATTTATTTTGTCAGGAGAACAATTTTTTTCCAGGGTATTAAAAGTAATAAAATACGATTTTTATTATCTTGTCCTTATCGTTGTCAATCCATCATCAACATGATGAACATAATAATCAAATTAACATTGTTTTTGGTCTCCCACCGTCAAATATCTATATAAATTTTAAATTGTTTTCTTTTTTACTATACTTTGTCTTACTTTATGTTTAATTTTCTATTTAAATGAAAAACGGAAATCAATCAAAAGAAAAGAAAACAAAATATTAATTATAATAATAACAATAACAATAATAATAATAAAAATTTTCCCCCCTAAAAATACAATGTAATAATTTGAAATACTAATGAAACGCCATTAAAAATGAGTTAAAAATGAATCAAATGAAGTAAAAAAAAACGCAAAACACAACTCAGAGCTGTAGTCTTCAATATTTTTTAGTGTTTTTTTTTTAGTGTTTTATCGCTCGGTGCATTCTTATCATTCGATGTGTCTTATCATTTGGTGCATTCCAAAAAAAAAAAAAGTCCCAAATAGTCCCAAAAAACATACGATTAGATACAATAATAGAAAGAGTTAATTATCTAGAAAATAATACGGAAAAACAGAAAACTATCTAAACTAAATCATCTAGAATTGTGACTTAAAATTATAATCAAAAAAATTAATAAAAATGTGTAGGTAGCAAACACATTTTATAGTCTATACGTTGTTGATATTTAGTCAAAAAAAAAAAAAGGAAATCTATTGCTTAAGTTTTTAACTATTACTTAAGAAACCACTTAAAACAAAAATGTAATAATAATTCTAGAAATTAAATTCAAAGTGAAAATATTTTAATTGGATTGATTGACTATGACTTAAATGTGGCTAAAACGATTTAAATGTGTTTGATATAACTTAAATGGGGCTGATATGACGTAAATGGGGTTGATATGACTTAAATGGGGTTGATATGACTTAAATGTGGCTAATATGGCTTAAATGTGTTTTATGGTTTAGACAGAGTTGATGGTTTAGATGGAGTTGATGGCTTAGATAGAGTTGATATGGCTTAAATGGTATTTATGACTTAGATGATTTAAATTGGTTTAATATGTCTTTGATAGGACTTTAAGTAATGTATTGTCAAGAATTTTTCGTTTATTATCAGAAATTAATAAAGTTTTTAAAGTGTACATTTGGATGGGGTAGGCCTAAATCAATTAAGAATACGTTACTGTTTGGTTTAATCTAAACTAACCTAACTAACTAACTAACTATAACTATACATTCATATATATACTCTGAGAGAAGCATCCATTACCATTTCTATTAATAAATTCCTGTAAAATCCTTTTCTGTTTTTATGTTTATCTATTTTATTTATTTATTTATTTATTTAATGTTATTTAATGTTATTTTTTATGTGCTGTTTTTATGGATGTTTTTATTTCGTCTGTTATAGTTAAAGGAAAAAAAAAAAAACAAAAGAAGTGCAGCAACAACAACAAAAACACAGTGCACATGTTTTTTATTTTCCATTTACTTTTCTTTTTCCATTTACTTTGCTTTTCTTTTGTTTTTTTTTATTATTATTATTATTATTATTAAGTCAAGTTAAGACATTTTTATTATATTTACTTAACTTAAAACGGTTGTTGTTGTTGTTGTTGACGCTCCTAAATTTCTTTTTCTTTTTGATTATTAATCAAAATCAGACAATTGAATTGTTGAAATTCTGGAATGGAAGTTTTATTTTTTTTTTTATTGGGAATTATTAGTGTAATTTTGGCAAATAATTTAATTTTTAGTAATAATAAAAGTTGCGCAAACGGATTAATAATGTAATTTTGGGCAAATAACTTTATTAGCTAAGAACCTACGCAAACGGATTGATATTGTAATTTTTGGTATAGTTTGGTCCTATAGTTTATCACTGATCTTTTTATCTAAAATAATTTCTATTATTTGTTGATGATATACAATGATTTTAATTGTTAATTATTTTTGTATTTTGTTACCATTTTGGTTTAATAATGATTTTAGTAATATGTTTATTTACTGATCTTTATACTGTTTGATCGTAGAATTATTTTATATTTTATTTGTTTTACGAAAACCTATCTGCTAATATATAAATTCTAATTATTTTATTATTATTTTTTGCTATTGTTAAATTATTTCTGCAATATATATATATTATAATTTGCCGTTTGTGAACATATTTTTTATTCATCTGGCAAACAGCCCATTTATAATATTTATATTATTATTCTTTCAGGCATACGAGCGCGCAGGTACCTAAAAAACCTAAAAGAAATAAGTAAAAATCTTTTCATTTATTTTTGGTGTGTTTTGCTTCTTTTTTTCTTCGTTTTTTTTTTTTTTTTTTTTTGGAATTCTTGTTAAAAAAGTTATTTTTTAGTTTTTCTTTTTTAAACAGAAAACTAAAAAACGAAAAAGAAGAAAAAAAGCCTAAAAATTCAGTGCATTTATAGGGCCTGCGTGCATAATACCAGGCATAGAGAGACATAAACAGCAAGAGAGTTTTGTTTGTTAGTTTTTTTTTTTGTTCATTTTATTTAAAACTAGAAAACGTATTTTTTTTGTCTTCTTCGTATTTTCATTAAGAAATAAAAATAAAAAAAAAAACACATAAAAACATAAAAGAAAGGAAAAACAACACTTTGACTTCCCTTGAGTCCCTTGAATTATTATTATTTGTATTTTGTTTTTCCATCATAAAAAGCAGCAACCGTGGTGTGTAGAGACAGCAGAGAGAACCTTTTATCTTAGAAAAAATTATTATTATTTTTGATTGCCTGACTATATGGACATTGTCTATAGGTTTTTTTTTGTTAGTCGGTTGCCTGCTTATAGCTAATGCTTTTGTTTTGTTTTTTTTTTCTAGAAGACTCTTGGTAGGATTTTTTTTCAGTTTTCTGTCCCTGAATAATATTTTTCCTAAGAAAAACAGATGACAAGGTTGATTTTTTGTTGTCTTGATCGTTATTCAACATGATCGTGTTAAGGGTTTTCCTTTCTTTTTTTGCTTTTGTTAATTTTCCTATGCGATCGTTTGCCTAGTGCAATAATTATTATAACAAGAGTAAATTTGCAAGTGTATTGTAACAATTCTGTAAATTATTCAAATATCTTATTAAATGGATACTTTTCTTAGGACTTAAGGAGAATAATTATGGTTATTAACAAAAAAATCAACTATTTCTTTTTATAGAATAAATATTCATAATTATTATTTTGTAAATATTATAGTGATCATCGGTAGTGATCATCACAGTGATCACTGTAGAATAGTTGAAAAAAACAAAAAAGAAAAAAAAGCAAAACAATTACGATAATTTTCTTTTTGTATCGTTTATGGTAACAAAACAAAAATTATATTTTTGTGATAATAAAATTGAATGATCTGAATTTTTATTTATCATGATCTCATTGTCATTCATTATCGTTTTTTTTGTCATCATTTGTAATCAATTCCTCAATTATTATTATTTAATTGGTTTAGTAACAAAAACAAAAAAACTAAACTAAACTAAATAACATTTCGAATTAATTAATTTTTTTTCTTTAATGATCACACGATCATTGTCAAACTCATTATATAACATCATTATGTTTTTTGATATTTCAGTTAGTTAGTTAGTTTTTTTTTTGTTGAATAAATCCTTGATAGAAAGACTCAATAACTCAATTAATTTAAATAGAAAAATATATACATATACACGATCGCGAAAATTATGAAATAAGAGAAAAAAAAAATAAATAATAATAATAAAACGTCGCCGCCACAGCAGCAGAAGCAGCAAATAACCAAAACAAGCAAAAAAAAAAAAAAAAAGAAAAAAAATTATGACTTAATTTCAAAGGAATTTTTAAGCCAATTTGATTAAAAAATAAATAAAATAAAACCAAAATTCTCCAACATTTCGTTTCTGTAATTGAATTAACATCAATAAAAAAAAATTTAAAGAAAAAAAAAACAAATGACGAAACAAAACAAGAAATAAAAATTTTTTTTAATAAAATAAATACTACACGACGATCACCAGTCATGTACTCTAGTATTTTTTTAAAAAAATTACAAATTATAAATCAATTTAGTATTTAGTTTATTTACTATTTTCTATTCTCGATAATTATACTGAAAATTAATGATCATTATGTCACACATATTAAGTATACGATCGTTTGGAGTTTTTAATACTGTTCACCATAGTGTAAAACAATCATAATATTGTCAATAATCATTGCTAATAGTTTTTAGCATAAGTTTCATTATTATTCTTTACTGATCTTTAGTAGTTTTGGCCATGCTCCTGTAATGTGTCTTGATCTTGTAATCACTTTCGTATTTTACGGACTTTAAGACGCGGCAATTTTTTACAGAGAATAAACACCATTTTTGCGTGCACGTAATATTATATACTTTTTACAATAATTTTTGCTCTAACAATTGTCTTATAAATTTGAGACGCGTCTTATCATCCGCTTCGTTCTTATAGTCCTTTAAAATACGGTAATCATTCTGATGATCATTATTATCTAAAGATCATAGTACAACAAATTTTCTTTAATTTTATTTTTTGTCAAAAAAATACCTACTGACTACAAATCTGTTTGGAGAAAAATTAATAAAATAAATTTATTTATTTTTTATATATTTGTATTTTGTTTTTATTGCTTTCGACTCGCACTAATCAAAATACTAATGCTAGTCCCCCCATAAACACACACACACACACACACACTAATACTTTAATTCTAATAATACAATTTTCTTTATTTTCTCTAATTCTGGCATTGATATGTACCACGATCAACGGTGGAATAACAATGCGACGACAACAACATAACAAAACATTCAGTTTTTGATTTTTTAACTTTTAATTACATTTTTTTTTATTAGCATTAAAATTATTAAGTCGATGAGCGTGATCATCATCATCATCATCATCATGATCGTCTCTCTAGTCGAAATATGTTTTTATTATTATTATTATTTTTTTAGTAAAAAAAAAACTAAATTAAATCAAATGTAGTAGTGGTGGCGGCTGGCGGTAGGCACGCCAGGGGCTATGATGATTTCTTTTGTTTTTATTGATTAATTAAAAAGGTTTTTTTTTTATTGAAATCAAGCAATCCAGCCACCATTACCGTAAAAGCGACAACAGTAAATCGCTGGTGTTGTTTTTTTCTGGATGCTGCATTAAATAAATAATTAAGTTACCAGTCAGTTTTTTGTTTTTTTAGTATTACACGTGGCAATGTGACTTAAAAGAAACAAAACATTTGTTTTTTTGGTTTTACCTTTTCTATGATTACTTTATTATTAATGTCTTGTTTATAATGATCGCTAGAAAATTAAAAAAAAAAAAAAAAACTTTTATTATGTTTAAAAGTTGTTGCCTGTAGCTGTGGTTTGTAGTGTGATCGCATAATAACCATAGCATAATAATCTCGATAGATCGTTCTTAAGTCTAATATAAAATTTACGGGTGATTTTGTTCTGTTTTTGCACAATTTAAAAGCTTAAAATAAAAAGTTTGATATTCTTTTGTATTAAAGGGAATTTAAAATAAACGATCAAAACGATAAAAACTAGTTCTAGTCGTTCTGTCGTTTACCATTAGTCGACGAATCGACTTATTACTCTAGTAATCCGTAGATCGTGTGTTAATATGTTAATTAATGATAACAGGTGGTAGATATTATCACATTTAAATATAGATTTAATAATATTTCTATTAAAGTAAGTTACACATGCGCATAGTATTTGATAAACAAAAAATAATAAATAAATACTAGTTTAGCTAAATAAATTTAATATATTTATTTATGATTAAGTGTATTCACAAGTATCAATGTAAAAACAAAAAAACAAATAAATTATTTTCTTACATTTGTTGTATGTAATGCGCACGCGTAATATACTTATTCGTTATGTGCGCAAGACAACAAAAAAAAAAAACCTCAATCAAAGCATAATTTTTATGCTGCCTTCTTTTTTTTTTTTGTTGTTTTTCATTTTGCTTTTCTTGAATTAAAACATAAAAAAAAAACATTTTTTAAAATTGATTGAGTTATTAAAATTATAAGAAAAATAAATGAATACACAGAGAGTGTGTGTGTGTGTGAGAAACAGAGAGAGAACAAAAAATAAATCTCTTATATATATGGCTTAAGTTCCACACCCTGTATTCCTTTATCCTACTCCTCCTTCTACTACTTCTACTTTAATATCTTATTTCTTGTTGTTTGCTCTTGTTTTTTACTCTGCGCAAGCGTCTTTTACTTAAATATTTTTTATTGTTCTTTTGCTATGCTTTTTCCGTTGCTGCCGTTACTGTTTTTGCTGCTATAAAATAATAATAATAATATAATGATCAATGTTACATTTGGCCTTTTTATCCAGAGAATAATTTTACCATATTTTAATCCAATTTTTTCACTTTAATTGTATGTTTAACGGTTTTTGTTTTTAAATTTTTGTTTTGTCAAGAAAATAAATTAAAAACACCATATTCTTGGGGTATGCACGTGCACACCTTCAATCAAAAGTTTATGTAAATTATTTAATATATAAAGATCAGTACTATATTAATGATCTTAATACTGTTTTATTTATTTTTTGCTATTACAGTCCAACTCTTCTATAACGCAGTATTTTTATAACGCGATTTCCATATAATGTCCGAAATGAAAATTATTGGACTGTTTTCCAATTAACGTGATGTGATCACCATTGTTCATCATCATTGGTTTTTGCACAATAACTTTTCACCAATTTAAATGACATTTTCTGAGAGTTACCTGTATTAAACGTGTTGTTTTTATTACGATCGTTTTTCATATAACGTTGGAAAAAGTGATTTTTATATATATATTTTTTTTTTTGATTTGTTTTATCTCTATGTTTTCTCATAACGCGATATTCATAAAATACATCGTGCTTCTTATAACACGGTTTAAACCAATCGTGTTAAGCGAGAGTTGACTGTAATTTATTCATAACTTATTGTAGTGGTATTATTATTATTATTATTATTGTATACTGTTACTGTTATACTGTTACCACTATTACTGGATTTAACATCATAATAATCAAATCGAAAAAGTTAAAGTTCTTTAATTACAATAAAAAAGAATAACTAAAATACAAGAAATACATGGAACGTTAAAGTTTTTGATGCGGCTTTATATTTAGGTAATTTATTTTACCTTCCTTTTTTTTTTTTTGTTTTTTTTTCTTAACAACAAAATCAGGTTTAAAAATGTTGTTTTTTTTTTTTTTTAATTTATTTGTCAAGATCAGATCAGACACAGACATAGAAAATACAGAAAATAAAGAAACAAATAAATAAACAATGTATTTTATAGAATTAGAAGAAATATTTTTAATAGTATTACAGTTAAAACGCTTTCTATAACACGATAAGTTTTTTATTACCCGTGTTATCCGAATGCTTCATATGATCTTCTACAGCTTCAATAACATTAAAATTCAAAAAGTTAAATAATTATTTAAATTTATAACATCGAATAAGGCCACGTGTACAGTATAGACTTTTTTCGGTAGAGTTTATAGTATAGAGTGTAGACTATAAGCGAGTCTTTACCACGGATTTAGAGATTATTTTAAGTAGCTCTACGATGTGATCTACAGACAGTATACACTGCAGACACATTTTTCTATGGAGAGTGCACAGCTTCGACCATCAATTTTCGCTTGTCGCATTTTTCATTGCAATAATTTCCATTTTTTGCACCAATTTTCGTTTGAAGCATCTTTTGGTCGTTGCTAATCGATGAAACTATAGAGTGTCTGTAGAACGCTAAAGGTTGTATACACAATACTCTGATTTTTCTCTAGCACCACGCAAAAAAACCTCTATAGTGTAAATGCAGCCTAAAAGTTGCACATAGATAAATTTTTGCATGTCATTTAAGTTGTTTTAAAGTTTTTGTTAAAACAAACACCACGTTATAAAGGTGATTGCGTTGCGTTAATTGGAAAACCAGTCAAAATTTTCACTCACTTTACGTTATATGGAAATCGTATTATATAAAATATACCGTGTTATAGGAGAGTTGACTGTACTGCGTTTGCGCAAGCAGCTTAATTTTAAAAAAACAGAACAAAACAACAAACCGATCAACAACCATTTCATTTCTTAATGATCGTTATTTTTTTATTTTTTTTTTTGTTGCTTTTCTTATCTTTGATTGTTTTTTTTTTAATGCATTTAATGGAATTAAATATATATATATATTTTAAATTAACTCTCGCTAGAGTATACATTGTAATATAATTTTGTTGATCAAGATCATGTGTGTATCTTCCCCATCCATTAGAAATTACACACTTGATAGTCGAGGTAGTAGGAGAAGATATATTTCAGGTCTATAAATACCTTTAAAAGCAAACATTAATCATGAATAAATGCAAATTATTAATTAGATATTAATAATTTATTTTATTTTTCTATTATTATAATTGTATTTTGGTGATCAGTGATCGTCTGTTATTCGTACCAGTCAATGTGTTTTGTGTAATCAGTGCAACATTGCACGCACTTGATTAACACGTTTTTAAGTCACTTTAATTATGTTAAAGAAATAAGAAAACCGAAAATAAAATGAAATAAAAATCAAAGCGAAAAAAAGAGAAGAAAAAAACGTTAAAAGATTGTAATTTCTCAATTACAAGAAGCGAATATAGAAGCAGAATATTGGATTCAGAAAGTACAAAGACAAAGAAGATTTGGTTTGTTTTCTAAAAAAATTAAAAAGAAGATGATGAAAATGTAGAATCAAGAGAACAAGAAGAAGAAGAAGAAAAAAATAATAATAAGAAACAAGCAACCAAAGAAGAAACATAAGAAAAAGTATATATAGTCTTAAATGTCTTAATTAAGTCGCTTAATAATGTCTTAATAATAATAAAAAAATAAATAAATAAATAAAGGAAGAGACAGTGAGAGAGAGAATTATAAGAGGTAGAGAAAAAAAGTATTAATAAATAAAAAAGATACCAAAGATGAGAAAAAAATTAGCAATAGCAAAAGCAAAATAATAATAATAATAATAATAATAATAATAACATTGCGCATGAGTAATTTACTTATGTAATTAAAATAAAAGTAAAAAAAAAAAACCGAAAAATCTTATAGCACTTTACCGTTAATTTGTTAATATTTATTTTTGCCACCGTAAACACTTTTTATTTTCGGTTTCATTTTTGAACGTTACAAGTGGTTATTGACACTTTATGTTTGTTTTAAGTCAAAAAATTTTAAAACAATTTTTGTTTTTTACGAATTTAAGTCAATTAGTCATGAATAGTTTATGTAGAAATTTTTTCCTAAAAATTATTTTTCTAAATTTAATTTTATTTTTATTTAAACTTAAGCAAACGACGGCACGGCTACCGTTTTAATATATATATTTTTTATTTATTTAAATAATCCATATTTTTTTTTTTTTTTTTTTGCAAAGAAACACACCTGTGCCGCTACAACTTAATTGATTTGTTTTGATGTGAAAATATTTTATAAATAAAACAGAAAAAAAAAAAAAATACATTGAGATATTTATGCGTGCGCAGATTAAGTTGTTTTCATTTATTTTCATTTTCATTTTCAAGCTTATATTGAAATATGATTTTTTTTTTATATATATATATATTTTTGGGGAACAGGAATTTTGCTTCGTTTTTTACGATAAGAAGAAGCAAAAAAAAAAATAAAGAATTTTCGTGTCGTTTGTTATTAGTGCGCAATCGCAAATTACTTAATTTTTTATTTGTCTACTACTACTACCATTTCAACGGTGGTAGATAATAATTAACCGGTTACTTATAGTTATGCTAAAGAAAAAGATAAAAAAGAAGAAAAATTTTAGGTAAAAAAGAAAAGAAGAAATTCTTTAGCATAATGTGTCTTGATTATAAAATTACGCTACAACAATACGACAAACCACAGCTACAGCTATTACCATATAAAAGTTGAAATTACATTGGCGTTATAATGACATGACTGTGGCTGCCACAAATGTAAAAAATTTTGAATTTGAAGGCGGCTAATCGTAAAAAAATAAATAGAACCCCGTCAACTATTTGTTTAATTATTGCGCAACTTTGTACGCACAATTATAACTGGGTCCGCGTGGTACTTTGATTGTCGATAGCTATTTTTGTGATTTATGGTGTTTGTAGCGTTATTTTTTATTCTGTAAACACTTAACTGACGAAATACTACTAACTAGCACCTAGTTCATTTATCAAAAAGAATATCGAACCTTTAATGCTGTGTGAAAATCAATTTTTTTGCGATTTTGTTTTACTTTGATTTTAAATTAACATTAATACGTATTAATTTTAAATTTTAACTGATTTTATACACGTGTTACGATATATATTTTATTTATTTTTTTTTTTGCAATTTTATATATTCAAATTAGTATTTTTATAATGATTAAAATAATATATTAATGTTTAAATAAACATATTAGAATTATATATTCTCGTTAATTTGTTTTGTCGTTTATTTTATTTTATTTAATTTTTTAAACAACAACGGATAGACCAGACAAACATACATAATAAACGGACAGACAAACATACATTAAGATAATAAATAAAGAAAAGAAATTGAAAAAAATAAATAAAATTCTTCTTATAAACATGACTTAGCTTAAGTCTAACGAAAGAACGAAATATAAAAATTAAAAACGAAAACACGACGACGACAACAACGATGTTGATGATGATGATGATGAAGAAAAAACAGAAAAATTAATATAACAAAGACGTTGAATAAGGTGAATAA
This sequence comes from Ptychoptera contaminata, assembly GCA_963942525.1. Classification (NCBI taxonomy): domain Eukaryota; kingdom Metazoa; phylum Arthropoda; class Insecta; order Diptera; family Ptychopteridae; genus Ptychoptera; species Ptychoptera contaminata. The sequence goes on along the minus strand of OZ012640.1, from coordinate 3,603,178 downwards.
AGAATGTAAAAACAAAAAAAAAAAAAAGGCCTGAGGATTAACAGGCAAAGCAAAGTGAAAAAAGAAGAAAAATAAGTAGTTGTTTTAGTCCCTTAGTTGTGTCTCTCCCATTTATTCTCTTTATTTATTTGCATAATGTAATTGCTAAATTGCTTACTTTGTTGAAGAAGAATAAAAGCAGACAGACAGACAGACAGACAGATACACAGTATACTAAACACACATATATACAGAAAAAGGCAGACAAGACAAGACATATATATATATGTGACTTAACTTTAAGTCAAAAAAAATTTTTTATAATTGACTTAAATATTATGTTTTTCTTGTGTTTATAATTTTTTTTTTTTTGCTTTTTCCACCTTCGTTCGACATTACAAATGATTTTCTTACTTTTTTTTTTATTTTATTTTTTGATGACTTAATTTTGCACTGAGAAAAAGTTTTTAAGTCTTATTATATTTACTTAAATTATTTTAATTCGACAGTTTAATACGAACAAGTGTTTTTTTTTTGTTTTGGCGTAGGGATAGTGAAAAATCTCACCAAAAGAGGTGCAGAGTAGTGTATACACACTTTAGAACTCTACACGATACTCTAGGCGAGAGTTCTATCACCTTAAAAAAAAACTCTATGTTTTATCGTGTACTGTAGAGCTCTGTAATGGCTCTACATTCTATCAAACATAACTTATAGAGGATTTTTTTTTGTCTGGATCTAGTTTATCAAAGAAATTATTTTATATCTGTATTAAGTTTTAATTTTAGCATATAATTGATTGCATTATTCGAATCTTTCAGTGATTTATGAAACGTTTCAAGTCCACTCAAGTACATCAATCGACTAGTGAATTATCATTTGTTTTGTTATTCGATTTATTCGATTTTCCATTGTTTCATCGATTACCAACCACAAAAAGATGCTTCAAACGAAAATCGGTGCAAAAAATGGAAATTAATGCAATGAGAAATGCGACTAGCGAAAATTGATTGCCGAAGCATTGCACTCTACCATACGATTCTACAATTGAGAAAAATGTGTCTTAAGTGTATACTGTCTGTAGATCACATCGTAGAGCTACTTAATATAATCTCTAAATCAGTGGTAAAGACTCGCTTATAGTCTACACTCTACGCTATAAACTCAACCGAAAAAACACTATTGTGTACACGTGGCCTTAAGCCTGTTTAAAAATTTTTCTAATTTCTTAGTCGTTAATCGATGGTAAAATTGAGTCGTTATTGATGAATCTCTGATGATGCTGTTGCTGTTCCCGTTGCCCGAACAATTTGTTACAGAAAAACAAAAAAAAAAAAAAATTTTTGTTATTGTTGTTTAAAAAAGAATCATATCAAAGTGAAAATACAAACAAAGAAATAATAATAAGAATAAGAATAAGCAGAAAAAAAACCAACGAATACGAAGACTCTAAGTCAATGTTAAAGTTAATGTTAAAGAATAAGAAAAAAAAAAAGAAAGAAATTTAATAAAGATAGAAATGGTTTTTCGTTGTTTTTCGTTGTTGTTCTTGTTTTTTAACATTTTTCTTCTTTTTTTTTTTTGATTTGATTTCATTTGATTGTATGGTTGTTGTGGTTCGTTAGATTATTTTTGGTTGCACTGTTTAAAAAAAAAAAAAAAAAAAAAGGTAACATAAATAATTATTATAAACCGGATTATTATTATTATTATTATTTACTACATATGTATACTTCTTATATGATTATTATATATATATATTAAAAATTTAGTAAGTTATCGTCTCTAAGCCTAAAGGTCTCTTCTAAATGCGTAGAAATACTTTACTTTGTTTGATGAAGAAAACAACAAGAATAAGAATAAGAAACTAGTTGTTTTTGTTGTTGTTGTTGTTGTTGTTGTTGTTGAGGAGGTGAAGTGGTAACAATAAAGAGGTAAAAATAAATAAATAAAAAACTAAAATTACATACAAAGAAATTGTATAATAGAATAGAGGAAACAGAAGAAATAATAAATTTTCTTTTATAACATGGAAAATGAACATTATTATTATCCTATACCCACACAAACTGATCATATTATTATTATTATTATTATTATTATTATTATTATTATTATTATTGATAATAATTATGCTAGAAAAATAATAAAACAGTGTAGACATTTTGGATTAAAATATTTCTAAGTCGCGTTTAAAACAGAAAAAATTCCAAAGAAATAATTCAATAGATGATGTGATGAAAACAATCAAACACTGTAGAATCAGTCTCATTTATTGCTGAACCCTTATATTAATATAAATTTAAGTTTTCTTTTATATTGTTGTTTTATACGAATTTCTATATAAACTACGACGGTCCCCATAACTAAGTAATATTCTACTCTTTAATTTATTCTCAGGATCAGCCTCATTTATGGCTTAATCCCTGAATTGATAAAAATTTAAGTTAACATTTATATTGTTGTTTTATACAAATTTCTACATAAACTACGATCCCCATAACTAAGTGATATTCTACACTTCAGTTACTCTTTTGTTATTAATATATATATATATATATTTCTTAATTAAAATCAAACAAAAGAAATGAAAAGAAATATGTTTTTTTTTACAATTTAATCAGCTAGGCACACTGCAATTAACATATATATATATATATATATATTTAAAATAAGAAATGAAATGTAAAGAAAAGAAAAAAACATGTATCTGCGCATGTACAAAACACTTATACAGCGACGATCATAATGGTCGAGAATAGAGACATTAAGCTGCGCACGCCGTTTTTATGTTTGTTCTTAATTTATTAATTTATTATTATTATTATTATTATTTATTTTATTTTTGTTGAAAATTTCAATTCACAATGAAACACACAATGGATTTGGAGACGGCAAAGGAGCAGTTAAAACGCAGAATAAGAAAAAAAAAAAAAAACGTAGAAGAAGCGAAAAAAATAAAAAAAAGTCATAAAAAAAAAAAAAAAGAAAAAATGTCTCCATTTGGGGAAGGAGGAAGAATGAAATAAATAATAAAAGAAAAAAATTTTAAATTATGTTGATTGAGTTGTTTGCCGTTGCTCGCTGTGGTGTAGTTTTTCTTTTTTTTTATTATTTTATTTATTTATTTCATGACTCCGACAGTGAATTTTTTCTTTTTTTTTTTTATTTTAATTATGTTTAACGTATGCGTCTGCGTAAACTTCTTAAACAAATATATAAAATTGAAATTTTACTTGAAATTAAACTGACACTGTTAATAATACTTAGTGCCATGATGATAATAATATTATTTTTCGTTATTAATTCTGATTATTGTAGGAATTAGCAGAATAAATAAATGCATTTGTAGAGTAAAGTATTTTTGCACAATTCGTACAAAGTCACTTTGTACCACTCAAGAACAACAGACTTTATTACCTGATTATTGCCTGAGTTTTATATTTTTTCTTTTCTTTTTTTCGCTTATATTTCAATTAACTCTGAAGAGACATAGAGATATATAATTTAAATGATCAGTTCTTGAACTTTAAGTAGCATATACATGCGCAGTAAAATTTAAATTTTATATTTTTGTTGTCAGTCTTTTGCTGCTGTTGCTTCTGATAATATAGACTAACTACTCGTACTTTTTTAATATTACCGATGTTGATACTATGCCACCTTCTATTCTCAAATTAAACTATTTTAAAATTAATAGATAAATAAAGAACAACGATGATCAATTCATGATACACTATTTTACCTGAAATTCTTCTTAAAAATTCTTTTATATTTAATTAACTTTATGGATGCGATAGATAATTTTAGCATAATTATAATAATATATCAAGCGGTGACGATGGGCTGTTTTTGCTAGAAACTCGCACAACATAAAAGTTTAAAATAAAAAGTTTGATATTCGTTTGTCTTAAAGGGAATTTAAAAAATGATAAAAACGATAAAAACCAATTCTAGAAACCACTTTGACGTTTATCCATTTGTCGACAAATCGACTAGGAGAGCTAATAGCCCATAGATCATCATTTCCTTATAGAAAATAATTTAATTTTCCCCTAATAATCACAAAATGAGTATTCATTTGTTAGAAATTAAAATTTTCCTTTTAGCAGGGTATACAGCTAATTAGAAAATTAAAAATGTTTTACTATATCTTTCCGCCACCCTGTCATCACCCCATTTGTTAAAATACAAATAAAGTTGTTAAACATAAGGATGCTTGAAAGAAGTGCTAGCATCCAATAGTAACAGGATAATAAAAGAAAATCATGAAAAACATATAGAAAATGTATAAGAAAAATTAATTTTAAAAATAAAGCTGCGCACGCATATAATTTTCTTGTATTTTTTAGGACATTTTTTTCCAATACGTTTTTTGTATAAATTTTTCATTTTTCTATATAATAACGATGATATTCTAAGGTAATCGCAAAATTACATCCTCTAAAGTAATACCTCTAACTGTACCATGTTTTTTTTTTCAAAAATTGCTCAGAAAAATACTATTAATAAGAGTTTTGTATTTTAAAAGTTTTAACGGATATGTTCCGATCATGTTCTTCTACAATAAAAAATTCAATTATAATTTGTGTAAACACTGTGTTAATCGTACCCGTGGTATACGGGTAGATATGTTTCGTAGAAATTCACGTAAAAAAAAATAGCCAATATGTATATAAACCAACAACTAGATTTGTAAATATATAACTTGAGTGTAATTCGCGTAAAAAAACAATTATCACGTAAATCAGGTATTGTGAATATATTAAAAGATATTCGTAAATCAATTTAATTATCACCATTTATATTAATTGTAATAAAATATAAATATTTTTTTTAATTAATTAATATTAATTTATTTTTTATAATGAATCTACATTGGATATAGTATTTCCTAAATAAATTAAATTAATCACATTTTATTGTCGTATTGCATAGAAATTATATATTTAAATTTACATAAATAGAATAGAAAAAATATTTTTAATTTATCATTTGACCATAAAAATTAGTAATAATAATAAAATAATTAATTAATTATTTATTTATCTTTATTTAGTTTAACAAATGGTAACAGTTTTACTGAATTACAATTTTTAAGTGCTGCTGCATCTAGACGTGTTGCTGCAGTTGCGGCAGCAGCAGCAGCAGCAGCAGCGGCAGCGGCAGCTTCATCATCAACATCGACACAAACAAATACAAATTCTGGTATAACAATGGATGGTGGACGTAATAATGGTGGCGGTGGTGGTGTTAATGTTGTTACAGGACCACCGCCATCACATTCATCTGTTGAATTTCATCCCGCCTATAGAATTCCAACGTATATGGAACATTTATATTCATTACAACATGCTGGTAGTCCTGCTGCATCACTTCATGGTAAGTTTAATTGTGAAAAATAATTTTTTTTTTTTGGTTTTGTTTTAATATGAGGGTGATATCCGGCGGATAAGTGGTTCTTATTTCCTGTCGTTTTTTTTTCTATAAATATTATTTTTTGTTCTCTCTGTACAGGTTTAGCATTAAGTTCAGAGTATTTGGGTGCCACTACAAGAGGACCACTGCCACCAGAATTCAATCATCCGACACCTAGCTCATTAGCGAGTACAGACTTTCATTTTAGCATTGATGGTGGTGGTACAAATTCGTCACGTTTAAATAGTCCAAGAGGTGTTGGTGGGGTTGGTGCAACCGGTAATATACGTTCAAGTATAAGTAGGAAGCGTGCCCTATCCTCATCCCCGTACTCTGATTCATTTGATATTAATTCAATGATAAGATTCTCACCGAATTCCTTGGCATCAATTGTTAATGGTTCACGTAGTAGCAGTGCCAGCGGTTCATATGGTCATCTCTCAGCTGGCACAATGAGTCCTGGTCTCGGTATGCATACTGGTGTTGTTGCACCCCATCATTTGCAACAATTACAGGCACATTTACTACGTACCGCTGGCGGTTTACTGCATCCATTACAGTCACATCATTCGCCCACCGGAAGTATGTTCTCATTGTCACATCATGCGGCTGCCCTACATGCCGCTCACTCATTATCTAAACCGACACTGGTAAGTACTTAATTTTATTTTTATTTTTTGTGTTGTTGTTTTTTTTGGCTCTAGTTCTTACTATCTTGACGTTTTTTCATTGATAATCCCAGCACAAGGAGGATTTATCCATCAGCAAGTTAACAGCGTCCCAGCAAGCACACGAGGTGACAACAACCAGTGCCGCCAAAGTGATAACGCCTCTATCCACCGGTAATAAAATAAAATTCAATCATGGGACATCAGTAGTACGTCAAGTGGAGGCAGACAGTGCGTCCAGTAATAATCATAATAATAATAATAGTGGTAACACATTGAACAGTAAAAAGTGCAAAATAAAACAGGAGGTGACCCATCTTAAGCAGCCGTCTGTTAATTGTTGTCTTCCGCAGCAACAATTAACCCCAAATGATATACAAAGTACTGCCGATACAACAGATCTGCTTAAAGATGAACCAGATGGTGATTTTATTGAAACAAATTGTCATTGGCGTGATTGTCTAATGGAGTTCCAAACACAGGAGGAACTAGTGAAGCACATCAACAATGATCATATTCATGCGAACAAGAAGTCATTTGTATGCAGGTGGGAAGAGTGTTCACGTGATGAAAAACCATTTAAAGCACAATATATGCTTGTTGTTCACATGCGTCGGCACACCGGTGAAAAACCACATAAATGCACAGTTAGTATTTAGTTCACCTCATTAGAAGCACTCTGTAGTTTATTTTGTTTGTCGTTTCTTTATAATTATATTTGTTGAATTTTGTTTTATTTGCTAACTTCCTGCTCCCCCATTTCATAAATGATTACCTAATCTAGCAATTTTATTTTATTTTTCCATTTTTTTAAATTTATTTAACATTTTTCTCCTTGTTTTTTGTATAGTTTGAGGGCTGTTGCAAGGCGTACTCTCGCCTAGAAAATCTAAAAACGCATCTACGATCGCATACTGGTGAGAAGCCATACACTTGTGAGTATCCCGGTTGCAGCAAGGCATTTAGTAATGCCTCGGATCGTGCCAAACATCAAAATAGGACCCACAGTAATGAGGTTTGTAGTTTATTTTCGTTTTTTTTTTATTTAATTTATGCCTTGAGGTTTCCGATTGTATACATTTTCCGTTCCCATTTCAATTTCGATTAGAAACCTTATGTGTGTAAGGCGCCTGGATGCACAAAACGTTATACGGACCCTAGTTCATTGCGGAAGCACGTGAAAACGGTTCACGGTGCTGAATTTTATGCAAATAAAAAGCATAAGGGAACCAATCATAATAATGGCGGTGGCAGCAGTTCAGCAGAGGATTCTGTCGGTGGTGCTGCCCTTCATCATGCAATTGATTCCAGTCCACGTAGCGAAGATATGCACAGTGGCAAAACGACGAGCCTTTCGTCGCCAAGTATTAAATCCGAATCGGATGCAAATTCTCCAGCTAGCCAGCCACCAATTAACAGTCCCACCGGAATGTCCCAACTCTCGAATAATCTAAATACATTAGTGCAGGGCATGCATGATGACTACGATTATATGATGACCACAATGCGTGCGACACCACTTCTCAGCCAGATGAGTGATGGGCACCAGACGCAAGGACAACAATTGATAACGACAAGTATATCAGCTATCGATGATCCAGCATGGCCGTACGAAGATGAAGATCTTGAGGTAAGCAATTATCCACTAGTTTTCCGTAAAATTCTTACTATTTTTTTGTTGCATTTAGCTGACTTTATTCTATATGTTTTTCCATTTTATTTTTTCAAAAAGATTGCTGACTTACCGGTTGTACTACGTGCAATGGTCGGCACAATTGGTGGTGTTGGTAATGGTGGCGGAGGAGTTGGTGGTGGAGGAGGCGGTGGCGGCGGAGGTGGTGGAGGTTCCACAGCAACCGCAACAATTGAGAGAAATCGGAATCGTTTCAAGCATCGTCTACAAACGAAACTTATCACGCCACTGTCCAATATTCCGGAAATAAACAGTCAGAATGTAAGTCTGACGAACAGCAGAACTCTGGGCATCGGTGAATTGAATCGTCGCATCACCGATCTGAAAATGGAGTCAACAACTGACTTCCGTCATTCTCACATTCTCCCGCCCCCTAATTCAAATAGTAATGGTGCCGGCACGTTAACAACCCCATTACGGCGTGACAGTAATAACTCAACCGCCAGCAGTTATTATTGTAGCATGCGTTCGGCTGATATAAGTAGCAGTAGACGCAGCAGCCAGAACTCCCAATTATCCTCCATGTCGACAATGAAACCGAATTACTACACGCCGTCGTCTTTTTATGATCCGATATCGCCTGGCAGCTCGAGACGATCTAGTCAGATGTCAATGGCAAACGGTGGCGCAAGTATTGGGGGTCTAAATAGTTCGAATGTCGGTGGTCACAGTTTACCACCACCTCCATCATCACATTTAATTGCGTCCCACCTGCAACGACTACAGCAGCAGGAACAGAAAAATCAACAATTTCAGACTCATCAGCATCACCAACATCATCAGCAACAGTTGTCATCACAGCATCAGCTCCACAATTTAAATGCAATGGCATCACGTTACTCTGTTCCGAATGCCATATGTCTGCCGAACGCAATGTCATCACATTTGCAACAAAATTCACTACTATCATCTGTTGATAGACGTATGTCGGAGCCAATAACACAAAATGAACTCCAAAGGACACGATCGGCCACCCCATCGAATACATTAAAGAATTCCTCACAAAAAATACTTTCAACATCGATACTAAGTGATCATCATCCAAATGAGGAAGTTATTCTTGATGAGGTTGGCGAAGGTGAAATGGTTGAAAATAAATTGGTGATACCCGATGAAATGCTTCAATATTTAAATCAGGTCGCCGATTGTGGTCCATCACCACAAAATCAACAAGAATTTAGTAATAATAATAATAATAATAATAATGGTAATGGAACAGAGACACCCAATAATAATAATAATAATAATTGGCAAAACTCTAATCAAGGTTCCTCGATCTATAATGTGTCAGCGACAAATAATGAAAAAACATATTTTTCACAAAATATTTATAATACAATAGCTGGTGGTAATTATGATCAATCACAATCACAACAACAGCAACAACAACAATTATTACAAAATAATTATCAAAATATATCACAAGGAGGTGTACCGCCAACATCAGCAACACCAACAGTATCAACACAGTCTCAGCATTTAAATAATTATAATTTACATTTGGATTATGTATGGGCAAATGATTTTTTACATCATCAACAACAACAGCAGAATCTACAACAGAATCCACAACAGCATCCGCAACATCAAATGATTCAACAACAAACAGCACAACAACAGCAACAGCAGCATCAACTTTTGCATCGTCATCATCATCATCATATTCAACAGCAACAGCAGCAACAACAGCACCAGCATTCACATTTATTACCAACAAATACATCAATTATTTGTATACAAATACCTGGTTACTTTCATCGAACACAATTAAGTGCACAAAATTGTTGTGCATTAATTAGTAATAATAATAATAATAATAATAATGGTAAAACGGTACAATATAATCAAAATAATGGTGATGGTGAGATACAATGTCGTGATATAAGCCAATCACAAATGTCACCGGCAATAACGAGTACAACGACCGCAACTTCAACGCCAACGACAACAACGGCATTAACAACGGCAACAACATCAACAACAACACGTAATCAAAACTGCAATGATACGCCCGGAACTACAATAAATCAACAATATCTACAGAATCAACAAAATTCAAATTCTCATAATCAACAGCAGCATCAGCAGCATCAACAGCAGCAGCAACAGCAGCAATCATCTTTGCAACAACAACCGATTATCGCTCCTACAACAGAAGAATATCCAGATGATAGTAATAATACTGGTACAACAAATGATATAACACACAGTGGTATGCGACAAGATACATATCAACGTACACTTGAATATGTACAAAATTGTCAAACATGGGTAGAAAATACAACATCAGATCTGGTAACAAGTAGTACACATCCATCTAGTAATATGATTATAAATGATATGACAACATCATTAAATTCATTAATGGAGGAAAATCGTTTTCTACAAATGATGCAATAAATATTTGGCCACCCACATGAGGACTGAATGAGGTGGGATTTATATAAAATTAAAACAGAAAATAAAAAAAATTCTAATAATTAATAATAATAATTAATAAAAATTCCCTATTTGTCGTACAAACACACCAGCACCCCCCCCCCCCCCCTACGTTTAATTGAATTTTCATTTTTAAATTAAGTTTTTTTAAAACAAAAAAAAAATATGTTAATTAATAAATTAATTAATAATTGTGATTGTCTTTGATTAATAATAAAATGGTGGACATTAATGCTTCCAATGTGTTTGGAGCAAATAAATGTTTTTTGAAGACTAAAACGACTTAACGGCAAGCACACTCAATTTAAGTATATTTTGTTGTCGGATGATACGACGGGATACATTCTTTATTGTTTTTGCCGGGGGGATTTATTTCAATTTAACGCCTTGTCGACGATATACCGGGGAAGAACGTAAATTTTTTTTATCTATTATTGCTAATTATTATTATTTTTTTTTTTTTTTTTGGAAATTTTAGTGAAATTAATTATTTTTTTTTGCAATTATATTTTAAATAAGTTTTTAGTTTAGTTTGTTTTTTTTTTTTCTTGATGTCATGGCGCAAGCGCCAAAAAAAAACAAAAGAAAATTAAAGACCCGTTGGTTAAGTGTTTAATAACATAAAAGAGAAAAATTTATCTAATTTTCTTCATTTTCTGTTTTCATTTTCTTGTACTTTCTCTGTCACTGCTCTCAATTTTTAATTTTTTCATTGCATGTACTGAATTTTTACTCTTACTTTTACTCTGTCTTTATTTCTCTCTTATTAATTTAGTTTTTTTTTTTATATTAAAATAATAATAATAATAATAATAATAAGTGTACTTATTGTTTAAGTGGAGCAAAGAAAAGAAAAAAAAAAAGAAGAAAATGAAAGAAAACTAAAGAAAATACACCAACACCACCGTGTCATTAACATCACCAAAACCACCATCAACACCATCATCATTATCATTTTTTTTTTCATTTTTCTTCATTTTTCTTCATTTTTTTTTTGTCTCAAATTCAAAACTTAAAAATGTAAATTTACAATTTAAGAAAAAAAAAACTTTAATTAATTAATTAAAATTAATATTAAACAAAAAAAAAACATTTATTTTATTGTCTTTAATAATCAATTTGTGGAGAAAAATAAAGAATTTATTTCTTATAAAGTGGGTTCGTCACTTATTTTCTTAATACAGAAAAAAATGTTTTCAAGTCTTTTGTTTAATGAAATGTGTGACTTCACTATAAACGGTTAGTTTCTTAGCTTTTTAATCAAATACACATTATTTTATAGTAATGTGTACTGTATTCTAGCTAAGATCACATTCTTATTTGTGAATAGTTGAAAAAATTAACCATAGGTACCATCAGTTCAACGTCTTAAGACAATTAATGTTATAATAGTCAATATAGGGTAATATAATAACATCTGGTAATACTATATCGTTATAACATAAAAAAAAAAGAACTTTTCTTATAATAGAAAATCCACTTGCTGCTGACGCCATATTCTAGTGTTATATTAGAAGCCATTAAGTGAACCATTATGTTTATTTTTATTATTTTCATTTAGTTTTTAAATCTTTACGTTTATATATTTTTGATTCAATGTTTATTTGTTCAAGTGTTCCAATGAAGTTAAATTAAATAAAAATAAAAAACATAAAACAAAGTATTAAAAATGAAAATAACATAAAGATTTATTGTTGAAAATGAAAAGAGAGACAACGTTCTGTGAGAGAGATTATTATAATATTAATTATATAATTTTGACAGTGTTTGTAATAAACAAAACAAAAACATAATAAATAAAATGCAAAGTGAATTAATATAATTATGTTTTTATAATTATAATAATAATGCAATGTAATTTATAACATTTATTTATAATTTCAGTGAAATAATATACTCAAATGTGTTTATATAAAACAGTGAGAGAAAAGTGAAAAGAGTAACAAAGAAATAATTTATCCTTATACAATATATATATAAAGAGAGTAATTGCGCATTATGCTACTGAGATCAACAACATTATTATCCCACCGTTATTAATTTAACAATAAAAAAATATTCTCCAATTAATAAAATCTCTCTCTCGTTCTCTTGCTGAGGGAATTCCTGTTTTTTTTTTTTTTTTTTTTTTTTTTTTGAATAAAAATTTGTGTAAACAACATGGCGTCAAATTATTAATTAAAAATATAAATAAAGCAAAAAAAAAATAAACATTTAAAGTAATTAAATAAATTAATTAAAAACAGAAAATGTGAAATAAAATAACAATAATTATTATTAATAAAAAATCATTTCTAATGTTTTAAATAAATAATAATAATTCACTTGTATAAAAATGCAAAGTGTTAAGTACATTTGTCCCTCGTACGTGTAAGGTGTAAATTATTATTTCTGTTAAATGCAAATCATTATAAATTAATAAATAATTACAAAAAAAAGTTTAAATAATTGAATAATAGTGAATAAAATAGAACAAAAATAAGACTTTAAAATAGAACAAAAAAAAAAAAACATATATACACAAGAGAGACATTTGTAAGGTTTTTTTTTTTTGTTCCCTCATTTAACCCCCTGATATAAAACATAAAAATCTAATTACACAATTATAAATAAATATAAAATAATTATTTATTTATTTATATATATAATAATAAATTATTAAAAGTTAAAAATTTACAACCCCTACCCTAATTACCACCCGGCATTTTAATATATAAAAAAAATATCGCCTCGGAAAAATGTCCGTCCTTTTTATTATATATAAATTATTATTTATATTATTAACAATTATATTAAAACAAGTGATGACATTTAATTATAATGATATATTAAAAATTTCATCAGCTGTATTTGTTACAACAACATTTATAACAGCAGCAGCAGCAGGAGGAGCATCTGTATCAACAACAAGTGTATTATCAACAACAACATTATCACCAAATTTATTAAATATAAAACAACAACAATTATATAATAATAATAATAATAATAAAAATTATATTGATACATCATCATCTATAATAACTAGTGGTACATTATCATTAGATATAATATCACAATATATATTACCAAATAATTCATATTTTACACATTTAACATATGATCGTAAACGTTTTGTTATATATGGTGGTGCAACAAATCGTATTATACAATTTAATAAAAATTTATCAGTATTAAGTTATTCAATAACTGGTCCAAAACAGGATAGTCCACAATGTCATGCTGGTGGTTGTTCAGATGATATTGAAACAAGTGAAATAAATAATCATAATAAAATATTAATTGTAAATCAATATGGTGATACATTAATTGCATGTGGTAGTATAAGACAAGGTTCATGTGAATTATATAATTTAAATACATTTCCTGAATCATCAAATTATATAAGTATGCCATTAGCAGCAAATGATGAATTATCATCAACATATGCATTTATTGGACCATCTAAATATGCACCATGGAAAAAACATGATATATTATATGTTGGTACAACATTTACAAATTTTGGTGATTATCGTCCAGATGTACCGGCAATATCATCACGTAAATTAGATGATTTAAATTATGCTGAATTTTCAATACAACAATCAATTATAAATATTGATGTTAAATATCGTGATCATTTTTTAGTTAATTATATATATGGTTTTAATAATAGTGAATATGCATATTTTGCTGTTGTACAAAAAAAATCACATTTAATTGAGGAAAATGGTTTTAATACACGTTTAGCTAGAATATGTGTTAATGATCCAAATTATGATAGTTATACAGAAATAACAATAACATGTTTGGTTAATAAAATTGATTATAATATATTACGTGATGCAAAAATAACACCGGCCGGTATACGTTTAGGACAACAATTAGGTATAAAAAAGGATGATCATATATTAGTAACTGTATTTTCACCATCAAAAGAGATAACAAATGAACCACAACATAAATCAGCAATGTGTATATACAGTTTAAAAGAAATTGAAGAAATATTTACGGAAAATATACATATGTGTTTTAATGGTAGTATTAAGGATCGTAATTTAGGTTATATATCTGGTACAATCAATGATGGTGAATGTCCTGTTGTTGGGGTAAATTTATTATTTTATATATACATATATTTATTAATATTATTTTATTCATTTATTTTTAGTCAATCGGTAATGTTTATAATTTTTGTAATGTTGGCCTTAAAATAAGTGGTGTTTCACCAATTATTGCAAAAGCAATATTTCATTTTAATAATGAATCTGTAACATCGGTGACAACAGCAAATACTGGTCCACATACATTAGCATTTTTAGGTACAAATGACGGTGCAATTAAAAAAGTATTAATATCTGGTACACAGCCTGGTGAATATGAAAGAATTGAAGTTGATCGTGGTAATATGATATTACCAGATACAATGTTATCACCAAAACAAGATTATTTATATGTTTTATCAAGAAAAAAGGTATGTTATTGTCTTTAATTATTATATTTAATTATTATATTTAATTATTTATTTATTTATTTTTAGATAACAAAATTACGTGTTGAACATTGTGGTATATATACAAATTGTTCAAGTTGCTTAGAATCTCGTGATCCATTTTGTGGATGGTGTTCATTAGAAAAACGTTGTACAGTACGTAGTGCTTGTCAAAAAGATACAAGTGCATCACGTTGGTTATCATTAGGTACTGGACAACAGTGTATCGATTTTGAAATGGTTTTACCCGACAAAATTCCAATTAGTCAAATGGCAACGGTGCATTTAATTATTCGTACATTACCCGAATTACCAATAAATGCTAAATATAAATGTGTATTTGGTAATTCAACACCAATTGATGCAAATGTAACAGAAAACGGTCTAATATGTTTAACGCCACCAGTTAAATATCGTCCAATAATTGAATTATATCATGATCATGTTCTTGTTCCATTAAGTGTACGAAGTTCAGAAACAAATAAGGATTTTGTATCGCGTAATTTTGCATTTTTTGATTGTTCACGTCACGATACATGTAGAAAATGTGTACAAAGTCAATGGTCATGTAATTGGTGTATATATGATAATAAATGTGTACATAATACAACAACCTGCCGAAATACAGGAAGTGTTATCAATTCAGAAAATGTAAGTAAAAATTTAGTTTAAAATAATTTAAATTAATTCTAAAATCTTCTTCTTTTTTTTTAGTCTTGTCCACATTTTAAACATAAAACATCACAAATTCTATTACCAAATAAGGTACCAAAAGAAATAAAATTAGAAATAGATAATCTACCAAAACCACAAAGTGCTCACACTGGATTTTTATGTACTGTTAATATTGAGGGTGCTCATATGGTTTTACCGGCACGCGTTGAATCAAATAAATATATTGTTTGTGAAAAAACACCAGTAAATATTTTATCATCATAATATATATGTCTATATAATAATAATTAATTTTTCATATTTTTTTTAGTATTCTTACGAATCAAATACAAATGAATATGAAGCAAAAGTTGATGTTAATTGGAATAGAAATCATTATATAGATACTGTATCAATAACATTATATAAATGTGATGTTTTGGGTTCACATCGAGAACATGCTGATTGTAGTTTATGCGTTACACGTGATCCAAAGTATCAGTGTTCATGGTGCGGTAATTCATGTGTTTTTAATGAAACATGTATGTATGGAAATTCAAATGAATGTCCACGTCCCAGAATTGATATGATAAAACCATTAAGTGGGCCAATCGAAGGTGGTACATTAATAACAATTGAGGGCAGTAATTTGGGTATACGTGAAGAGGATGTCCGTGGAAAAATACGCATTGGAGATGTACCCTGCGAATTAGTTAATTATGAAATATCTGTTAAAATTGAATGTAGAACGGGACCAGTTAATTTTGAATTGACTGCATCTGTCAAAGTTGGCAACGATGCCGGTTATACAGAGTCAAGTGTCCAATTTCAATATAAAGATATAAAATTAGTCGGTTTACATCCGACAATCGGTCCACAAAGTGGTGGCACTAAATTATCAATAATTGGAAAATTTTTAAATATTGGATCAAGTATAACTGCATATCTAGATGATTATGAATGCACAATAAATGTAACACAAGCGTCTTCAAGTCGTTTAACATGTATAACGTCAGCTGCACGTGATTCGGAACGTGTACGAACCTTAATGCTTGTTATTGATGGTGCAAATCGAACATTATCATGTGATACAAATACTCATCATCATTATGGTTATGATCAAATGTGTAGCATTTATAATTATACAGTTGATCCAAGAATTTTACAAATAAAACCGTTAAAAAGTTTCGTTAGTGGTGGTCGAATGGTCACTGTACACGGTACAAATTTAGATTCAATACAAAAACCTGAAATAGAGGTTTATTATGATGATGAACGTATAAATAAATCAACATGTTATGTTATAAATCCAAATCAAATGGAATGTCCATCGCCAGCTGTTACCGCTAAATTTAAATCATATATGAAAATCCAAGATAAATTACGTGCATTATCATCGTCGACAACAGATTCACAATTAAAACGTAAACGTAAAAAACGTAATACATATACAGATCCAATATTTACAACAGTTGGATATTTTTCATCATCATCGTCTTCATCATTATCACCAAATATAAATACAAATAATAATAATGATGTTGCAGCACTTAAAATACAAGAAACACAATTAAATTTACAAATAAGTTTTATTATGGATAATGTACAATCTGTTAAAGATTTAAATAAACATTTTCAAAGTCTTCGCAGTAATATTATTTATGTTGAAGATCCAATATATTTTCCATTTATAAATGATATTAAATTATATAAAGGTGATACACTTGTTATTGAAGGTGAAAATTTAAATATAGCTAGTGATGAAACAGATGTTGATGTAACAATTGGTGTTATGCAATGTAATGTAACTAGTTTAGCATTAACACAATTAGTATGTACACCACCTGAACAACAACCATCACCAACTGATGAAAATGGTATTGAAGTAAATTTAGATTTACCATTAGTTGTTGTACGTGTCGGTCGTACATTACGTTTTCCAATTGGTTATTTAAAATATGATTTATTAAAACCATATACATATTCTCATGCAATAACTGGCATTGCAATTAGTACATTCCTTATTGTTATTATATTAATTGTGATATTAGTTGTTTATCGACATAAAAGTACACAAGCGGAACGTGAATACAAACGTATACAAATACAAATGGATACATTAGAAAGTAATGTACGTTTAGAATGTAAACAAGCATTTGCTGAATTACAAACTGATATGACTGATTTAACGGCTGATTTAGAAAATTCTGGTATTCCAACATTAGATCATGTTAATTATATTATGAAAGTATTCTTTCCAGGTGTATCTGATCATCCAATATTAAATGCACCAAAAGTATGTATATTATTATTTTTTTTAAATTTATTTATTTTAATTTACTAATTTTATTTATTTATTTAGATGCGTATGAATGCACCTCGCACAAACTATGATACAGCAATGTTACAATTTGAACAATTAATAAATAGTAAATATTTTTTATTAATTTTTATTGAAACATTGGAGGCACAAAAGTCATTCAATATTAGAGATAAGTAAGTTTAAAAATGAAATACCGTTTTAAATAAAAATTACGAATATAATTTTTTCATATATTTTTAGAGTTAATGTGGCCTCATTACTAATGATTGTTTTAATGAATAAAATGGAATATGCAACAGATATACTAAAATGTTTATTATTACGTTTAATTGATAAATCTGTAATGACAAAACATCCACAATTAATGTTACGTCGTACAGAAAGTGTTGTTGAAAAAATGCTTACAAATTATATGGCTATTTGTATGTATGATTATCTTAAAGAATATGCTGGTTCAAGTTTATTTTTATTATTTAAAGCGATTAAACATCAAATTGAAAAAGGTCTTGTTGATGCTGTTACACATGATGCACGTTATTCATTATCAGAAGAACGTTTATTACGTGAACAAATTGATCATTCAATTGTTACATTACATATTGTACAAGATGATTTAGATGAAAAAATACAATGTAAAGTATTAGATTGTGATACAATATCACAAGTTAAATCAAAAATATTAGATGCATTATTTAAAAATACACCATTTTCGATGCGTCCATCTGTTTATGAAGTTGATTTAGAATGGCGTCACGGACGTGGTGGTCATTTAACATTACAAGATGAAGATCTAACAACAAAAATATTAAATGGATGGAAACGCTATAATACATTAGCACATTATGGTGTTAAAGAATCAGCTGTTATGTCATTAATTGCTAGACAAAATGATAGTTATAATATAAATTATAATACAAAACAACAACAGGCCTATCATAATTGTTATTATATAAATAATTCACAATCACATATTATAATAAATGGTGATATTGATACTGGTTTACTACATAATCATCATCATCAACAGCAGCAGCAGCAACAGCAGCAACAACATCAACAGCAACAACATCATCAACAACAACAACATAATCAATCACGTTTTTATCATTTAGTTAAACCAACAATTGATGATCATATAACACTTAATTTAAATACAAATTTAAAACAACATCATCAGACATTATCTGGTGGTCAACAACAACATCAACAACATAATTTAAATAATAATAATAATACAAATAATAATAATAATATGAATTCATTTATTGAACGTACACACAAGGCAATACCAGAAATATTTTTAACACGTTTATTAGCAACTAAAGGAACAATACAAAAATTTGTTGATGATTTTTTTGCAACAATATTAACTGTAAATGATGAATTACCACCAGCTGTTAAATGGTTATTTGATTTATTAGATGATGCAGCCAGACGTCATGGTATAACAGATCAAGAAGTTGTACATGCATGGAAATCAAATAGGTATTCTATTAATTAAAATTTACATATATATATATATATATATATATTTAAATTTTATTATTTTTTTAGTTTACCATTACGATTTTGGGTGAATTTTATTAAAAATCCTGATTTTATATTTGATATAAATAAAACGACAACCGTTGATGCATGTCTAAGTGTTATTGCACAAACATTTATGGATGCATGTTCAACAACTGAACATCGTTTAGGAAAGGATTCACCATCAAATAAATTATTATTTGCAAAAGTATATATCAGTTGTTATTTAAATTTTTTGTATATATTTATATGTTTTTCTTTTTAAGGATATACCACAATATCGTGAAATGGTAAAACTATTTTATCGTGAAGTGTCAAGTCTTCCACAAATCAGTGATCAAGAAATGGGACCAGCAATGCAACAATTATCTGTACAACAAAATGATGAATTTGATACAATTGCCGCACTAAAAGAACTTTATATATATGTATCAAAGTATCGTGATCAGGTTAAATTCAATTTATTAATTATTGATTAAAAATTATATGTAAAAAAAAATGATTAAAATTTATTTTTAGATTCTTGTTGGATTAGATATGGATCATAATTGTAAAAAATTACATTTGGCACATAAATTAGAAAATGTTGCATGTACATTAGAAGGTGAAGAAACATCAGCCTGCTGACACATTAATAATAATAATAATAGTATAAAACTGGAAACAAATAATAATAATAATAATAATAATAATAATAATGAAAAAATAATAAAAGATTATTTAAAAAATTATTATTATGAAAAAAATTTATAAAATTTCTCATTTAACAAAAAAATAATTAAACCGTCGATAGGTTATGAAAATGAATAATTTATTTATTTAATTTTTAATAATTATAAATATTAATAATAATAATAATAATACTGAAAAGATGATAAAATATTAGTAATTAAATTAATTAATTAATAATACTCTAAAATAGTATTAATAGTTTTTAATAAAAAAAAAGATGAAAAATTAATAATAAAATGACCAGAAATGAAAATAAAAAGAAAAAATTATTAATTTGGTAAAAAACATAAATAAATATATATATATATATATATATATATTAAGTAAAACGAAAATTAAACGAATTGCAGCAGCAAACAGCCCCACGAGTTATTTTTTTTTTTTTATTAAATTTAAATTTGCATTTAATTTACAAAAATTAAAATTAGAAAAAGAAATATTATTATTATAGAAATTCAGGAGATTATTATTTAATTTATTTTTAAGAGAAAAACATATATATCTATATATATATATATATATACTACTCATTCCTTTTAATTTTACTTAATTGATATTATTTTAAATTGATCTGATATTGATTTTTATTTGTTTATTTAAATATAACTGTTTAATAACTGAATTTCTAAACAGATAGAAATATATATATGTATATAGGGCTTATCAGAGAAATTTCGAAGTCCAAGACAACTAGCATTTTTGAAGATTTATAAGATAAAATTTTCATCAATATTATCTAATACATAATGTTGAGACCCGTTTTTATAAAGAGGCCCAGGGTAACCAGTCCCTTCTGCTGTATCCTTCTCTGATGGGCCCTGTATAATAAATAAACATTTAATAATAATTTATTTATTTATTTACGTAATTTTTCATTAATTTTTTTCTATAAAACAAAATTTAATTTTAAATGAAATTGTTTTTTTTTTTTTGTATTATTTTGAATTTGAAAGTGGCTGTTTAAAATGAATTATATTTTATAAAAATTAAATTTTAAGCAAATAAAAAACAAAATGCGTGAAAAGGCAAAAATAAAATCGAACAATTACGCAAATATTTAATATAAAAAAAAAAATTAATTGAAATATATGTATAAAAATGAACTGAAATTCTCCTTATGGCATAGCAAAAATTACTTGTTTTTTTTTTTTATTAAAAAAAAGAAAAGAAAATAATTGAATTAATTTAATAATTAAATATAATTTAAATAAATAAATAATACAAAAAAATCACATACATCGTGAATTAATAATTATAAATAATAATAATAATAATAATGAAAAAAAGACAACGTTTAAAAAGACTATTTTCAAAAGTTTTGTTTATTAAGTGATTTATAATTTAATAATTAATAATAATAATAATAATAAAAGAAATACACAAGTGATTTATAGATTAAAAGATATAATATCTAATTTTTATAATTCTTTATTATTATTATTTAATTGTATTTTACAGATGATTTTTTATGGAAAAGATCTGTTTTAAGCGATAACCAAGAACGATTGTTCAATACGTATCATGACAAAAAATTTATTGGGACAATATTATGTTTAATCGGGGGACAGTTTGGGTGATGAAAATGATGTTATTCAGTTAGAATCTAGCAAAATACAAAAGACAAAGCACTTTGAATGAATAATTATATTTAATTTAATTCAAGCTTAATCATTTTTAAATTATTTAAATATCTAAATTTGTGAAACTTCAGATAATTGGGCCAGTCACTTGATTGGGACAAATTGGACTAATATAAAAGTGTCCCGATTATATGTCGTAATGTGAAGTTAGTAACAAATTTGTAACATCAGGTAATAAACTACTGACATTTAGGAGAACGCATGCGATTCGTTTAATTTTAGTTTCATTATTTTACGACTATGTCGCACTATATGTAGTTCTTTTTAAGCTAACGTGTTGTTGGGTAAGGACGACATTTTATTCTTTTTGATTTTTCACATTTTGTTTTTCTTTTTATTATTTTAATTTTCCAGTGTTTTTGTTTTTTTTTCTGTGTAAAAATTTAAATATTAAATTATAAATTATATAATTTTATTAGAATTAAGAATATTTTTATAAAAATTTAAATTAATTAATGACAGAAAGACAAAATGTCCATACAAAGCCAAGTATTGTTATTAAAAAAAGTGTTTCGTTTTTCTTCATCTTACAGAAATTTATTAACAAAAACTGTTAACTGTACGATAAATTATACAAATTATAATAATTATTATTATAAAACAATAACAACAGCAGCAGCAGCTTCAACAATAAGAAAAGAAAAAAATCAATATTTTTTATATAATTTTCTAAAGAAATTCTCCACCATTGATAACTATAATAATAATTGTTTGGAAGATATGTAAGTATTTTTTATTTAATTTTAAATTGATAATTCTTTAAAAAAAAAAATTGTTTTTTCTCCGTTTCTTGTCATAAACACGTTTATTAGTTTGGTTTCATTTGTGTCATCCATATTGTTTTAATATGATTTTGCAAAATGGCGATTATAGTAATGACAGCTATCTGTTCATATTCTTTTTAACTATATAAGTGACAATAGTTGGCAATAAAGTGAATTTTTCTTTTTCTTGTTGTTTTATTTTTTAAATTTACTTAAGGGCGCCATATGGTAAAAGTATTGCAAATAAAGGATCTAGAAACTCAAATGGTTATGGTTCTGGTGATAGAAATAAATTCCGTGATAATAAAATAATGAAGACAGATCGTAGTGGTAATGGTGGACGTTCAACGTTTGGTGGAGGCGGTAGTTTTGGCGGCGGTGGTGGACGCAATAATAATAATGATAATCAATCATTAAAAGTGCTTAATTGGAAAAATATCGCATTAAAGCCGTTTAAAAAAGATTTTTATATACCACATCCGCAAGTGGCGAAACGTTCACCATATGATGTTGAAGATTATCGTACAGAAAGTGAAATAACAGTTAAGGGAGCAGCACCAAATCCAATACAGGGCTTTGATGAGACATGCTTTCCCGATTATGTAATGGGCGAAATAAAACGTCAAGGTTATGAAGTTCCAACGGCTATACAGGCACAAGGATGGCCAATTGCTTTGGGCGGTTCAAATATGGTGGGCATTGCACAAACTGGTTCTGGTAAAACATTGGGTTACATATTACCAGCAATTGTCCATATAAATAATCAAGAACCATTGTCCCGTGGTGATGGACCAATTGCACTTGTATTGGCACCAACACGTGAATTAGCACAGCAAATACAACAAGTTGCTACCGACTTTGGGTCATCATCTTATGTTCGAAATACATGTGTATTTGGCGGTGCACCGCGTGGCAGTCAGGCGCGAGACTTGGAACGTGGTGTTGAAATTGTCATTGCGACCCCAGGGCGTCTAATTGATTTCTTGGAGAGTGGCCGAACAAATTTAAAACGTTGCACCTATTTGGTACTCGATGAAGCTGATCGTATGTTAGACATGGGATTTGAACCACAAATTCGTAAAATTATTTCACAAATACGTCCGGATCGACAAACATTAATGTGGAGCGCGACATGGCCAAAAGAAGTGCGTGCTCTCGCTGAAGATTTTTTGGGGGATTACATACAAGTGAATATTGGTTCTCTGGAATTGTCTGCCAATCATAATATTCAACAAATAGTAGAAATTATCCGGGAGAATGATAAAGAAGACAAGTTCGTATATAAAGTTTCTTTTTAGTTTATCTCTTTATTTAAATTTTACACTCTTTTTTTCTTTTCAGATTAATGCATTTACTCGAGGAAATCAGCGCCAGTGACAGTGATCCAGGAAAAACAATTATATTCGTCGAGACCAAACGTAAAGTTGAATACATTGCACGAGCTATACGTAACTTTGGGTATAACGTTGTGTGTATACACGGCGATAAGTCACAAAGTGAACGCGACTTTGTTTTACGTGAATTTCGTAATGGTAAATGTCCAATATTAGTTGCGACGGATGTTGCTGCTCGTGGTCTTGGTGAGTACAATTTTTGGTATGCATTTGAGTAAATATATATATTTTTTTGTTATTTATTTTATCAATTGAGGACTTTGTCGCGTCATAGTAGAAGTTTGGTGGAGTCCAGACTGAAGAATTTTGATTATTGTTTTTGTACCTGAAATTACGTTATTTTTTTTTGGCAATTTAATTAATTTTTCGTCAATTATAATGCGACCGTGGCTGAACCGTTATAATTTCGTTGTTGTCGTTGTAATTTGTTCTTGTTGCTTTTTATAAGCTTAAGTTTTTTTTGTTTTTTTTTTTTTTTTTATTTTAAAAGACGAAAGGAGAAGACAAAATGTGGAGAGAAGAAAAACAAAAAAGTGTTTAGTTTATTTTAATTTTTTGTTTTTGTTTTTTTTTCTAATTAATTAATTAATTTTATCTAATCTTGTCAGTCTGGATAAAAGAAAAATATTTTTTTTTTTATTCTATTTGTCCCTTTGTTCTAGAGGCCGTTTGAAAAATAATTAAATAACATTGATGGGGATAAAACAAAAAAAAGACACATTGTCTTTGTGATCTTTAAAAGTCAGAACTTATTATGACAGAGAAATCTATGATCTTCGTAAGAAAAATCTCTGCATACGCGAAAAGAGTTCAGTAAGAGAGATAAAGAGAATGAGATAGAATTTTGGATATAGATATATAAGATAGTTAATGAAAGATGATGGAGAATAAAAGATGTACAAAGCGTTTTACATTGGAAGGATTTGTCACATATCTATTTGTCTGTATGTCTCAACTCCTTATTTTCTTATAAGAAATATCCCTATCGACTGGCCTCTTGTGATTGCTAAAATTCAAATAAAAAAAACTAAACTTATTAAAGACGTTTAAATTATTGAGTCACATGTGTTTTTGACACATAAACGTCATTAAAAGAGAGATTAAAAGTGCTGTTTCTGCACGCAATAAGAGAAAAAAATTACAGCAGCTTAACAAAGGGATGGAGAAAAATATATAAAATGTTTTATGTCATATAAAATCAGAAAGGAGAGAAATAAAAAAAAAACCAAATAAATAATCCGCCGTCTTCTTTTTGCTACTACTATGGCTGCAACGACACACACCTTGCGTTGTGTCACTCTACACTGCATCGCACGTGGCTTTTGACAGACAGTCTCTTAGTCTGTCAACATGTGGCTGAGCAAAGTGTGACACAAGATAGTGGATAACATATGCGGATGGTGGATCTGACCCGAATCAATGGAGCTGATCTGTCATCTCGATTAAATCCACTTTTTTTTTCGCGTCCTCAAAAGTTTTTTTTTCTATTTTTTTTTTTTTTTTTTTTTTTTTTTATTAATGTAAATTGATGTTGCTCTGCTGGTAAGAACGAGAGGATTTTTTTTTTTTAAATGTACAAATGGGGGAGAGAAAAAAGCAGCCACCCACATAGAAAAAAATATGAAAGATATATTTGTGGGGTTTTTTTAAATGTGAAAAAAGAAAATGTGCGAACGACAATAATTTAATAGGGTTAGGGTGGCTGGTCGGCTGGGAATAAGTGGTTTTTTTTGGATTATAGATTTTGTTGCATGATTGGTTCAATGTTTTTAATTTGTGTGTATGAATATTTTGTGATGGAGGACAAATGGGGTTGTAGAATTCATGTGGGCGGCTGGGTGACTGTTTATCCTATTTTTTTAATATGTATTTTTTTTTTATTTTATTTTAAAAAAATGATGTGCAAATAGATGTTGACGGTATTAAGTATGTGATAAATTTCGATTATCCCCAATCCTCTGAGGATTATATACATCGTATAGGAAGAACGGGACGATCACAGGCGACTGGAACATCATATGCATTTTTTACAAATAATAATGCAAAACAGGCAAAAGATTTGGTCTCAGTATTACAGGAAGCGAATCAGGTGATTATTATTTATTTTATTATTAATTTTTGATTTTAATAATTTTTTTTTGTTTTGCATATAGGAAATTAATCCAAAATTAATGGAAATGGCAAGATTAAATTCTCATGGTGGAGGTGGTGGTGGTGGTTTCCGGAGAAATAATCGTTTTAGTTCAGGCGGCACATTTAAACGTGGAACATTTGATAAATTTGGCGGTGGCGGACGTGGTGGTGGAGGTAATGGTGGCGGTAGACGTAATGATAGATTTGGTGCCAGTGGCAGTGGAGGCGGTGGACGTTCAGGTGGATATGGCGGTGGATCATCATCAGCAACGAATGGTGGCACCAAACATATGCGATTTGATTAATTTAATAAAATAAAATAAAATTCTCTTCCTCTCTCCCCAACATAAATTTATTGAATATAGAAATTATTTTGTATACATGTGGTGTGTGTTGATGCGTTGTGGGTGCATCTTTTATTATTAATTATCCTCGGAAGGATGTCAGATCTCCACTTTTTTATTTTAATCTTTCTGAGCATTTTAACGAAACACCACCACCACCCTATAATTTTCATTTATTAATCAATTATACTAGTTATGTTTTTAATTTATGATTACCGTGGTTTATTTTTTAATTCATTTTTATTTAACTACTTTAAATGAGCATTCCGTGTGTTTACAACATTGTCCTATCCATTGGCTTCTATATAATTATTTTTATAATCTACCAACCCGATCTATCGCCCACAATTTATCATTTTAAATGTCAGAAATTTTGCTATCGCTGGCAAAAGTAGTAAAACCATTTTATATATATATAAATAAATAACATGTGAAATAATTAAATAAAAAATTGTGAACGATTAAATGAAATTTTTGTTTGTTGCAAAATAATTATAATTAAATGAAAATACAGAAAATTGTTTTGTTGAATTTAATTATTTTATTTTCTTATCACTAGTGTCCATCTATTGTATTTAATCGAAGTTATATTATAGACATATATAATTTATAGTGTTTATCGATAAAAAATTTTTATAGCGTAATCATCAAATACACAAACCAACTTTTATAGCAGTGAAATTGCTAGAAATTTTATGCTCTCCTGGTAGTGAAGAAATATTTTTTTGCCAAAAAATTTCATTTTTACATGGTAAAGTAGTGTCAAACGATTTATATGGATGCGGCGCCCATAAATTTAGAGGGTAAATACCCATTAAAGCCATCTATACGATTTATCATGGCAAAAAAGTAAAAATCTTTAATATTCGTACAGTTGTTATAATACTGCAATAAAATTTTTTGATATCTATAAAATAATGTTATTATGTTATTAGCTGTTCAATAGCTGCTCATTAGCTGTTAAATAATGTTATTATGTTATTAGCTTTGGGCAAATTTATCTACTCACAAGTATTTGTGAGTAGATTGTCAATGGAACGATAAAATTTTTGACAGAAAGTATAAGTATATTTTTGACAGTAAAATATAACCTTAAAAGTGTCATTTTATTTTTGACGTTTTATTCTGTTGTTTCAATTGTGGTTATCGGTATATATTATTTAAAAAAAAATACAAACATATTACGGTATTAATAATTAAAATTTGTATTTACAGTCAAAATGTCTAGAAACTGGGATTATAATGAAGGGAAAGCTCTAATAAACATTTATCAAAACAGAAAAGAAGAATATTTCAAAATTAGAAATAAAAAACATTTTTGGGAAGCCATATTGACGGACTTGGAGGCCTTAATATTCTCGTAATGTTATTTTAGTTATTTATAGCTTTTATAAATTTATTTTACAGACTAGTCCAAGCAGTGCAAAGAATGTGGAAGTAAAGTGGCGCAGTTTGTACAGAGCGTACAAAAACGCCAAAGACAGAGGTACCGGGACCTCAGGAAGTAAATTCTTGTATATGGATGAAATGGACGATATATTTGCAGACAATCTGCTAATATCGTCCATTTATGCTGTGTCGGTTGGGGTTTTTTAAAAATGTACAAAGTGATATATTTTTTTATTATTTTTATTAAATATAATTTATGTTATTACAAGTTAATTTATTAGAATTTGCATCCATGGTTTGAAACATTTTTTTGTCTCGCACCATTATTTGGTCCAGAAGGTGTGCTATCCAGGGGGCTGTTGTCAATTTCATCGTCTAAATATTCGATGTCCACAAAGTCATTTTCTGCAATACAAATGTTGTGTAAAACGCATGCAGCAACAATGCAGTTACTGACGAAGCCGACATTTGGACTTTCAAAAAATTTCAATCTCCGAAATCGGCTTTTCAGCAACCCAAACGCATTTTCAACGACAATCCTGGTTGATGAATGCAAGTAATTGAATTTCAATTGTCTCGCACTTAAATTCCCATAGTCCTTGTTCATCTAAAATAGTTAAATATTTTTAGCACTAATGAATTAATAAAATATTAATAAGAATGCGTGTTACGTACCTATAACTCTAGAAGCAACGATTCTCGTAAATCGGTGTATCTTGTAATTACATCTGTATAGTCTTCTATTCTAGACGCCTTATTAATGGTCGTATCCTCTTCAGATTCGGATGCTGAATTGGAACTTGAAGATGATGACTCGAATAGTAAACGACTATCACTGCTATTATCGCACAACATTTCAAACTTTTTTTAGGATAGAAGTATTTGTGAGTTGATAAATTTGCCCAATGGAACACAGCTATTATTATAAAATATATATATTTTTTTGTTATTTATTTTATCAATTGAGGACTTTGTCGCGTCATAGTAGAAGTTTGGTGGAGTCCAGACTGAAGAATTTTGATTATTGTTTTTGTACCTGAAATTACGTTATTTTTTTTTGGCAATTTAATTAATTTTTCGTCAATTATAATGCGACCGTGGCTGAACCGTTATAATTTCGTTGTTGTCGTTGTAATTTGTTCTTGTTGCTTTTTATAAGCTTAAGTTTTTTTTGTTTTTTTTTTTTTTTTTATTTTAAAAGACGAAAGGAGAAGACAAAATGTGGAGAGAAGAAAAACAAAAAAGTGTTTAGTTTATTTTAATTTTTTGTTTTTGTTTTTTTTTCTAATTAATTAATTAATTTTATCTAATCTTGTCAGTCTGGATAAAAGAAAAATATTTTTTTTTTTATTCTATTTGTCCCTTTGTTCTAGAGGCCGTTTGAAAAATAATTAAATAACATTGATGGGGATAAAACAAAAAAAAAGACACATTGTCTTTGTGATCTTTAAAAGTCAGAACTTATTATGACAGAGAAATCTATGATCTTCGTAAGAAAAATCTCTGCATACGCGAAAAGAGTTCAGTAAGAGAGATAAAGAGAATGAGATAAAATTTTGGATATAGATATATAAGATAGTTAATGAAAGATGATGGAGAATAAAAGATGTACAAAGCGTTTTACATTGGAAGGATTTGTCACATATCTATTTGTCTGTATGTCTCAACTCCTTATTTTCTTATAAGAAATATCCCTATCGACTGGCCTCTTGTGATTGCTAAAATTCAAATAAAAAAAACTAAACTTATTAAAGACGTTTAAATTATTGAGTCACATGTGTTTTTGACACATAAACGTCATTAAAAGAGAGATTAAAAGTGCTGTTTCTGCACGCAATAAGAGAAAAAAATTACAGCAGCTTAACAAAGGGATGGAGAAAAATATATAAAATGTTTTATGTCATATAAAATCAGAAAGGAGAGAAATAAAAAAAAAACCAAATAAATAATCCGCCGTCTTCTTTTTGCTACTACTATGGCTGCAACGACACACACCTTGCGTTGTGTCACTCTACACTGCATCGCACGTGGCTTTTGACAGACAGTCTCTTAGTCTGTCAACATGTGGCTGAGCAAAGTGTGACACAAGATAGTGGATAACATATGCGGATGGTGGATCTGACCCGAATCAATGGAGCTGATCTGTCATCTCGATTAAATCCACTTTTTTTTTCGCGTCCTCAAAAGTTTTTTTTTCTATTTTTTTTTTTTTTTTTTTTTTTTTTTTATTAATGTAAATTGATGTTGCTCTGCTGGTAAGAACGAGAGGATTTTTTTTTTTTAAATGTACAAATGGGGGAGAGAAAAAAGCAGCCACCCACATAGAAAAAAATATGAAAGATATATTTGTGGGGTTTTTTTAAATGTGAAAAAAGAAAATGTGCGAACGACAATAATTTAATAGGGTTAGGGTGGCTGGTCGGCTGGGAATAAGTGGTTTTTTTTGGATCATAGATTTTGTTGCATGATTGGTTCAATGTTTTTAATTTGTGTGTATGAATATTTTGTGATGGAGGACAAATGGGGTTGTAGAATTCATGTGGGCGGCTGGGTGACTGTTTATCCTATTTTTTTAATATGTATTTTTTTTTTATTTTATTTTAAAAAAATGATGTGCAAATAGATGTTGACGGTATTAAGTATGTGATAAATTTCGATTATCCCCAATCCTCTGAGGATTATATACATCGTATAGGAAGAACGGGACGATCACAGGCGACTGGAACATCATATGCATTTTTTACAAATAATAATGCAAAACAGGCAAAAGATTTGGTCTCAGTATTACAGGAAGCGAATCAGGTGATTATTATTTATTTTATTATTAATTTTTGATTTTAATAATTTTTTTTTTTGTTTTGCATATAGGAAATTAATCCAAAATTAATGGAAATGGCAAGATTAAATTCTCATGGTGGAGGTGGTGGTGGTGGTTTCCGGAGAAATAATCGTTTTAGTTCAGGCGGCACATTTAAACGTGGAACATTTGATAAATTTGGCGGTGGCGGACGTGGTGGTGGAGGTAATGGTGGCGGTAGACGTAATGATAGATTTGGTGCCAGTGGCAGTGGAGGCGGTGGACGTTCAGGTGGATATGGCGGTGGATCATCATCAGCAACGAATGGTGGCACCAAACATATGCGATTTGATTAATTTAATAAAATAAAATAAAATTCTCTTCCTCTCTCCCAAACATAAATTTATTGAATATAGAAATTATTTTGTATACATGTGGTGTGTGTTGATGCGTTGTGGGTGCATCTTTTATTATTAATTATCCTCGGAAGGATATCAGATCTCCACTTTTTTATTTTAATCTTTCTGAGCATTTTAACGAAACACCACCACCACCCTATAATTTTCATTTATTAATCAATTATACTAGTTATGTTTTTAATTTATGATTACCGTGGTTTATTTTTTAATTCATTTTTATTTAACTACTTTAAATGAGCATTCCGTGTGTTTACAACATTGTCCTATCCATTGGCTTCTATATAATTATTTTTATAATCTACCAACCCGATCTATCGCCCACAATTTATCATTTTAAATGTCAGAAATTTTGCTATCGCTGGCAAAAGTAGTAAAACCATTTTATATATATATAAATAAATAACATGTGAAATAATTAAATAAAAAATTGTGAACGATTAAATGAAATTTTTGTTTGTTGCAAAATAATTATAATTAAATGAAAATACAGAAAATTGTTTTGTTGAATTTATTTTATTTTCTTATCACTAGTGTCCATCTATTGTATTTAATCGAAGTTATATTATAGACATATAAAATTTATAGTGTTTATCGATAAAAAATTTTTATAGCGTAATCATCAAATACACAAACCAACTTTTATAGCAGTGAAATTGCTAGAAATTTTATGCTCTCCTGGTAGTGAAGAAATATTTTTTTGCCAAAAAATTTCATTTTTACATGGTAAAGTAGTGTCAAACGATTTATATGGATGCGGCGCCCATAAATTTAGAGGGTAAATACCCATTAAAGCCATCTATACGATTTATCATGGCAAAAAAGTAAAAATCTTTAATATTCGTACAGTTGTTATAATACTGCAATAAAATTTTTTGATATCTATAAAATAATGTTATTATGTTATTAGCTGTTCAATAGCTGCTCATTAGCTGTTAAATAATGTTATTATGTTATTAGCTTTGGGCAAATTTATCTACTCACAAGTATTTGTGAGTAGATTGTCAATGGAACGATAAAATTTTTGACAGAAAGTATAAGTATATTTTTGACAGTAAAATATAACCTTAAAAGTGTCATTTTATTTTTGACGTTTTATTCTGTTGTTTCAATTGTGGTTATCGGTATATATTATTTAAAAAAAAATACAAACATATTACGGTATTAATAATTAAAATTTGTATTTACAGTCAAAATGTCTAGAAACTGGGATTATAATGAAGGGAAAGCTCTAATAAACATTTATCAAAACAGAAAAGAAGAATATTTCAAAATTAGAAATAAAAAACATTTTTGGGAAGCCATATTGACGGACTTGGAGGCCTTAATATTCTCGTAATGTTATTTTAGTTATTTATAGCTTTTATAAATTTATTTTACAGACTAGTCCAAGCAGTGCAAAGAATGTGGAAGTAAAGTGGCGCAGTTTGTACAGAGCGTACAAAAACGCCAAAGACAGAGGTACCGGGACCTCAGGAAGTAAATTCTTGTATATGGATGAAATGGACGATATATTTGCAGACAATCTGCTAATATCGTCCATTTATGCTGTGTCGGTTGGGGTTTTTTAAAAATGTACAAAGTGATATATTTTTTTATTATTTTTATTAAATATAATTTATGTTATTACAAGTTAATTTATTAGAATTTGCATCCATGGTTTGAAACATTTTTTTGTCTCGCACCATTATTTGGTCCAGAAGGTGTGCTATCCAGGGGGCTGTTGTCAATTTCATCGTCTAAATATTCGATGTCCACAAAGTCATTTTCTGCAATACAAATGTTGTGTAAAACGCATGCAGCAACAATGCAGTTACTGACGAAGCCGACATTTGGACTTTCAAAAAATTTCAATCTCCGAAATCGGCTTTTCAGCAACCCAAACGCATTTTCAACGACAATCCTGGTTGATGAATGCAAGTAATTGAATTTCAATTGTCTCGCACTTAAATTCCCATAGTCCTTGTTCATCTAAAATAGTTAAATATTTTTAGCACTAATGAATTAATAAAATATTAATAAGAATGCGTGTTACGTACCTATAACTCTAGAAGCAACGATTCTCGTAAATCGGTGTATCTTGTAATTACATCTGTATAGTCTTCTATTCTAGACGCCTTATTAATGGTCGTATCCTCTTCAGATTCGGATGCTGAATTGGAACTTGAAGATGATGACTCGAATAGTAAACGACTATCACTGCTATTATCGCACAACATTTCAAACTTTTTTTAGGATAGAAGTATTTGTGAGTTGATAAATTTGCCCAATGGAACACAGCTATTATTATAAAATATATATATTTTTTTGTTATTTATTTTATCAATTGAGGACTTTGTCGCGTCATAGTAGAAGTTTGGTGGAGTCCAGACTGAAGAATTTTGATTATTGTTTTTGTACCTGAAATTACGTTATTTTTTTTTTGGCAATTTAATTAATTTTTCGTCAATTATAATGCGACCGTGGCTGAACCGTTATAATTTCGTTGTTGTCGTTGTAATTTGTTCTTGTTGCTTTTTATAAGCTTAAGTTTTTTTTGTTTTTTTTTTTTTTTTTATTTTAAAAGACGAAAGGAGAAGACAAAATGTGGAGAGAAGAAAAACAAAAAAGTGTTTAGTTTATTTTAATTTTTTGTTTTTGTTTTTTTTTCTAATTAATTAATTAATTTTATCTAATCTTGTCAGTCTGGATAAAAGAAAAATATTTTTTTTTTTATTCTATTTGTCCCTTTGTTCTAGAGGCCGTTTGAAAAATAATTAAATAACATTGATGGGGATAAAACAAAAAAAAAGACACATTGTCTTTGTGATCTTTAAAAGTCAGAACTTATTATGACAGAGAAATCTATGATCTTCGTAAGAAAAATCTCTGCATACGCGAAAAGAGTTCAGTAAGAGAGATAAAGAGAATGAGATAAAATTTTGGATATAGATATATAAGATAGTTAATGAAAGATGATGGAGAATAAAAGATGTACAAAGCGTTTTACATTGGAAGGATTTGTCACATATCTATTTGTCTGTATGTCTCAACTCCTTATTTTCTTATAAGAAATATCCCTATCGACTGGCCTCTTGTGATTGCTAAAATTCAAATAAAAAAAACTAAACTTATTAAAGACGTTTAAATTATTGAGTCACATGTGTTTTTGACACATAAACGTCATTAAAAGAGAGATTAAAAGTGCTGTTTCTGCACGCAATAAGAGAAAAAAATTACAGCAGCTTAACAAAGGGATGGAGAAAAATATATAAAATGTTTTATGTCATATAAAATCAGAAAGGAGAGAAATAAAAAAAAAACCAAATAAATAATCCGCCGTCTTCTTTTTGCTACTACTATGGCTGCAACGACACACACCTTGCGTTGTGTCACTCTACACTGCATCGCACGTGGCTTTTGACAGACAGTCTCTTAGTCTGTCAACATGTGGCTGAGCAAAGTGTGACACAAGATAGTGGATAACATATGCGGATGGTGGATCTGACCCGAATCAATGGAGCTGATCTGTCATCTCGATTAAATCCACTTTTTTTTTCGCGTCCTCAAAAGTTTTTTTTTCTATTTTTTTTTTTTTTTTTTTTTTTTTTTATTAATGTAAATTGATGTTGCTCTGCTGGTAAGAACGAGAGGATTTTTTTTTTTTAAATGTACAAATGGGGGAGAGAAAAAAGCAGCCACCCACATAGAAAAAAATATGAAAGATATATTTGTGGGGTTTTTTTAAATGTGAAAAAAGAAAATGTGCGAACGACAATAATTTAATAGGGTTAGGGTGGCTGGTCGGCTGGGAATAAGTGGTTTTTTTTGGATCATAGATTTTGTTGCATGATTGGTTCAATGTTTTTAATTTGTGTGTATGAATATTTTGTGATGGAGGACAAATGGGGTTGTAGAATTCATGTGGGCGGCTGGGTGACTGTTTATCCTATTTTTTTAATATGTATTTTTTTTTTATTTTATTTTAAAAAAATGATGTGCAAATAGATGTTGACGGTATTAAGTATGTGATAAATTTCGATTATCCCCAATCCTCTGAGGATTATATACATCGTATAGGAAGAACGGGACGATCACAGGCGACTGGAACATCATATGCATTTTTTACAAATAATAATGCAAAACAGGCAAAAGATTTGGTCTCAGTATTACAGGAAGCGAATCAGGTGATTATTATTTATTTTATTATTAATTTTTGATTTTAATAATTTTTTTTTTTGTTTTGCATATAGGAAATTAATCCAAAATTAATGGAAATGGCAAGATTAAATTCTCATGGTGGAGGTGGTGGTGGTGGTTTCCGGAGAAATAATCGTTTTAGTTCAGGCGGCACATTTAAACGTGGAACATTTGATAAATTTGGCGGTGGCGGACGTGGTGGTGGAGGTAATGGTGGCGGTAGACGTAATGATAGATTTGGTGCCAGTGGCAGTGGAGGCGGTGGACGTTCAGGTGGATATGGCGGTGGATCATCATCAGCAACGAATGGTGGCACCAAACATATGCGATTTGATTAATTTAATAAAATAAAATAAAATTCTCTTCCTCTCTCCCAAACATAAATTTATTGAATATAGAAATTATTTTGTATACATGTGGTGTGTGTTGATGCGTTGTGGGTGCATCTTTTATTATTAATTATCCTCGGAAGGATATCAGATCTCCACTTTTTTATTTTAATCTTTCTGAGCATTTTAACGAAACACCACCACCACCCTATAATTTTCATTTATTAATCAATTATACTAGTTATGTTTTTAATTTATGATTACCGTGGTTTATTTTTTAATTCATTTTTATTTAACTACTTTAAATGAGCATTCCGTGTGTTTACAACATTGTCCTATCCATTGGCTTCTATATAATTATTTTTATAATCTACCAACCCGATCTATCGCCCACAATTTATCATTTTAAATGTCAGGAATTTTGTTATCGCTGGCAAAAGTAGTAAAACCATTTTATATATATATAAATAAATAACATGTGAAATAATTAAATAAAAAATTGTGAACGATTAAATGAAATTTTTGTTTGTTGCAAAATAATTATAATTAAATGAAAATACAGAAAATTGTTTTGTTGAATTTAATTATTTTATTTTCTTATCACTAGTGTCCATCTATTGTATTTAATCGAAGTTATATTATAGACATATATAATTTATAGTGTTTATCGATAAAAAATTTTTATAGCGTAATCATCAAATACACAAACCAACTTTTATAGCAGTGAAATTGCTAGAAATTTTATGCTCTCCTGGTAGTGAAGAAATATTTTTTTGCCAAAAAATTTCATTTTTACATGGTAAAGTAGTGTCAAACGATTTATATGGATGCGGCGCCCATAAATTTAGAGGGTAAATACCCATTAAAGCCATCTATACGATTTATCATGGCAAAAAAGTAAAAATCTTTAATATTCGTACAGTTGTTATAATACTGCAATAAAATTTTTTGATATCTATAAAATAATGTTATTATGACAATACTTTTTTATTGATTTTTCATATACCAGGCGCAACAAATGCAGAAGTTAATCAGAATGGGCTGCCGGTTATTATTACCGGCTATTCTGTTAAAAATTGTTAAAAAAAAAGTCATTATCATTGGAAAAAAAAGAATACATAAATAATGCAAAATATTAGCATTATCCAGATAAGCTTTTATATGGAAAGTCTATCCAAACTAATGCAATGTTAATTGTGATGGTTTTTTTTTCATACATCTACTGTACATACTGTACATGCGTTCTGTGGCGATGATATGGTTTGAACGGATGACAGTATTGTGCCAATTGTTGGTGTATTTACTACTCAGTAATTTCTTAGTACTGAAAAAACGCATCTTTTGAACTGGAGACAGGAAACACTTGGCTTTGAGTCTGTATCATGGAAAATACAGTCTGCAGAGTAATTCAATTTTATTTCTTTAAATCTTATAATATATTTTTGGTATAATTTTTTCCATTTTATGCTATATGCTTAGCAAATTCTATTCTCTTCGGATACTTTTGGATAAATATGTTTATTATATGTTCTTTGCGACATTAATTTGTTAGCCATCTGTTGTTATTATATATAAATATTGAGTAGATAACACGTGGTTTACTACACTATAACAAATAATTCCGAATTTAAATAGTTTAAATGTTTAGAAATTAAAAACAAATAATTAAAATGTTTTCTTTACTAATTTATTTAATTATAAATCATAATAATAATAATTATTATTTTATAAATGTTAATATTTATTTATTTTAAAAATTGATTAAATGAATGAATTACTCTTTATATGTTGATTCACCTAATATCGGTAATATTATATCGACCATATTCGGATAGACCAAATACTTGTTCAATTCCTCACATAATTTATTTTCAATTGTATTTGTTACAATTGTCCAATCGACCGTATGATCACCAAGTGCCGGTTTTGCTGTTATCCATAAACGTGGTGGTTCACGAAAACATATCCATACACGATCAGATGGTGGTGGTGGTAAATTTATAATTAAACGTCCAATTAAACCACGTAATTCAACACGTAATTTTATTTTTGTACTCATATTTTCCATTGCACGTTGTATATATGAGATTTCGGTTGCTGATTGAAATAAATTTGATGTTGTTATACGATTAACGATACGTAATAAACGTTTACTACTGCCACCACTGTTACTAGTCATTGGTGTTACAGTTGTTCCACCAGACAATGTTGTTGCTGTTGGAATAGTACTTGTAGATTGTCCTGTTGTTGATGTAGAACCAGATATATTTTGATCAAAACCTTGTTCTGAATAATAATTATGAACAGGACTATCTGATTCAGTGCTTGATGCACCTGAACTCTCAGCATTACTATCGTAAATTGCTGCAGAATTACTACTAATATCCGGTAATAAATTGTTATTTTCATTACCGGTTGCTGTTGTTGTTGTCGTTGTTGTTCCGACAGCGGTTTTATCTTGAAAAAAAGAAAAGAATATATTTCTTATTTGGCATGCACTTGTTGTCATTTTCGTTATTTACCTTGTTGTCGTTTCAGTCTTAATAAATTTAATTTTGTTGTAATTGTCATATGAACTAGACCCTCATATGTAATATCCGCTTCTAGCCATATACCACGTTCATCAATTAATGGTTCTGTAATACGATGTATAATTGGTGGACAATTACCAAGAAATATTTGTGCAATAGTCACTTCCTCCATAAATGTTGGTAACTAAAGAAAAGCAAGTTTTTATTATTATTATTATTATTATTACACCTTGGTGTCAAGCACAAACAGACCGGCTGATACACCGACAAACCTACTCACCTTAATTGCACTTAATTTCTTTTGTAAAAATTCTTGTATTTTTGCAACAATTTCTTTATCATTAAAACAACCATATAATATACGTCCAATAAATATATTTATCCATGAAAAATAACGATTATTTAATTTATTATTTGTAAAAAAATTCTCATTTAAATTTTTCCAAAAATCATCGTTCGGTGTTTTATTAAAATTTTTACACTAATTGAGAAATGATTTCGATTTAAATTTAAATAAATTAAATTAAATTAAATTAAAATTTCCTACCTGATATTGACTAATAAATTTAATAAAATTTTGTGGACTACGATTTGCATCCGATTTAATAAAGAAACCTTTAAATGTATCATACAAGTCTGGTTTATCAGTTGGTGTAATATTATCAGTCGTTATACCATCCACCGGTAAAATTTCCTCAGATTTTTGTTTTATTATTTTTGTTTTCTCTTTTTTTGTATCAACACTACAGCCACCAGATGTTTCTTCGATAATCTTTAAAAAAGAAAAATTTATTAATTTTTTATTTTAAAAATAAAAAATTTCTTCTTCTTTTTTTTCGTACATTAAAATTTGTTAAAAGTCTTAAACGATTCAGCTCCTCTGATTCATCATTTGTTAAAATATTTAAATCATTTAGATGATCATTTTCATAGATATCACCTTGACTGGCCGCATAAAAACGTCTATACCTTTTGAAAAAATAATAAAATACATCAATCACAATAGACCAGTGTAACGAATCAAAAAATGTTTATTAAAATGTAAATAAATAAATAAATTGTTATTGTTATTTATGAACCCAGAAGAGGTTTTAAAATATTAAAGTTAATAACGATAAAAGCAGAAATAATCTCAATTGTAAAAAATGGTAACTCTTTGATTACTATTTGCAGCCAACTGCAATGTATTTATTTTAATATTTCAGATTAATAGTGCTGTTGATTGTCATCAATATTGTTCTTGATTATTTCAGAAACATTAAATAATTAATTCGTATCATAATCTGAGTGTTACACGGGCCCATAGACCGGTTAATGATAATAGGTGTAAAGTAGGATATTTAAAATAGATAAAAAATTTAAAAAACATTTTACCAATCCTCTTTTTCACGATCTGTACGTGCAAATAATAGTATATGGGTTTCCTCACCGCACGGTTGTTCAACATTCGATAAATTTATATCATTATCATAGATTTGCTGCTGCAACTATATAAGTTAATAAAAATAAATTATAAATTATGATTTTTTTTTCTTATATTAAAATTTATAAATTAATTTATTATTATATTACTTTATTTATATCTGTTTTCATAATAATACCAAAATCAATATCACTTGTAGCTGATGTAATAACACCAGTATTACCATTAATACTGCCACTAATATTACCACCACCAGAACGTTTTATTGTTAATAATTTTTCATCATCATTATTATTTATAAATAAATTATTATCTATATTATCTATATTATTATCTAAATTATCATTATCATTATTATTATTATTATTATTATTATTATTAT
Source organism: Ptychoptera contaminata (assembly GCA_963942525.1). NCBI lineage: Eukaryota > Metazoa > Arthropoda > Insecta > Diptera > Ptychopteridae > Ptychoptera > Ptychoptera contaminata. The sequence goes on along the minus strand of OZ012640.1, from coordinate 3,563,550 downwards.
ATATATTATTATTTTTTATAATTAATTGTATTGGATATTTTCTGCTATAATATCTAAAAAATAAGAAAAAAAATCAAATAATTTATATAAATAAATTTATAAATAAATATAGTTTTACCTTTTTCTAGCTAAACCCTTTGGATACATAATTATACGGGAATTTTCTAAATTATAAAAACGATGTTTTGTAAATTGTATTTGTTTTTTATCAATATTATGTTCACACCATAATGCACGTTTTGTTATACGATTATTTGTATTTGATATACGTAAATTTGAACCTAAATATATATATATATATATATATATAAATAAATAAATAAATAAATAAATAAATAACTAAATAAATAAATAAATAAATAAATAAATTAAAAATTCATATTTTTTACCATCAATTTTAATATAAACAGTTTGTGTCATCGACATATGAAAATTATTTGGATTATAATTTGTTATTTCGCACATCCAACCCTATAATATAAATTATATAAATATTAATTTAAAATACTTTTTAATATATACAATTAATTCTTATTTTATGCGTTACGATATGTTTTGCAGTATTAAACATATTAAATAATAAAATAAAAATAAAACACGACTTAATACGCCAAAATATAAATATAATCTAAGCAAAATATAGATTAATTTTGTTAGATTTCTAAACGGTTACTTGAATTACAGAATGATTGTGTTTAAAAAATAAAACAACGAATCAAATCCACAATAGTTTTTAAATTTTAATCTTTAAAATCGTTTAAAAAGCAAACAACCGAAGCTACTAACTTTACAAACTTTTAAACGTATCTCAAGTTAATGCGATTAAACAAACGAAAACACAATTAAGTGTTGCTCGTATTTTGTTTTTGTTTCTAATAAGAAATACAAGAAAAACCATATAATAGGGGAATTACAGAAAAATAGAAAAATCGTATATATAATTATAAAATTGCATAAAAATATAATTTAACTATATTAATACATATAATTAATTACCGTATATATTTTTAATGATTTATGTTCATCAATTAAATTATTTATTTTATAAATATTATTATTATTATTTATATTATTATAATTATTATCACATATATTTTTATTAATATTATAAATATTATTATTATTATTATTATTATTTATAAAAATTTTATTATATAATTTTTCATTTATTATATAAATAATATAATCATAAATAATATGTAATAATATTATAATAAATAAACATGTTAATATACCCATTATAAATTCAGATATATTATATATATAAAATATAATAATAATAATAAATAATAATATATATAATATATATTTTTTAAATAAATAATAATAATTATTATAATTATTATTATTATTATTATTGATAATATTTGTTTTATTATTATTATTACTATTAATAGTATTAATAGTATTTTTTGTTAATTTAAATAAATCATTATTATTATCAATATTATCAATATTATCAGCATTATTATTATTATTATTATTATTATCATTATCAGCATTATTAATATTATTATTATCAATATTAATTAACATATCTTCAAGCATTTCAACACCAGATTCAATATCAATTATTTCCTTTTTTAATTTTATTAAATTTTTATTATCTAGATTATTATTATCTAGATTATTATAATCTATATTTTCTATTTTCTTTTTATTATCACGTTTTATATTACGTTTACGTAAAAATTGTATTTTATTATATAAATTATTTATTTGTTGTTGTTCCTGTTGTTTTTCAATTATTTTCTTTTTATCATTTTCTTTATTTATTATTGTTCCAGCATTATTATTATTATTATTATTATTATTATTATTATTATTATTATTACGTTTTTTACGATTAAAATAAAAATTTGTATTATTTAAATCATTATCAGTTATTAATATATCTGAATCAATATCACCATCACTATCTGATTCTATTATAAAATTTTTATTTTTTATTATTTCTGGTATAAAATCTCTAAAAAAACGAAGAAGAAAATATTACAAAAATTATTGTATTATTCATTGAATCTGTGTGTAATAATATTACCTTGATACAGTTTCTGATAAATCTTCACTAAATGAACTATTTATACATATCGAATCAATATCTGATTCATCTGCATCGGTGTTTATCGCTTTAAAAACAAAAAAAAAAAAAAAAATGAAAAGAAATTTATTTTATTTAATTATTTTAAATATTTAATCGATAATTTTACCGGTATTTGTTGCTGTTGTTCCAACATTACCACTAATTTTATTATCATTTTTTGTTGATTTAATATCTTCCATAGCCTGTGTCACCTTACCCTTAATCAATTTCCATGTACCAATATTTTCTGTTGTCATTGCATTTGCAATAATCGCTTCTTCAGCACTACCAGATCTTTAATATTTATTATTTTATTATCAAATTTATCATTTTTTTATTTATTTATACAATTTACCTTCGTTGATTAAAGAAATTACCCTGTAAAAATTCCTTATGCCATTTCGTTTCATCTATCTGATAAATAGAATTTTTCAAAAACATATTATATTCTGTATTTAAATTAAAATTTATTAATTTTGTTTCATTTTTGGTATATACCTGCTGTTGTGGACTTTCCGATAATGAACTAGAAATTTTAATCTCTTCAATTTTATCCTCATTTGGATTAAAACGTATTGCCATTGGAAAGCCACTTGTTGACACTTCCTTATCTAATTGATTATGATTTTATATTTTTATTTTTTTTTGATACAATAAGAATCAAAACTACCTGATTTTCGATTACCTTTTTGTGTTTTTGTTGAACTCATAGTTGCAACAGCTGCTGCTACTGTTGCGTTAATAATTTTAATGTAAAAATCTATACGAACATTAACTTTCGTATTTAGACACTTTTATATTAAATTATTAATACTTATTTATTATGTATAATTTTATTAAAACATTCAATAATCATCACCTTGTTTTTAAAGCATACACAAAAAAAGTTTTTTTTTTTACTTATTTGTTTTTCTTTCTTTACTACTACTTTGCATACGTAATTTGTGTTTTTCTTTGTTTTAATAAATATTTAATTTTCACTGAATTCACTCAATTTAATTTTTATTATTATTATTTATATAATTAATTATTTACACTTTTCTATACTATGTTTTGCGTATAGCTCTGATTTGTAATATTTAATAATTTAAATATATTATATAAAAATGTTAAAAATTTTTTTTTTCTTTTTATCAATAAATCATTGTGTGTGTGTGATAGATGATGATTCATCTGATATTATTGTTTATGTATTTTTTTTTTTTATGTTTTCTTCATGATTTTTATAAATTTTTATCACTCTAATCACTATATCTATGTATACACTACTTAAACTCACTATGTTCTATTTTTATTATTTATCGTCATACTTTACATATGATATGATTAGAATAAAATAAATAATAAATATTAATTATATTAATAATAAATAATAAATAATTAATAATTAATAATAAATAAAACAAGAGAATGAATATGATATATGAAAACTTTTCACTTTTGTATATTTAAAATAGTAATTGGACATATATATGTTTTCATAATTATATTTTTTATACTATTGACTATTAGATGGCATTCCATTCAATCTATATTAAAAGCTAAAGCTTAGTATGTTGCTTTCGAGTGAACTGAAATTTTCATAAAAAATTGTTACGTTATAAAACATAAAATAACAAAACTATATAAGTTTTAACGAAATTCCTTTAGAAAAAGTGTCATCTGGTGTGTCTTCTCAGTGTAAATATCTTATTAAATCTATTGTCGCATGAAAATCGCGTAACAAGCGTCAAAAAAATTTAGGTTTTTTGTATATCGTTACAATCTATCGTACAACTTTGCCTCATAGATAACACTTTTATACGGCCGTGTATAGAATATTTTTGTCATTTATGGTATGCTAAGGTAAAGACCACCTTAGATTTATTAGTTACGGTACAAAATCGGGTTATACGACTAATAAAACAATTTTGAAATCACTGTTAAATGAGACGTTAAGAAGTATCGTCGGAACGTAGCGGACCTCATGATTTTTTTTTGTATAAATATATAGTTACGGACATTATACGAAAGAGATCTTCCGAAATAATGCCATCGCACGAAAAACGTGTTGAAATAAACAAAGACGTTAATTATCATCTATCGAAGTGATTATCAAAAATGATTTCTTTTAACTCGTACAGCAAATAGATGCGAACACGTTTTACCAGCGTGTCCACATTAAGTTATCCACAAATAACATATATTCTTTCTCAAAATTCCTACTAAACATGATAATTTCATTATTTATAAAAACGAAAAAAATTAAAAGACTTGCTTTTACAATATTTATTCTTTTATTTAATTGTTTTCTCTTTACACATTTTTGAATAAAGATAAAATATATATTTAGATATTTATTATTATTTATAATTTAATAAAGATAAATAAAACTTTTTTTTTTTTAATATTTCGATGCTTTATATATATTTATTTATTTTTTTTTTTTTTTTTGATTAACATCGATAATGATGCATATATATATATGATTATGTTTTCATTTTTTGTTTTAAAATTGTATTTTCTCTCTTATGTCTCCTGTGTACCAAAAAATAATAATTGTATTTTGTGCATAATTTACTTGGAAACGTGTAGAAAGAGAATGAGTGAGTGTTAATCGAACATTTCATTAAATAATAATTAAATTAATAATATAAATTGTTTTTTTTTTTTTTATTTCACATTCTGATAATGATTTCTTTTTGTGCTTTTTTTATGCTGTTGTTATTGTTACTCCACTAACTAGTATTACTACTGATGTTCGTGTTTCTTCTACTGCTAGAGAATTATTAATCATCTGAATGTGAATAAATTTATTATTCCATTGATGATTTATTCATCACAGTGGATTGTTGTTCGACAGGTCTTTGTTGTTGTTGGTCTTGTCATAAAATAAAATTAAATAAGAATAATTAATAAATAAAATTTATTTAATTTTTTAACTTACAATTGTTATGTTCAGTAATTACTGGTACACTAGTTGCTTGATTGGTGCTAGACATATTTTGTTCATTTTGTTGATAGAAATCATTTTCTAAATATTATTATAGAGTGATAGAGAGACTCGTTTATTGGAAATAATTATAAATTTAAATAATTATCTACCTGTTTCGTCTTCACTTAGTTCAGCACCTGCTTCGTGTAATGCAATATCAGAGCCAGACGATGAGCCAAGTGTTTTCGATGAAATACGGCCACCACTTGATACTCCAATGCTGCTACCATTATCACCAGTACATATACCACTACCGCTTCCACCACTACGTTGATTAATCCGTCCAGTATCCCGATTACTGCTCAATGGATCCAATGGTGATTCACAATGACTATCACTGTCAGAATCACTGTTTATACCACATGATGTACTCGATATTGTTCGTCCGCTTCGAGAATGTGGACTAAAATTAATTTCATCTCTTTTATTCATTGTTATGCCACTTTCAGCCTGTGCTGATGACACCTTGACAGGAATTTTACTAGCGACAACATTTATTACATCAGTAGCATCCACATTTATTGTTCGCTTATAATTATCCTTGTTACCGGAGTCTATTTGATCATCGCTGGGTGATATTATAAGCGTCGGTTGTATCGAATGTTGATCATCACAACTTATATCCTCTAAATTTAACGTTGATATTTCCGTTATAATTTTACGATCATCATCAGTATCATCATCACCACCATCGTCCCAATCACGATCTTTTGCTAAATCCCATTCAATATTACCAACAGCCGGACGAACTGTTATTGGATTTTTAACTAAATCACGTGGCACCTTTGAATGTTTCTTGATCGTTTTAATTTTAATTGGTGTTGATGTTTTAGCTGCCCCAGATATTTGATTTGTTATATCATTTGATGGAATTAATGTTGCTTGCTCTGTACCTATTGTTCCTGTTGTACCACCAAATGGACGAATTTTAAATATTTCATTATTATTATTATTGTTTTCATTACGTTCCATTTGTATAAAATTTTCATTTACAATTGCCATAATTTTACCATCCTCACTCATTTGATTTTCGGCAATTAAATTATTATTATCACGTGTAACATTAACAGTTTTTCCAACTTTTTCCATTAAATCATCAACGGCTACACCAAAATCCTCTAGAATATTTTCACTTATTTCTTGTTTTGATTTACGATTTTCACTATTATCTGAATTATTTTTATTATCCTCATGAACTGATCTACGTTTAACACATTGATGTGGTATCTCCGTAATACCATTTTGATCATCTTTTTTATTATGGAAATTAATATTAATTATTAAAAAAAAAAAAAAAAAAAAAAAACAAATTAAATGATTTAATTAAATACTTTATTACGGTTATAATAAAAGCATAATTATAATGTTAGCAAAGAATATTAATTAATAAATAAATAAATTAATTGATTAAATAATAATAATAATAAAAATAATCTAAATAATAGTTTATTTAATAATAATAATAATAATATTTATAATAATGATAATAATAATAATAATAGTTTGCCATTTTGTACGTTAAACGGTTATTATGTTAAGTGATAAAAGGAAGCAGAAAAATAATATAAAAAACATTCAAAAAATAAAAAGAAAAATGCGTATAGAAGTTAGTAGTCTCTGGTTGTGTCCTTACCCGCAACCATCACATGGTCCTGTTCAATTGTAGTCACATCTGTATTATGTTTTGTCTCATTACCACTCAGGTCCTCCATAGATAAATCATTTATCTGATGAGATAGACTAAGATCGGTCGTCTCCGGTTCGGCAGTTGGTGGAATTTTACTTTGTTCATCTATTTTCTCTGCGGTCACTAACGATCGTTGTTTTTTTAATACTTCTGTATCGTTGATATGTGATAAATCAATTGTATTTTGTACTCCTTCATTTTTGGCAAGTCCGGCATCTGTTTAAAACAAAGGATTTGAAATTAGTTTAACAAAAAAAAAAAAACCAAAGACGAACCCTAAATAAAAAAAAAATTACCTTTAGTATTATCAACGTTTTCATCGCGATCACAGTAAGATCGATCAATTGTTGTATTTCGTCTGAGTGATGTGTCTCTTGATGGTCCTAGCTCCTCTTTTAAATTATCAAAACCCGATTGATCTAGTTGCAATTTGGCGACTGCTTTCTCCATTTCATCAGTAACTAATTCCAGATTAAATATACATTCATCTACAATGTCTGACCGCTGGATGCGGTGCAGTGCCTGTTCTATTGTATTTCCCGTTGCCTTTTTACCAGATTGACGTAACCACAAACGTAGCATTACCATTGCCTGTTGTGGTACACGATCTGGATACTCCAATTTGATTAAATCAACGTCACCCTGAGGTACCTCTAGCTCGTGTGCTAACTTCTCCCAGTCTGCACCTAATAAATTACAAATGTCTGATAGACGGATGTCCGCCTTGTGAATTTCGTCTGTTTTGTTATAGGATGCATATAGGCCAGCGACGCCACCCCCGTCCCCATTGATAAGTGTTGGGAAATTAGGAATTTTATTAATGCCACGATACTCGTATGCATTTTGTTCTTCGGTGGTAATTTTCTCGGGCAATGAAATGTTTAGTGTACATATGGGCATTTGTGATGCTTCGCCTTTAGCCACACGTGGCTCGTTCATGAAACCAATAATGCCAGAGGAGTCCTGCTGGTCTTTGACACGAACAATAAATGCTAGGCGATTTTCCTTAAATGCGTTAAACTTCATCGATATCTGTTCACCCGACTTCATAATTGGAATTATGTTTCCTGCAAATTCCAAATAGATTGGGCGCGCTTCTAATACTTCGACGTCACAACTCTTAGCCACTTCAGTGAAATGTTCCTGTTGTTCCAATGTTTTATCCTCTTTGTCGTCTGTCATGCAAAAGACACTTAACTTTGCTTCCTCGGCGTCGATTCGCTTCGCAAAAACTACGAATTTAACCATGAATGGTACGTGGGCCATATGCGTGTATAGTTCTGTTGCCATTTTCGATGCGTCCCCAATGTTTCGACAATCCATCAGCCAGAAACGTGCTGATACTGTCGTCGTGAAAGATACACACTCTTTAACGAAGGTCAATGGCGTGGATCCGGTTACGTCTTCCCAAATAGCACGATTCTGTCCGCCGGTTATGGAACAGAGAAGCCGCAATGTTGGAGCATTACCCGAATATTGATTAATCATGCCCTGTCTATGTGCACGAGGTGCTGGCATGCTGAGAGTAATAGCCTTGTGAAATTTACGTCGTCGTGGTTCAACAGTGACTACTGGAGATACGGCAACGCCACGTCCTAATAACTTAGCGGTTATATTAGCATCAATTGGCTGCGCTTGCAAGCCAACGCGAATCTTTTTGGTCAGAGCGTTTTGCGGGAAAACAGCTTGCACCTGTGGAACAGCAGTGGACGATACGGTACCGCCTTCTGATCCAATGGCGTGTACTTCCTGTCGAATTCGTGAAACTACCGCAAAGAAATGAGGAAAATCATTTGTCACAACACGAGTTATACGATTTGTATGCAAATCCTCCAGCATTCCTAACTCATCACCCTCAAAACTATCATTTAAGACATCCTGGATTGCCTCTTCACTATCAAACAGTGTGTGCTCACGCCACGTTTCCCCATTGTCTGATCGTAGAATAATTATCTCACGCTCCTTACCACGTAATGAGGCAAAATGTGGTACTTCGATAATAACAGGGCTGTGAATAATTGCGAAATTATTATTATAAATAAATATCATAAGATAAATAATAAATAATATTTACCCCAAAAATTTAGCCCCAACTGGTCCCAATTCTAAAATGCGACTGACCAGTGCCTCGCCTTCCATTAATGGCGGAGGATTTGGAGTTCTTTGAGGTCTTACATAACGACACGTTATACGTGTCGGTTGGGCAGCTGATCGTGGCGGTACAATAACGCGTACGCCACTATGACGACATCCACGCATAGCTCCACCACGTGCATCGACCAGAAACGATACAAGAAAACTAGAAAAATCAAGGAGAAGAGTAAAAAAAACATTTCAGCTACTGTAAAATATTTTAATTTATCAAGGAATAGGAATGATTAGTTCAGGTTGGAATAGAAATAGATAGAACGTGCAAAAAAAAAAACTAATAAGGTTGATCAGCAGGATTAGCAGGAATAAAGTTTGATAATAAAAGAGAGAGAACAGATAGTTAAGAGATTATCAGAGACGTGTGTATTTTACGTGCGTAGGTAGTACCTTTCCCTAGACATGGGCGTAGTATTCTTGCGGCCACCAAACGACTCAAGGCAGGGCTTTAGTGTGGTCAACACATTATACGGACAACAATAACTGTTAATTAATTTTTTTAGTTTATTCCAATTAACATTTATTTTTAAGTAATTAATTTCAATTTTTTTTTTTTTAAACCAAATTACAAATAAAAACCAAAAATATAAAGAAATAAAACCGTAAATAATACAGAAAATAATTGACGAAAAAATTAAAACAATTAAAACTACGAAAACATAAAATGAGGTGAAAAGGGTGTAAGGTACACTAAAGAAAAGGGTTACAGTAAATTGTGAACCAATACCAAAGGTAGCTTCTAATATTCTGCTTCCTTTGTGATGCAATAATGCCTATATATACACGTGCATAAGGTGATGTTTAATTATTTTTGTGATTTTGTAAATAAGAAATGTGCTGGTAAAAATTTCTAGTATAAAAGTAACATAAGGGGCATGCAAAAGGGGTGCACTTTTGTGATAAAAATATAAATAAATAAATATTAAGAAAACGGATTGTGTTAGATTGAACTTACCCAACATTTATCGGATTTCGTACAATATCAACGTTGTCCAGGGCATGAACAATAAATGGATTATTTGCAGAGGGTGCAACGGCATCAACTGTTGTATAAGATTCCTGATTAACGATCATTTCGTTAGGGCCTACAGTGTTACAAACGAAACAATAAAAGAAATTCCAGTAAAACCAAAAAAAATAAAATAATTCTCACCATATCCTAGCCGGTTGGCATCATTAAACTGTGTATATTCATCGCCAAATATTGAATTTGGTCGTCGTTCGCCAGTACTGCTTCCGCAATCACCATCACTGCCACCGCCTAGTGTCGTTGTTGTTATTGTTAAATTTCTTTGCTCCAATTTATTCATTTGTTGATCATCCGGCACTGTTTTCATCTCATCAACAGTCATATACTTGTATTGACGATGATCAGACATTATTGGATCCTCACCTGTTTAGTTTTTATTTTATTTTATTTTTAACGGGAAAATTAAGGCAAGAGAAAAAAAAAATAAAGAAAATTTTTTTTTTTCTTATCAAACAAACAATAAAGCCACTGATTATAAACACAAGATCATTTCTGAACAATAATTTTTTTTTTTTTTACTCGTAAATAAGTGTCGCGTTTTAATCGCGAAATTATTTAATTAAATTTATTGCGATCAAGCAGCAAGATCAAGTAGAATGGTATTATTTTTTTTATGTTTACCAATACCATCACTAACAGTTTTCTCTGAAAATAAAATCACTTCAAGTTCATGACTAAAATCCGACGACTACGATTATTAATTATTGTGATTTTGTTTATTCGCGTATAATTTGGCCTTCAATTGTTTTCTTTTTATTTTATTTTTGCGTATTATTTGCGGAATGTTTATTTTCACGGAGCAAGTATGCCTATCTAGAAGAATGAAAAACAAAAAAAGAAAAAACTAAACAAACAAAATATCGTTGGATTAGTGCCAATATTTGTTCTGATTATCTGATAGACATTGCTTGTACGATAATCGCGCGTATTTTTCTGATTACATTTTATGTTTTCGCGTATTTTTAATTTCGGCAAAAATAAATAAAAAAATAATAAATAATTAGAAAATATATACTACAAAAGTTACCGATACAATTTTTGTCTTTACTAACTTTATTTTTGCATATCGTTTGCTTATTTTTTTCAGCACTTTTCGCGTAATTTTATGTAGTTTTTTTTTTGTATTTACTATATAAAAAAAAAAAAAAAACGGAAAAGAATCTCCGCAAACGAAAAAAATTACTAATTTATTGGCTTAACTTTTTATCGTTTTTCAAAAAAAAAAAAGAAAATTTTTTTTTGGATTTTTGCCAATAAATTGAGGAATGTTTTTTTGGCAAAGAAAATACTAATAAAAAAAAATTTTTATTTTGCATGAATAATATATAAACAGCTATAGTTTTTAATACTTTGCATCCGCATTAAAAATAAATAATTAATGAAGAAAGTCTTACCGCATTCATCCTCTGAATCGGACATAAATGTCTCATGAATTGATTCGGGGGCAGCGACTTTATACTTCTCCTCTGCGATATTACCAGTGACTTTTGTATTATTCACGACATTTGTCTCAGTTATTATTTTTAAACTTTCGACAACAGTTATATAGCCCAAACGATTAGCGATATTAAGTGCTGTTTGTCCACTCTGTAAATCATATAAATAAATAATTAATAAAATTGGCACAATGGATGGTTTTTTTGGATGGAAAAAGAAAAACTAAAAAATCGCGAAAAAAAAACGTACATTTGTTATTGCATTTGGATTTGCTTTGTGCTTCAGCAAAAGATTTATAATTAGAATTTGTCCTTGTTGGGCTGCCTGATGGAGTGGCGTATACCCAATATTTGTGCTCATCTCGATCGCTGCATCATTTTCTAACAGAAAACGCACCATATTCACCTGGCCATAATGGGCAGCTATGTGAAGCGGTGTATATCCTGATTTTGTTGTTGCGTCAATTTTTGCAGAACCGTTGTTTAGGAGGATATTAGCCACTGGCACTTCATCTTCTTGGGCGCACAAGTGCAGTGGCGTTAAACCGTTCTTTGCGACATGATTAGCGTTCGCTTGATGCTCGATTAGGAGTGACGACATGTCAGCATGTCCTTCCTGAGAGCTCAAATGCAATGGTGTAAATCCTGATTTACTTTCTGCATCCGCTTGGGCACCGTATTGCAATAGGGTCGTTGCGATCTCCATTTGATTTTTCTTTGCTGCAATGTGAAGAGGAGTGTGTCCATTTTTGGCACTCGCATGGGGCGATGCTCCTTTATCTAGTAATAGCAATGCTACTTGTTGATTATCATAATGACTGGCGACGTGTAGTGGTGTCACACCGTTTTTACCCTGCGCATCCACATCAGCGCCCTTCTGCAGTAGTAGCTCGGCTACACGCAAATTACCGTATTTGCCGGCTAAATGCAGTGGTGTGAACCCTTTTTTCGTAACCACATTAAGACCAGCACCGTTTTCAATAAGAGCCACCGACACTTCGTCCTGTCCTTCCTTGGCCGCAATGTGCAATGGCGTATATAGATCCTTTGTTTCTGCATCAATATTGGCTCCGTGTTGCAACAATAACATCACAATGTCGACGTTGCCGAGACGTGATGCAACATGCAGTGGAGTTTGTTCTTCGCGAGCTCGTGCATCCACTTGTGCCCCATTACGTAACAAAATACGTATGATATCTGTTTGATTGGCACGTGCAGCCAAATGCAGGGGTGTCTCGCCGCGCACCGTTGGCACATCCGGGCTTGCTTCATGCTGCAACAAATAGATAACGATGTTCATGCAGCCCATAAAGCTAGCGACATGAAGTGGCGTCAGGCCACTCTCTGTTGTCGCACTTATGCTCGCCCCATGTTTTAAAAGTAGCTCTACCACCTTGATACGGTTCTTCTTGCATGCAATATGCAGCGGTGTAAAACCGTTTAGAGCGCGAGCATTTGGATCAGCATTGCGATCGAGCAATAATTTTGCAACTCGCACATGACCACAGTGGGCGGCCACATGAAGTGCTGTTAAATAGTCAACTGTCACCTCATCGACCGGTGCCCGATGGTACAGCAGTATGCGTGCGGCATCCACATGTTCACCTTGTGCAGCCATATGCAGAGGTGCCAAACCATTCTTAAAAGGGAAGAAAAAAGTATAAATTTAACAACATGAGAATTGGCGACTTTTATTTTAAACCATTTACCTTTGTCTTGGAGAGAATTGGCGCATTATTTTCTAACAGCATGTCAATTACAATGTCATGACCTGATCGGGCTGCACAATGCAGCGGTGTCAAACCATCACGTGTCGTACTATCCAATTTAGCACCATGAGCTATTAATAGTTGCACCATATTCGTTTTGCCCCATTTGCAAGCGACATGTAACGGTGTTATATTATGTTTGGCCGCATAATTAACGTCCGCGTTCTTCGTTAACAGTAATTCGGCAATATTTACATTGCCATAATGAGCTGCAATGTGAAGTGGTGTAAAACCACTTTTTGATGCGACATCGGGATTGTGTTCGTTCTGCGTTTAAAAAAAAAATTGATAAAAATATAAAATGGTTTGAGATTATGAGAAAAAATAATAAAATAAAACCTCTAGTAATAAGGTGGCTGCTTTGCAGTCATCCTTTTTCGCGGCTATGTGTAATGCTGGCAAACGAACTTTACCACGTGAATCACTTTCCAATAGCACGGCAACAACTTTATCGTGACCCTGTTGCATTGCTACAGCTAATGGTGTAAAACCATCCTAAAATTATCAGTAATTTATCAGATTTGATGTAAAAAACAAAAACATGATGATGTTCTGATATTGTACCTCGGTTGCTAATGTTTGATTAGCACCTTTTGCCAATAAATAACGGACGCAGGTATCATGATTCTCCTGTGCTGCCATATATAATGGTGTAAAACCATTCTGTGATTGAACATTCACATTACCATTTGCCTGTATTAATAGTTTTATCACCTCTTTTTGACCGGCCAGCGATGCTATATGTAACGCAGTATTACCCTTTTTCGTTGCATTATCAACGCTCGCACCACGATTTAATAATTCACGTACAATTTCGATGTGACCATCTTTTGCAGCTAAATGTAATGCATTTAGGCCATTCTGTAAAAAAAAATACAGTGGAATAGAAAATTTATGGAAATTAGATGAGATTCTTTTTATGCATCATTAAAATTAGAAATATATTTACTGCATTGCAGGTATTAATGTCCGTCACTTGTTTCGTTTCAATAAATTCAATTAGTTTTAGTAAATCACCAGCACGAGCTGCCCGCAAAAAGGCTGTATTTGCGTCAGTCTGCAAAAAAAAAAAAGAATAGAAAATTTAAATTTAGTAAAGAAATAGCAAAAAAAAAAACAATCGGTTGCAATTTTTCACGATTTTTCTTTTTTGTAACGTTACATTTGAATAATATTTATATATATGACAGTTACACCTTAATGAAATACTATTTCATTTCATAAATAATAAGATAATTTTTCTATAATTAATTCTACAAATGAAAGGAAGATGTCTTTCACATATTATTACAAAAAAAGAATCCTAGAATAATAAAACTAACGCTTAAAATTCCATCACGCAATATAATCAAGTCACACGCATTGAAAAAACAAATAAAAATTCCGTTAAAAGTTTCATCGTAATAAATGTGAAAAAGCCAAGCCTTCTTCTATGGGGTTGTTATTATTACAATTCCTTTTACAATAAATCACATAAGTGCACGCAACATAACGTGATATTTATGTGTAAAAAGTGTTTTATATACATATTTTAATTATAAAATTTAATACAGTGAATGTTGAACATCTTTAAAAGTCGCATCCACCATTTTGATCACTGTTTTAATATTTTATTAATTTAATTTACTTAAATTAATTATTATATATTCTATGGTTTATTTTAAATAATAGCGATGTTTGAACAGAACGGAAATGAAATCATCATATGTGCTTAATTACATCCGCTCAAGAATAAATGACTTTGACATTCTAGAAATATTATTATTATTAAAAAAGTCACCAATCTAATTTGCACGCAATTTTTATTATGAAATTTTTCAAGTACTTTTTCATAATAAATTGTTATGATTTATCTTGCAAAACACTTAGTATTTTTTATTGCAAATATTCTCTACGGTTTAAACGCTATAGTAAACATAAATATTAATATAGTAATAAACATAAATATTGTTTAAATTTTTTCCATGTTATACAGTGATTAAATTGATTAATATTTTATCATCTGTTTGTTGTAACTCGAAAAACCTACGCTACTGACCATTTTATTATTTTAATTAAAAAAATAAATAAATAAATAAAAGAATTAAATAAATAAATTAATAAATGAAATCATCATCATCATGATCGTTGCGCAATATTTTACTTAGTTAGCAATGGGTGTTGTATTTATTATATGTCGAATAGAAAATAACGATTACGCAATGAGCATCTTAACAAAAACTATTTTTTTCGGGCCTACAAATGACGTTATTACACCTAACAAGACTAAAGAATTTTTGCGTTCAATAAGCTTAAACAACTCGCACAATATTAGATAAAGAGAATTATTGTGATTTTTGTTTGTTATGATTATCGTATGCTATCGCGTATTATAATAATTCACAAATGACGTAGATGCGCAATAAAAACGAATTTTTAAACACCGGATTCCGTCTATCGTATCGTAACGCATCACAAAACATAAGTGGTTCGCGCAACTAAAATATATATATAAGTAGTTATGTAATATAAAGAAATAATTTTGGTGTAGCTTTAGTTAATAAACTCAGAGGAGTAAACACCATTAATAATATGTTATCTTTTAATTAACATGTGACTTTTTTTATTATGTTTTTTAACACTTTGAACTCGAACAGACTAGATCTAATCGATTTTTGTCGGCTGATGATAATGATGATGATGTAAAAGCCCGGAGTGAATAGATCTTGCTTTTTTTTTGTAGTTTCTGCAGGGGCAATCTACCGAAAGACTGAATTTTTTGTTTTTATTTTTTTTTTAATTGTTTTATAAATTATAACGAGAAATCCAGTTAAATTTTATTTTAGTTTTTGTATTTTTTTGGTAACAGGTACGCTCAGCTACATTTTTTTTTCAGAATGCATAATTACGGGTTTTTATTTGTTTTTAAATTATCTTTAATAATATCTTTAATTTTATCCAAAATATCGGCCACGGGAAATGAGACAATAAACATTTTATTTTATACTTTCATGTTGGACGCTAGTTTTTCGCAAAACAGACCCGTTGTTTAAGTGTTAATAAACAAAAACTTTAAGTTATATCGCAGGTAACAAAAAATAGAAAAATAATTAAACATACACCGGTTCAGTGCGTTTTTTGTCGACAATAGATTTTTACGTTCTTCTTCTTCTTTTTTTTTTCTACAATTTTATGGTATGCCTGAGTGCACACACGCACATTCATAAACTAGCTAACTGACTACGGAAGCACCAGTAATTTTTTTTTTTTATTGTCGGCAATAGTCTAAATTTCTTCTTTTTTTTGTTGGCAGAGTTCTAAAAACTGGTTAAATGCCTTTTTCCAAGTAATAAAAAAAAGTAACAAAACAATTTTTAAAGTACTCTATTTTTTGTTTACCCGAAAAACTCCATAAATCGAAAAAGTCAAATAATAGTAAATAAATAAACAAATCCTAAACCTATATATTTACTATTTATTTGTAGATCTTTGACTTTTAATTTCTATTTACAATGTGTTTTAACATTTTAACACTTCAAGAATTCGAGTCTGTTTTTTTTTTTGTATTACCACCGTAACGACGGGCTATTTTACAAGAAACTAGCGTCACCCAGCATTACACAAATAACTGATTGCAAACGGAAAAATAATACGAAAAGCATGTTTTGATAAATTTAGATACTCAAGGAATACGTCTTACCAGAATATTGTTAATGAAAGTGTTTAAAATATGACTTCTAATTGTATATCCGAATTTAATTCAATCAAATTTTCATAATCCATTAAATGAAATCCTTTTTTTATTTTGAAAAGATTTTGTACAAGGTAATTATCTTGATTATCTTTAGATTTGAAAAGTAATCACTGAGTGATTGTTGTAAACTTTACAGATAGGTTTTTATACCATCACGGATTTCCATATCTAAATTCACTTCAGATTATATGAGACACTAAGTGTCTAGAAAAACTCGAAGTTATTTTGCACCACAGATGAAATCCAATATTGAATTTATCTTGAAAAGGCAACCAATTTATCTTTTGTTTCCGATATAACATACGTACGTATATTGAGTTCATAATGTAATATGATTTCTTTGAAAAGTTATGAATTTTGCGAATTACAAAAAAATAATACTATTTGTCCCGCGGAATCCCTAATTATTTTCATGGAATCCCAGGATTCTACGGAACACCCTTTGGTTATCAGTTTACTAAATTAATAAACAAATATTTTTTATAATCGAATCGTTTTAAAAATTCTATTTTAAATGCTATTGCAGATGTGTATTTAAATTTAGGGACAAATCTAAATCTAAAAATTTTTCTACAGGTGTACAACGTGATTATAGTAAATAGAAAACCAAATAATTATATTAATCTTTTTATTTTTAATTTACCTGCTTATTACTCGTTTTATTATTATTATTTCCCGTTTGTTTTGTAATTGCCACTGTGGCTGCTGGTATTACTGTTCCTGTTACTGCATCATCTACTTGTTCATTTGTTAATTTTATTGATTTTTCAATATTATTTATATTATTATCACTATGATCTAATGATCTAATACAAATATCATCACCATTCATTATATTATTAATTGTATTTTTTTTATCATTTATTATTATTTTATCATCAATAATTATATTATTATTATTATTATTTGCACTTGTTGTTACACCGTTTTTAATTAAACAAATATCACTATTTATATTATTATTATCATTATTTGTTGTTGATGTTGTTGTTGATGTTGTTATCACTATTGGTGTTATATTATTTATATTTAATTGTTGTTCTAATTGCAATTGTTCTTCTTGCTGTTCTAATACATTATTATCATTAAATTGTTCTTGTTGTTCTTGATTATGTTTATTATGCTGTGATTGTTCATTACCACCAAGTGCCATCTTGTAACTTTAACTAAAGACGTATATAACACGAAGATAAAACAACAAAAAAAAAATGAATAAAACAAAATATTAAACAACGAATAGAAGAAAATAATGATGAAAAAAAAAAGAAAAACCATTAAAATATTATTATTTGATTGACCTTCGCGGTTATAGTAATAAAATTAAAATAAAACAACAACACATATTTGGGACAGGGGCAGTCCTTTACTACTAATACTACTAATACTACTAATCTATTCTCTCTCCAGTGTTCAAATCAAATTAATTAAATTAAATTTATTCATATTTCGATGTATTCAACTGGTTTGCTGAACATAAAACCGTCAAACATACATATTTAGACATATTTTATTATCATTATTTTTTGCTCTATGATGTTAATGATTTATGTAAAAATTATTTTGTTTTTTTTTTTTGTATAATTTTAATAGCAAATACTTGATGTTTTTTATAATTTCGGAAAATACCACACATCAAACCCCGATTAACATGTGAACTTTATTATACACGAATTCACTTTAACGTGCGATCAAGCATTTAGCTTATTTTAGTGTAATTTTTCTTCGTCTAGTGATTGATCATCTCTTCTGTATACATATAATGATGGCACTTTTTTAACACGGTTTTAATTTACGTAAGTTTTTTTTCGGAACAATATTTACCCGCATTTATCGAGGGATGAGTGTACACTTATAAAAACCAAAACAAGAATTGTTATACAAATTCGGACGGGCGGGGCATGACTAATAATATAAAATTTTAGTTTTTTTTTATTGCATTGTCCATGACATAATTTTTTTTTTTGCAATTTTGCAATATTTATAGGGTGAATCAAATAAGTACTATATATATTTGTTTCAAAAAGCATATCAAATAGCATATTATACTTTCTAAAAATGTATATAGTTCTTATTTGATCACACTATATAATAATATTTTCTCTCTATATATATATATACTATACTAATTGCCCTTCGATTAACACGCAGAAACTCACTTAAATTAAAACCGTGTAAAAGTACCATGTAAATCGGTGGATGAGTCTATATATCGTCAGAAGAGCAAATGGAACAATAATAGAGCAAAACAAATAATATTATGTTTGAAATTTGAACAGAATTTTTAACAAATCACATCATCACCATCACTACTCAGGTGTTGATTGGTAAAGAAAAAATTTATGTGGATTTTTCCACTTTTTCTTTTTTTATTTATTGCAAAAAACTACAAAAAATAATTTCCGTCTTAAGGTAACAAATATATTCCGTATACCACATCACCCACGCACATATATAAGTGCATAAATTAAGCACTAAAAAAGCTCCTAAAAAAAAACAAAGTATAATCAAAGTTTATTTAAATACAAAAAAAAAAAAACGCAGCAAAGTAGCTTTTGGTAAAAATTATTTAGAAAACAAATGAACAACAATAATAAACACGTTTTCAAAATGGACACCCAAAATCAACTTTGCACATATAGAAAAATAATTCACAAATTTTTTCTCTATATCGTGTTTTATTTTTTTGAAAAAGATAAGATTTTCTTTGCAATCTTTTTTCGTGTATTTATTGTGCTTCTTTACTTTATTAACACTTTTTATTTTTTCTGCTTGTTTATGGCAAATTAGTTCTATGCGCAAGACAACATAATTAATGTTGTGTCTGTCGTATTTGTCTGTCTGTACGTTCTATATCTTTTATATTAAATTTATTTATTTATTTATTAATTAATTAATTATAATAAATTTTCATTGATTAAATGTTGACACTTAATTGTTATTAACACGTACGGTTACGTTATGTTTTTTTTTATTAAACAAAAATGTATTACCACAGATGCTATATGTTTTTTGTTGTCGTCTTTTTTGAATGGGTGTGCTAGATCCATATGAATATAAACATAGAGACTATATATGTATACAGGGTGATCAAATAAGAGCTATACATACATTTATACCGCCGTTTAACACGGTACTTTATTATACACGGATTCACTTTAACGTGCGGTCAAGCATTGAGCTTATTTTAGTGTAATTTTTCTTCATCTAGTGATTGATCATCTCTTCTGTATACATATAATGATGGCACTTCTTTAACACGGTTTTAATTTACGTAAGTTTCTATGGAACAATATCTACCCGCGTTAATCGAAAGACAATCATGTCTAATATATATAGTGTGATCAAATAAGAACTATATACATTTTTAGAAACTATATTATGCTATTTAAACAAATATGTATAGTACTTATTTGATCACCCTATAAAACATATATAGAAGTAGTGAATTGTGAAAAAAAAAATAATTAAATTAAATAAAACGTTAATAATTTAATTAAAATATAAACATAATTTGCGATTTTTTCTGTTTTTTAATGGTATTTTCACACTCACTAGTTTTTTATCTTTCATGATTTTTTGTTTTAATTACAAATACTGGCTGGATAGACAATAATTCACACCCTTTTTTAATTTTTTATTTAATTAATATTTAATTAATCAATTAATTTTCTTTTATAACAATCAAGTTAATTAAATTAGCGAAAAACACAGTGAAAATGTTTTTTTTTTTTTTTAGCAAAAAACTAAACTGTTTTTTGTATTTTCATTAAATTCGTTACGCTAGTTACTACCAAAAACGTTCTTATTGTTGCTCTAAATTGTTAATTTGATAAATGATGATGATGATGATGATCAAATTAAAATCATGAATAATTTTTTAATTGTATTTTCTTCTTTTTCTCTAACTAAGTTTATGTTTATAAATTTTTGTTTAATTGTTTAACACACACACTTTACTTTAAAAAACAATTTAATGCTGATGTTGTGTGTACATAATTTTGATGAACATAATTTATTGAAATAAATTATGCAGAACGCGACAATACACAACAAGAAGGAGAAACACAAGAATATTAATGAAGTACACAGCTGTGCATTTTTTATTTTGTCCTATGTCTGCGCAACATTATTTTTTACCATTATCCTCAACATCAAAAAAAAAAAAGGAAGAAAGAGAGTCATAGACACACAGAGGATATAAAACTTCTAGAAATACTGTGTTTTATGCTCAAAAGAGATGTATGAAATAATTGAAATAATCCTTGATTTATCAAGAGAACAACTGTTTACTTTGCCAGTTTATAAAAAAAAAAAAAAATGTGCTGCTACGGATAATATTTAGGGTTTTTTTTGTTGTTTTTTAAAGGCAAAAAAAAAGGATCCCTTAAGAATATTTTTTTTCTATACTTTTTTTTACCTACATGTTGAGCGTACAAGGAGATTTTTTAAACACTTTTTCGTTGACCTTTAATGGTAGAAATTCTTGTATAGAATTTTTGGTTTTTTAAATACCAAAAAATAGTTTAAATACGTTTTTTTTTATTTTATTTTATTTTTATTATTGAATTATAATAAGTTTTAAATAAGATACAATGCACTGGTCACTGGTATAATAATTAATAAAATGAAAAAAGGGGGAATTGTACAACGATTGTATTAAATTATTCTCAGTGATTATAACATTTATTTTATTTAATATTTTTATTTAATGATATAATTTTATGAGAAAGAGATTAAAATCACCAAAAAAAAAAAAAGAGAGAACATTAATACACAAAATAAATAAATAAATAAATAAATAATAATAATAATAAATTTAATATTCATTTAATGAATAAAATAAATAATCTCTCATCATGACATCATACATTTATTTATAATTCCACTCAATGTATTATTTAAGTTTAGTTAAAAATATAACAAAGTAAACGAAATTCTACGAACGTAGATATATATATAAGTTAAAAAAAAAAAATAAACCGATATGAAAATGCACTGTAGAAATAATTGTTTAATTATTGTTTCCAAAAGATGATGCCACAATCTTTTTAATTTAAAATTTATACAGACAAAAAAATATACATTTCTGATGGCTGCTTTTTTTTTTTACTAATGTTTGTGATTTTTGAAAAATCATACAGGTAAAATAAGGTAATTGAATAGGCAATGTCTGAGTTATAATGATGCTGCAGCATCGCATGCGACTGCTATTAACAGTAGTGAGTGCTATTTCCTGAACTTTTCTATCCCGGAATTCGGAGATTAAAAATGTATTTGATTCCGGGATTATTATTTTTTTTTAAATAAAAATTTAACATTTTCAAAGAATTCATTTATTTAACATAAAATTATAATGTTAATTTCAAATTTTTAACTGAAAAAATGTGTCTGCAGTGTAAACTGTCTGTTGATAGCACCGTAAAGCTATTTAATATATAATCTCTAAAGTAGTGTAGTAGAGACTCGCTTATAGTGTACACACTACAGGTAAATTCTACTCTCTACGCTATAAGCTTTACCGAAAAAAAAAACACTGTAGTGTTACACGTGGCTTTAAACATATGAAAGTTAGAACATTGTGTGACATCTGCTGGCGTGACAAGTTTTTAAAAATATTGAATTTTTAGCGTTACACCGTCATATATAACTCAGGCGTTATTAACGTTAAAAATATATAAAAACAATAAAAATTTATTGAAAAAGAAACGAAAAGAAAAGAATTCCACTGTATATACTCTATATTATGGAAAATTTCGATGTGACGAGGAAAAAATAATAAAAAATGAAAATTTTATGTTTTTTTTTTATGTTTTGCTTTTTTTTTATAACAACAACAATAATTATAATATATTTATATAAAAAAAATAAATAATAATAATAATAATAATAAATCAATAAAATAATTATTAATTGAGAGAAAGTACAGGAGGAAGATTTATATATTTGACGAGGTCATTATCAGGTCATCAGATTTATGGTTTTTGTTTTGTTTTTTTTTTTTTTTTTGTTCGTAAATATTTATCTTGTTTCATTTTTATTAATATGGACCAGTAGCACCATGATGATGATGATGATTTGGTGGTCCATAACTGGTCGCTGGTACACCACCACCACCAACACTAATGCCACTACCGATACTGCTACCTATACCTGTTGTACCAATTCCTAAACCAACTGAAAACAAAAAATAGAAAAATTTAGAAATCATCAATAAATTGTCATCATTTAACGTTTATTTATTTAATTTCTCCTATATCTATGCTTTTAGATCATGACAAATATTTGTAAAATCAAAAAAAAATAATAAAATAAATAAAATAATTTTAAGTAAATAAAGCACAAAGTGTTAAATGACTAAAGATTTGACCTAAAGAGAGGCGGAAGTAGGACAATGTACTCTAACGATCTTAAGATCGATAATTTTATTGATTTTTTGTTTTTTTATGGTTTTTTTTAGTTTGATTTTGGATTTATGATAAAAATCAAAAAAAAAAAAAAAGAAAAAATATGTTATAACTTACGATTGGACGATCCACTACTAATTGCTGAACCACTGCTTATCACTGATGCACCACCATCACTTAATGAGCCACTGCCTATACCACTAGATGAATCTGATATAATTGGTGTGCCAAGAATAACATTACTATTACCAGTACCGGTTGCACCAATATTAATACCACCATGATCCTTTTGTGTTTTGTAACGGATAAAGTATACTTCCGGTTTGCTGGGCTGTGTTGGTGCAATCGATGGTAAATTAATGTCACCAATTTCATCGGGTTTCTTTACAAGTACGTAGACAATTGTCTTTTCTTGTGAGTTGGCTGCTGCTGCATATGCAGCTGCCGATGGTGTTGGTGGTGATGGGGCTTTAATGAAGATTATTTTATAATGTTTTTGTGGTATTCCGGCAGATATTTGACGATTAAAATGTACTTCCTCTTGCTCTGGTGGTGGTACATGTACATAAATGTGTTTTTGGATAACTGTTTGTTGTTGGGGCTGGACAATTTGTTGTCCAAAGCTGGAACCACCTGTAGAATGGGAGCGAATGGACAAAAAGTATTGGATAAAAAAAAACTGCGAAATTTTAAATAGAATTATGTTTTACCTGATGAGATACCACTGCCAAATGATGAACCAGAGGCAATTCCACTACCAAAGGAAGCACCTGATGCGATTCCACTACCAAATGAGGAGCCTGAGCCAAAACTACTGCCAAATGATCCATCTGAGACAATACCATTACCAAAAGTGGCACCAGAGAAACTATTTGATCCAGATGAAAAACCATGACCACCACCACCGCCAACAGCAATACCATGACCACCGGTGAAGCCACCTAAATTAACTGAGTGACCATCACTGTAACCATTTCCACCAAAACTAGCACTGCCATGGTCTGCAACGCCAACAAAGGATCCGCCACTAGAAACACCACCTAAAATTGCGCCACCGCCGCCACCATGTCCTCCAATGAAACCACCACCACCACCACCACCGCCGCTAAAACTAATTGGACGTGATGGTGCCCCATAACTATATCCAGCCTCCGGCCTTGCATTTGCCAAAGCGACCACAGCTAACACCTAATTATTTATCACAACACAATAATTGTTTTTTTTTAATTAGCATGATTTTATCCAAAAAATTTCTCCCCTTATCTCATCTCATTCAAAATATATTCTTACCACAAACACTTTCATTGTAATCCGTACAAGCACGACACTTTTGCACAAATATTAATTAATCACTCAAATCACTCTAATAACGTTTTTATTCCAATAAAAAAAATAAATATCAAATGATCAGCTGTGAGAATGGATTTTTCGACAAAATTTTATTAATATTCCACTGATAAAATTCTGTGTCTTAACGGCAAATGCTATGTTTATGTTATGTCTAATTGTGGCAAATGTTTGCCCATAATATAGTTGGTACCCCACCATATTACCACAGATAACAAAAAAAAAAAAAAAAAGAAAAAAAAAAATAAATAAATAAATAATAAAAATATGAATAAAAATAATTAAGAAAAGAAAAGAAAATCACAGCAGCATCATCATCAACACCGATCACCGATTACAGATCATAGATCATTAAATTATGCACGTGTATTGTGCACAAATCATAAATATTTGCCAAATATTCATAAACAATTGAGTGAATTGCTATAACCGTGAGATTAATTGCAAGATGCATGCGCGCACATAGGAATAAATTTCAAAATGAAAAAACAATTGAAGATAGAAAAATTCGTTATTATTATTTTTTTTTTGCAACAAATAATAATTAGATTGCCAGCCTATATCACGCTAACAGTAGTATGTTGTAATCATAGATCATGGATTATGATTTGTGTAATTTTTATGCAAAAAAGAAAAAAAATGATGCAAAAATATATATACGTGATTATTGCAGAATTGTAAAATTAAATGAAAAAATAAGAATTTCTACCAAAAAAAAAGAAGGAATTTCCCCAAAAATAATTACATCGTTTAACCCGTTAAATCGTTACTTTTCTGCCGTTGCGCCTGCTTACGTGTTCAATTTTCAAAAGTTGCAACTTTTTCAACATTAGGCCATGTTTACACTATAGAGTTTTTTTTTGCGTAGTGCTAGAGAAAAATCAGAGTAGTGTATACACCCTTTAGAGCTCTATAGTTTCATCGATTAGTAACGATAAAAAGAAGCATTAAATGGAAATCGGTACAAAAAATGGAAATTAATGCAATGAGAAATGTGGCTAGCGAAAATTGATGGCCGAAGCTGGGCACTCTACCATACGATTCTACAATAGAGAAAAATGTGTCTGCAGTGTATACTATCTGTAGATCGCATCGTAGAGCTACTTAATATAATCTCTAAAGTACTGGCAGAGACTTGATATAGTCTGCACTTTACCGAAAAAACTCTATAGTGTACACGTGGCTTAAAAAATATTTTTCTTCTCTTCAATCTATACATATATTTATTTTTTAATTAATTCATTGGATTAATTTATTCATTGGATTAATTAATTCATTGGATTAATTAATTTATTCATTGGATTATATTAATTAAAAATAAAAAAGAAAATTTATTTATTTATTTTAAAGAAAAAGTAAATAAAAAAATCAGCAATATAAAAAAAAAAAAAACGCGCACATAAAAATGGTGAAAACTTATTTAATTTTTTTTTTTTCAAATACCGGAAATAATATTCTTTTTATATTTTAATGAACTTCTCTTTTATATTTTGATTATATAATTATGCTGCTACATAGTAAAAACATCACAGCTGCAGAGGAACAACAACTTTAAACATAACAAAAGTTGAAATTACATTGGAGTTATAGTGGTGCAACTGTTGGCCACGGTTTTTTGCAAAATATTTCGGAATTTGGGACGACAAAAACGTAAAAAATAAATAAATAGAACTTTTAGCCATTTTATAATTTTTTGAACAAATTTTTAATATGAAGAAATTTATAGAATTATCACGTTTCTCACTTTGTAGCATAATTATAATTGATCGCGCTTCTATGGGTAGTGTAGCATCGTTAGTATAGCCAAAAAGGCATTAATCTTTAATTCTTCTTCTGTGTTTATATTAGATTATTCAATTAGATCAATTAACAAATGATCTATGGGCTACTAGCTCCTAGTCGTTTTTTTTTTAAATAATGAAATTGACATGTTTAGGAATTACGACGTGAAGATATTTTGTCGATATTAGTCTTTCAAAGGATCGGATATTAAATTGGTTTGGGAACGTACACTGGTAAAGTGTGTTCCATTTCTGTGCGAGTAATAGAAATTGTTTTGGAACCTCGATGTTCGCACCGTACTTAAAGTTACTGCTCGGCAGTGAGTGGTAATTCCAGCTCTTGTTTTTCGTACACATTTATCGCGAAAAGGTTTGTGAATTAGAACTGTTTTTATCGTTTTTTAATTCTCTTTTAATTTTTATGTTGTCAGAGTAGAAACTCTAGTTTCTAGCAAAAGACCCGTAGATTATATGATTTAACATATTTTAACAGAAAATCGCAGTGCAAAACCATGGCATTAGGGTTAATCATCATTTGTTTGGGTCATCATCTATCTACTAGATTTTAATATTTTTTAAACGACATTTTTAATATAATTTTATTTAGAATAAATTAAACGATCGTTTGTACATTTTTTTTTGTGAGTTTAATATTATTAAAATCAATAAATAAATAAATAAAAATTAACATAAAAAATAGAAAGTTATTCGAAGTGGATGCTGATGATGATGAAGTAGAAGAAAAAAAATATATTTAAATTAAATTAAATTAAATAAATAAATAAAATAAATGAGTGAATGAGCGATGATTTATTAAAGGTGTTATACTTTGTTTATACACACAAATGCATGCGAACGACAAGTGTCACAAATTTCGCTTATTTTTTGTGTTTTATCTTCTTTTTTTTTGTTTTTGCACGAAAAATTGTGTCCTATTTTTGCGTTTTTATTTATTTATTTATGTCGCACAATAAAAACAAAAAAAGCATTAAAATATGATCGAAAGATATATTCTGAAGGTGCTGTATTTCCTACGGTGCAAAAAATTTTCGCACAAAACAACAAGACGAGATCAGTGATGGTGTGCCTATGACAATGACTCGAACAGTCTTTTTAAATGGCCCAAACTTGATTTCCGAAGTAGAAGCAAAGATATCTGAGAGAAATGCAATTAATAATGATCTCATGTTGTGTCTAACTTGTGGCGTTGAACTAACTTACCAATAAATTTTGGATCAATGAAGAAACTTGCAAATACTCAACGGTAACGATATTCGGGAATTTTGTAAAATCTCTGTAAACAGAAGAAACTAAATAATGAATTGACTGGCAAAATGCATTAAATGCATGAATATGGAATACGAGCCATTGAGCTTTTGTGATGCACGAGCTAGTGCTATATAGAAATAATTAACAAAATATGACCCACTTCCCAAAAAAAAAAAGAAAAGGATCGCCATCACTGACCTAGATTATTACCTCTTTTCGTTTTATCCGGTCTCCTGTTCCATTTGTAACGACGACGTTTGTATGATTTCTCATCAATTTCATTTTCTACCAGGAGGCAAAAATGATTGTGCTTCGCAAAGACATCCTTTTTTACTTAATTAAATTATCACAAGATTTTAGTGCGAATTAAATTAACGAAAAAAATAAAACAATAATAAATAAATATTTTTTTTTATTTTAAATTAATTTTTTTTTTTTGTTTCTCAATAATTTTAAGAGAAATTTCTTTTCTAAAAATAATAAAAAAAAAACACAAATTTCGTTAAGCCTAAAATTAATATTTTTTTTTTTTTTTAATAAAAATAAATGCTGATTCCATGACCAAGATAGTAGTATCTGAGCAATTAAAGATGCGCGGTTTTTTCTACGCTTTTTCTGTTAATTTTTATTATTATTTTATGAATAAATTTATTTGAAATTTTGTGAAAGCAGCAACAGCAGCAGCAACTCTGTATTGATGATTATAATATTTTTTTTTTTCTGAATATTTATTTTATTTTATTTATTTATGCTTAAAAAATGTCAACAAAATAAATTTATTTATAATTAAATAAATCAAAAACGGAATGAAATTTAATGAAAAAATAAAAAAAAAACGTTAAAAAAAACGCCAAAATCAAAATAAAAGTGAACGGTGGAATGGATGTTGGACGATAAGAGAGTGTCACTTTGCCTATGATGAAGATCGAAGTCTAGTTAGTGTTTAGTCTCTTCATAACGTTCAGTTTATTAGATTAGTGCCATATCGATAATATAAATTGATTATTGATAATAACTAACACTTTTGGGGATACATTAATATCTCTGGGGATGCATTCATACAACTTTGGGATGCATTGATAACTCTAGGGATGCATTCATACAATCTGGGGATGCTTTTTTCATTGCGTAGGGATGCATTCATACAATCTGGGTGGATTCATTCAATTAATTTAGAAGAAATAAAACACACATAAAGTTCAATTAATATTTTCTCCTCTTTATTTTTTTTTTTTTGCACTAAACAAATCTCTGTCACATTGATCATCGCGCGCGCCCATTATATCACATTTATATATATTTATAAATATATATGATGCGGCCGATTATTAATTTAAAAAGTATTAATATCGCGTGGGAAAAGAGAAAGTTCCCTTTATTTACTTATATATTTGTTGTTTTCCTTCACCTTTATCGCTTTCATCGTTTTTTTTCTTTTTGATTAATTCATTTTGTTTTT
Source organism: Ptychoptera contaminata (assembly GCA_963942525.1). Lineage (NCBI taxonomy): Eukaryota > Metazoa > Arthropoda > Insecta > Diptera > Ptychopteridae > Ptychoptera > Ptychoptera contaminata. The sequence continues at coordinate 3,534,430 of OZ012640.1, read as the reverse complement.
TTTTTTAATGTTTATTGTCTCTATTGTTATGCAATTTTTTTTTTTTTTGCAAATATAATTATGCACGTGTTTGTTTATAATAGGTTTTTTTTTTTTGGTTTTGTTTTGTTTTGTACCGTTAATGATGACATCAATCGGTTTATTATCACGTTTTTTTTTTTGAGATTTTTCTTTATCATTCTTTTTCTTTATTTATTTCTCTTTACTTATATTTATTGCTTAGTTGCTGGTTTTGTTTTAAGCGCATAAATATGATTTTCATTCAATCAGCGATTATTTAAATAATTTTTTTTTAGTCAAGACCTTCATCTTATTATGCGTATGATGGGCAGTTTTTCTTTTTATTTAATTAAATTCTATTGTTTTTATCAGCATTAAAAAAAAAATGGTAAAAATTTGTAACTTCTATACACAAATAATCATGTTTAATTGATTAATTGTTAATAATTGTATAGCGGATTGTATCATTATGCGTTTATTTATGGTAATATTACAGGTGTGCGCGATTTGATATACTTTCTCTTTTTGCCAAAGATATATATATATATATATATATATATATATATATATATATATATATATATACGCACAGTGTAAGTTATGTTTTTGCTGATTTTCTTTGATTTTTATGAATAATTTAAAGTTCATTAAAAAGATAAAGGTTATATATATATGTATAATGGTGGCTGATTAACATTTAATATTCAATAAAAAATAATAATAATAATAATATTTTATGTAAATATTCAATAAAGAAAAGAAAAGAAATTTATTTTAAAGATGTTTAAAGACATTTTTATTTTTTATTGTCTTTTCTCTTTTACCATTTGACACAATGACTTTTAATGAGTTATGAATAAATAATATTTTGTGGTTTCCCTTTCTATGATTGTATTGATTTGTGTTAATTTTTCTTTAAATAATTTATTAATTACAGTCAGCTCTCCTACAATGCGGTTTTATTTTTTTATAATGAATTTGACATGTTTAGGAATTACGACGTGAAGATATTTGTGGATATAAGTCTTATCAAAGGATCGGATATTAAATTGGTTTGGGAACGTACACGTTTGTAAAGCGTATTCCAATTCTTTGCTGTATGAGTAAAAGAAATCGTTTTTGAAACTTCAATTCTTTAGATATGCAAAATAAATCTTTATGCAATTATTATGTACTGAGTCATGTAATGATAAATTCACGAGTCTTTAAAAATATTAAGATATATCTGTGTTGCCTGTATTTAGTCGAGCGAATAAAATAAATATTTCTTTCTAAGATTCCATACAATGCGGTACATTTTCATTCGATTTAAATTAGTTCTCAGTTTCTTATTACGCGTTTTTCATATAACGTTGAAAGTGATTTCCATATAACTTTTTGATTTGTCTTATCTCTATGTTTTCTCATAACGCAATCTCCATAAAATGCATCGAGTTTCTTAACGCCTATCGCGTTATAGAAGAGTTGACTGTATTTAAATATCATAAGATAGATTAAATGTACTAAATGTGTATTTTCTTCTTGAAATAACATATTAGAAATAGAGGTTATTCCACCCAAAATAAAATACAATAATGCTGAACGTTAATATGTTTGATATTCGTATGAATATTAAATTAATTAACATTTTGATGTAATCGAACATATACATAATAATATACAAAAATATAAATATTAACAAAATTTATGTTGCTTTCGTTTGTGACCTAATTATGATTCGTTTAGACTATTTTTTTCTATCTCTGTGGTTGTCGTCTTTCTTTTGCTTAGTCAAAATTTACTGAATTATTTTTTTTTTTATATTTACAGTCAATTCTCGCATTTAAAAACACTACTTGTGACTATAATGAATATCCATGTTTATCTAAAGGGCATAAAATCAAAGAAATAGTCAAAAAAATCGCATAAAAAAACATAATCTAAGCAAAATAAAGATTAATTTTGTTAGATTTCTAAACGGTTACTTGAATTACAGAATGAATGTGTTTAAAAAATAAAACAACGAATCAAATCCACAATAGTTTTTAAATTTTAATCTTCGAAATCATTTAAAAAGCAAACACCCGAAGCTACTAACTTTGCAAACTTTTAAACGTATTTCGAGTTAATGTGACTAAAGAAACCAAAACACAATTAAGTATTGCTCGTATTTTTTTTCTAACAAGAAATAAAGAAAAACCATATATGTAGAGAATAGAGCCACAAAAATAAAAAATTCGAATAAAAATTATATCGAAAAATCGCACACATATAACTTTATTTAAATCGCATAAAATAAAATCTCATAAAAACAGAATTGACTGTATTTATCTAAAAATAACAAATAACAGAAATCACTAAATACTAAATAACAATTTTATTTATATATTTTTTATCATCATCATCTATGCTAATTAATGTAACGATTTATAATTGTATGTCTTCGGGCAAGGTCGTATAAATATATAAACCGTTCGTGTATATAAACTTTATTCGATTGTATTTATTGTTTATTTTATTTGTAATCCGGCACAATGAATATACCATACATAGTTTTAAATTTAAAATAATTAATTCATAAAAACCATCAATTTAATTTTATATATATTTTGTAGTACACAATGAAGTCAAAAAACGACAAAAATATTAACAGCTTTCAGTAGATAGATTATAGATATACATGAAGTTTTCTTTTTTAAAAATTATTTATTTAATTCAAAATCATAACCAAAACACTGCAATTTGCGTGTATTATGTAGCCGTTTTTTTTGCTCCCATTTCATCAAAAAAAAGACTCTAAAATCATGATTATTTTATCTCATTAAATTTATAAATAAATTATCTATAGAATTGAAACTAAATATTTTGTGTCATAGTAAAGAAACATTTAGAGACATTCCCATAATAACTGAAAGAAAACCTATGAGCCATGCAGGCTTTTTAAATAACCCAAACTTGATTTCCGAAGTAGAAATGACTGAAAGTAGTGAAGATAATAATAATCCTAGACTGAAAATTAAAAATATTATATTGAACGTATGAGTTTTTTAATTAAATAATTTTGTATCAAAACTTGCAAATACTAAACGGTAACGATATTCGGGTCTACATATTCGTGTGAAAAATTGTTTTCCTACAATGAATTTTGTAAAATCTCTGTAAACGGAAGAAACTAAGTAATGAATTGAGTGGCGAATTGCATTAACGCATGATTACGTAATACGAGCCATTGAGCTTTTGTGATGCACGAGCTAGTGCTAGAAAAAAATAATTAACAAAATTTGACACACTTCTCAAAAAAGTTCGCCAACACTGATTTAAATTCAGTTTGTTTGATAAGTGATCAGCTAGCAAGAGAAGATCAGCTGTCATATAGAATTTTTTTTTTAATTTAAATTTATTATATACGTACGTAAAGCATAAAGCTTTATGAAGATTGCTGCTGTTATATCTTGCGTTTTACCAACATGCAGAGCTTCGATGGCGATTTTTACAGTCAACCAACATTAAATTGAGATTTTTTTGAAAAATTATTGAAAAAATCAATTTGTCTGAAACCTTACAGACATTAAAATTGAATTTTATATTTATATTTTATCATAGCTATTTTCTACAGTTTTTGACGCAATTTTTCATTTATAAACAAATCAGTGCACTTACTTGGCGTTGGATATCTTAAACTGCATACAAGATACCTTGTTGTGTACCTATCTCAAAATTTAAACACTTAAATATATCTTTATACGAATGAAATAACGCACTTTATAACCGAAAGCTTAGGATTTACGACATAAAGTCAACCTATGGTCAAGCATAAAGCTTGTCGAAGCCGATCCTATTTTCTACATCTTTTGTCGAAATATTTCATTTATAAACAAATCTGCGCACTTACTTGGCATTGGATATCTTAAACTGCATACAAGATACCTTGTTGTGTACCTGTTACAAAATTAAAACACTTAAGTATATCGTTTTACAAATTAAATAACGCTCTTTATAACCGAAAGCTTAGGATTTATGACATGAAGTCAACCTACGTCAAGCGTAAAGCTTATCGAAGTCGATCCTATTTTCTATAGTTTTTGACGAAATAATTGTTGATAACGTAATAATCGCGATAAAAATAATAAAATAAACTCACTTTGTCTGCTGATCTGCTTTCCATCCACAATGTCCACATCTCTTCCAAATGATCCATGATGCGTATTTAGTAACATGCAAAAGAGAAATTTATATTAAAATATGATATCAAAAATTTAACCAAATAAATATATATAAATTTTTATGTTGAAATTCATATGCTAAAGATTTACGGTATGCACTTCACCCTGTTAAAGCATAAAGCTTTGTGAAGATCGCTATTATTACTTGTAGTTGAAATAGCCTATGTTAAGCATAAAGCTTGTCGAAGTCGATCCTATTTTCTATAGTTTTTGACAAAATATTTCATTTATAAACAAATCTGTGCACTTACTTGGCGTTGGATATCTTAAACTGCATACAAGATACCTTGTTGTGTACCTATCTCAAAATTTAAACACTTAAATATATCTTTATACGAATGAAATAACGCACTTTATAACCGAAAGCTTAGGATTTACGACATAAAGTCAACCTACGGTCAAGCATAAAGCTTGTCGAAGTCGATCCTATTTTCTATAGTTTTTGACGAAATATTTCATTTATAAACAAATCAGTGCACTTACTTGGCATTGGATATCTTAAACTGCATACAAGATACCTTGTTGTGTACCTGTTACAAAATTAAAACACTTAAGTATATCGTTTTACAAATTAAATAACGCTCTTTATAACCGAAAGCTTAGGATTTATGACATGAAGTCAACCTACGTCAAGCATAAAGCTTATCGAAGTCGATCCTATTTTCTATAGTTTTTGACGAAATAATTGTTGATAACGTAATAATCGCGATAAAAATAATAAAATAAACTCACTTTGTCTGCTGATCTGCTTTCCATCCACAATGTCCACATCTCGTCCAAATGATCCATGATGCGTATTCTGTGACGAAAATGCAAAAAATGTTTTTAAACAATTAATCAAATAAATAAATTCATAAATTTTAAATAATTTGAAACTAATTAATTTTTTAATAAAATATCCTTAATTTAAATCGAATAAATTATTACAGTGGCGCCGAAATGCATGCAACCGATAATTCAATATAATTTTTGTCAATGTCATAAGTAACGCAATTGTCATACTTTAACGCATCAGCGGTGACGTATATGCTTTACGCGGTCTGCGTCTCACACGTGTTAGATATCGCACAAGCATATCAAATACGTTTAATAATAAGCAACGCGTAAAAGTGAGAAAGAGAGACGCTAGTACGAATAAAGTCACAAAGCGTAATCTTCGATAAATTAATTGGCGCAAGGGGCTTGGTTAATAGAAAAACAAAATGAAATAATGAACGACGCACAAAAGATCATTGAGATAATTTTTATTTAATGTTTTAAAATTAAAGAAAATTATATGAAAAAATATTTAATAAGAAAGAGGATAAGATTTGATACAATAACAAAAGAAAAACAAAACCATGCGGCAAAGGGGGCCTACAGCATAGCGATGGCGTCAAAATTATTTATTTATTTAATTTTTTTTTACAAAAATAATCGCGTATCCAATGAAAATATTGCAAATAAAATTTTAATAGCATTTACGTTAATACAATTGGATTTTTGGCGTAAAATCAAAACAATATTTTGCAAACATAAAAGAGAAAAAACATGGCTTCCCCGTGCATAAAAAAATTCAACAAAATTTTTATGGAAAATTAGAGCCTTTTTAATTATTTATACGTGAATATTAATTAATAAAATTATTACTCACCGATAATAGATACTCTGGGCAACATTTTAATCACACTCACAATTATTAAATTTAATGAATTTTATTTTTAATTAAATAAAATAATAAAATTTGCACGACAAACACTCAGCACAATCAATAGACAATGATTAATTATGATCGTACTACTGGCGCTGCTAGACATACACTGTTTCATTGTTTTAATCTAGTACTATGGTTTAAAGGAACAAAGTAGTAGCGTTAAGCCTAAGCGCTTACTATGATTCACAGGTACCAATCGTTAAAATATAGGATATGAATTATGTTTCTATTGTTTTTATTACTAATTTGTAACTAATGTCATTGTAGACTTATGATTTTGACATTTTTATGAATTTTTGAATTATTTCACATCGAACTTTATGTTTTTATTTTTTTTTATTAAAAGTTTATAATTAACGTTTCTTTTTTTTTTTTAATTGTATTATTCGCAACACGATTTATAGTATAACATAATTATTATATTTATTTTTAAAAAATACAGGTATTCTGTGTGCTTTTGCTGCTGTTGTTACTGTTGATGATGTTCACTCGTTAATTATTCATTGTTTAGCATAAAATTATTATATTTAAAAATTTAACATTTATTGTACATAATACTAAAAACTGATTATATATAATAACTGGGTGGTTTTTTTATACCTGCATAATGACTTTTTTTGTTTAGAAAAAAAGATGAAGGAAAAATTGACTTTATCCTATCAGCGAGTTTGACTTAACTTTTACTTATTTAACCATTAAAGAAATTTTAGGTACTCAGGACGAAATAGGCGGCACCAGAATGTACACATTATTATGATCAATTAAACTAAGTTAAACAGGGATGCGGACACAGTAGGGTTTTTATATTTATTTCTATAAACCTTTTTGTATATATTAACGAAACTAAATGAAAAATAACTCAAAACTCAAGATTTTTACCTCATTAAATTCATAATTAAATTATCTATCGAATTTCATTAAATATTTAGGGGCATAGTATAGAATCTTTTTGAGATTTTCCCATATAACTGGTAGAAAAGGAATCCTTTTGGATTAATTCGGCTGAACTTCGAGAGGCCATAACTCACAAAATAATTTTTTGTTGCCACTTTAAGTAAGAAATACAGGCTCAGGGATTCCATATTAACGTCCCTGCAAAGTTTCAGACAAATCGATTTAAAAAATTTTTTTTTCAAAAAAATCTCATTTTTATGATGGTTGGACTGTAAAAATCGCCATTCAGCCTCTGCATTTTGGTAGTTGTCGCGGTTTTTTGACTCACATTTCGCCAAACATGACTCTGGAATTATGATTCTTACCTCATTTGATTCATAAATAAATTATCTATTAAGCTGCATTAAAGATTTGGGGACATAGCATAGAAAAATAAATTCTCTAACATATTTAGGTACAGGTTCGTTATTAATTTCGATAATTCGATAATTTTATTTAACTCTAGACAAATAATTATGTTTGTAATGAATTTAATTAGTTTATATACACGATTAATTATTTTAATTAAAATAAATAAAAAAAATTAAATTCTTAAATAAAAGAACATAAAAAGATAATTTTTAATGTTGGCACTTTGTGTGGTTTTTTCTTCTTCTTTATTTCCGCTTAAATACTAAATTAATTATAAATATTATATCAATAATTACACCTTAATTAGCAATAGAAGAGTTGAGGATCCTCGAATTAATTAATTATTATTTTCTATTGAGAAAATTTTCATTTTGTTAAAATTTATTTCAATAAATCGTGCATGTTCGCCAGATTCTAGTTTCGAAGAAAAATATCAATAAAATTCTCTTTATAGCTTATGGTAAATATTTACTAATTATCTATAATTCAGTACATTATAAAATTAACTATTATTAATAAAAATAAATTAGTCAAAAACAAAAAAACGATGCACATGGGGTAACACAATGATTTAGGGGTAACATTTAAGTGGGGTTGCGTATAATTAATCTTCAAAAAAAAAAAAAAAAGAGAAATAAAAAATAGGATTTATTGTTGTGGATTTAACTCTCTACCTACCACTGGAGTAAAATTAATTTTAATTATTTTCACTAGATAATAGCACCAGAGTATATGGTATCATACAGTGCTTATCAAATATTTATATGAATGTAGGGGGTTCGTATGAATAATTATTTAATTTAAAATTAATTACATCGACATTTTCTTGTCCTTTTATATCGATTTTTTTTTTGTTACATTTCTCTATTTGTTTATATTCTGTTTTATTCTGTAAAAAACATAGAAAAACCCACTGAATTCGTTAAATAAATAAAGACCTTCATGGAGAATGTGTCCATTTATTTTTTAAGTATTTATTTCCCCTTATAATTAATAAATAAATTAATTATCCACCACCATCAGTAATAATAACAGTTGACTGTTTAATTAATTTAACAGTTAAAAACAAAAAGTAAAAGAAAAAACAAATGAATTATTATTATTATTATTATTTTGTTTTGACCACATGTTTGTCAATTTAATTTCATTAACGATCCTCTCTTAATTACATAATTAAATTTAATTAAAAAGTTTCTTAAAATGCAAATTTAAATATTAAAAAAAATGTTTCTAAAAATAATTTCTATTTTTATTATTATTATTAATGTCTGGTGTGTTACTACTAACATCACCACCATATCATCATCATCATTATCATTAAAATTCAATGATGAACATTTACCAGAATTAAAATTATCACCAAGTAAGAATTATTTTCTTTATTATTAATAAATAAATATTTTCTATAAATATTTCTTTCTTTATCCTCCTGCCCAGATGATACAATAAAAATCCATTTAAAAACAAATTTAATATTAAATGATATAAATTATTATAATGAAATAAATATAAATTCAATGAAAATAATAAAAATAATTATTGAAAATTATAATCAATTATTAATTGGTTATGGTATATTACAAGTACATAGTTATATAAATAAAAAACTTTATTTATCATTAAATAAAAATTTAAAAATAATAAATAATTATAAAAAATTATATTTATATAGTAATAATTTAGGTATAATTATAAATGAAAATATAAAAACTATATTTATACATAATTATAATAAAATAAAAGAAATAAAATTAATTATTGTATTTATTAGTTATGGTAAAACAGGTAAAATTTGTTTGTTTTTTCCGAGTAATTTTAATGTTTTTTAGGAATATAATTATCTTTTTCTATTTTTTTTTTGTATTCATCTATTAAAAGCACCAATACCAGGCGGTTGTAATCAAGAAAATCAATTTAAAATACCACCAATTATAAATATAAAATTATTATCAAATAAACAAATGATACAAATTGATACACCAATGGCATCACAATCATTATATAATAAAAATCAATATTATTGTGGTAATGATAATAATTTAACATATGAACAATATATATATTATTTAAAAAAATATGATTATAAATTACAAACATATATAAATGGTATAAAAAAAAAATTTTTCCACAATTATTATTCATTTTTTATAATTATTCTCAGTTTTCCACAATTATTATTCATTTTTTATAATTATTCTCAGTTTTCCACAATTATTATTCATTTTTTATAATTATTCTTAGTTTTCCACAATTATTATTAATTTTTTATAATTATTCTTAGTTTTCCACAATTATTATTCATTTTTTATAATTATTCTTAGTTTTCCACAATTATTATTCATTTTTTATAATTATTCTTAGTTTTTCTTAATTATTTTTCATTTTTTACAATTATTCTTAGTTTTCCACAATTATTATTAATTTTTTATAATTATTCTCAGTTTTCCACAATTATTATTCATTTTTTATAATTATTCTCAGTTTTCCACAATTATTATTCATTTTTTATAATTATTCTCAGTTTTCCACAATTATTATTCATTTTTTATAATTATTCTTAGTTTTTCTTAATAATTTTTCATTTTTTACAATTATTCTCAGTTTTCCACAATTATTATTAATTTTTTATAATTATTCTTAGTTTTCCACAATTATTATTCATTTTTTATAATTATTCTTAGTTTTTCTTAATTATTTTTCATTTTTTACAATTATTCTTAGTTTTCCACAATTATTATTAATTTTTTATAATTATTCTTAGTTTTCCACAATTATTATTCATTTTTTATAATTATTCTTAGTTTTCCACAATTATTATTCATTTTTTATAATTATTCTTAGTTTTTCTTAATTATTTTTCATTTTTTACAATTATTCTTAGTTTTCCACAATTATTATTAATTTTTTATAATTATTCTCAGTTTTCCACAATTATTATTCATTTTTTATAATTATTCTCAGTTTTCCACAATTATTATTCATTTTTTATAATTATTCTCAGTTTTCCACAATTATTATTCATTTTTTATAATTATTCTTAGTTTTTCTTAATAATTTTTCATTTTTTACAATTATTCTCAGTTTTCCACAATTATTATTAATTTTTTATAATTATTCTTAGTTTTCCACAATTATTATTCATTTTTTATAATTATTCTTAGTTTTTCTTAATTATTTTTCATTTTTTACAATTATTCTTAGTTTTCCACAATTATTATTAATTTTTTATAATTATTCTTAGTTTTCCACAATTATTATTCATTTTTTATAATTATTCTTAGTTTTTCTTAATTATTTTTCATTTTTTACAATTATTCTTAGTTTTCCACAATTATTATTAATTTTTTATAATTATTCTTAGTTTTTCTTAATTATTTTTCATTTTTTACAATTATTCTCAGTTTTCCACAATTATTATTCATTTTTTATAATTATTCTCAGTTTTCCACAATTATTATTCATTTTTTATAATTATTCTCAGTTTTCCACAATTATTATTCATTTTTTATAATTATTCTCAGTTTTCCACAATTATTATTCATTTTTTATAATTATTCTTAGTTTTTCTTAATTATTTTTCATTTTTTACAATTATTCTTAGTTTTCCACAATTATTATTAATTTTTTATAATTATTCTCAGTTTTCCACAATTATTATTCATTTTTTATAATTATTCTTAGTTTTTCTTAATTATTTTTCATTTTTTACAATTATTCTCAGTTTTCCACAATTATTATTCATTTTTTATAATTATTCTCAGTTTTCCACAATTATTATTCATTTTTTATAATTATTCTCAGTTTTCCACAATTATTATTCATTTTTTACAATTATTCTCAGTTTTCCACAATTATTATTCATTTTTTATAATTATTCTCAGTTTTCCACAATTATTATTCATTTTTTATAATTATTCTCAGTTTTCCACAATTATTATTCATTTTTTATAATTATTCTTAGTTTTTCTTAATTATTTTTCATTTTTTACAATTATTCTTAGTTTTCCACAATTATTATTAATTTTTTATAATTATTCTCAGTTTTCCACAATTATTATTCATTTTTTATAATTATTCTTAGTTTTTCTTAATTATTTTTCATTTTTTACAATTATTCTCAGTTTTCCACAATTATTATTCATTTTTTATAATTATTCTCAGTTTTCCACAATTATTATTCATTTTTTATAATTATTCTCAGTTTTCCACAATTATTATTCATTTTTTATAATTATTCTTAGTTTTCTTAATTATTTTTCATTTTTTACAATTATTCTTAGTTTTCCACAATTATTATTAATTTTTTATAATTATTCTCAGTTTTCCACAATTATTATTCATTTTTTATAATTATTCTCAGTTTTCCACAATTATTATTCATTTTTTATAATTA